>CM056501.1:19439928-19464025 GCA_029783415.1 Anisodus acutangulus
AACTCCGCTTTCTAACGAGGTTAAGGCGTGACCTAGAAAACGGAAACAGCGAGACCTGGATTAACTGACTGAACCATTAAGGACCGCTAAACGATTAACTAATACTAATTGATAACAAATATCTTATTAGTTCGATTTACTTGTAAAGGAGATTCAATAATGTGTAAATATACTAAGAAGTTAATACTTTTTATTTATTTATGCAATATAATTTTTCAATAATTCCAATGCCTCCTTTCCAACAGGTAGCTCCACCACTACGACACGAAATATACACACTTTCAAAAAGTAATGCCTGTTAGTTTGTAGAGAATCGACTGGAAGGATTATAATTCTATTTAAAGAGAAAATTTGGCTAAAAGGGAGCAAGTATAATATAACATATAAAAGAATATAATCAACCTATCTAATTCGATTGATTTTTTTTGTTTTTAATTATACCGTTGAACTACATAATACGTCACATTGAAGTATTAGAACATTAAAAGAGCTTTACTAAAGTCTTGACTCTTGACTAATAGAGGTTTTTAATCAGCTGCATGAATTCCTTTACATTGTCCATTTTTGTGACTTCTGATCTTAATATATTATAGGCATTTTTAATTATTTTTTTTTACAAAAAAACGAAGTAAAGCTACGTACTGAAAATAAATAATTGATGAGTTGGTGATGTGTTAACATCACTGTGGATTCGTAATTCTTTGATTGCTAACAGACAAATATTTACGCGGAGTACATACTCAATTACTAAATCATCCACCATTTTATTCTGTGATTTCAATTATTTATTTTCACATTCAAAAATTTGTAGCAAACTGTTATGAAGTAAAAACACAAAAACAGAAACGATCGAAAAATTATTTTGTTCTGAAATAATTTTTTGTAGTCCCTCTATGTTTCTAAGATAAAATTTGCAGTCAATGACGTAACATGTTCAAAGGCCTAGGAGTGCATTCACACTAGTAATCCATCATCTCAAATTATTAGTGATTTTTCTAGTTTACACGTCCCTCAATAAATACTTACTAATTAAGATGGGTATTTGATCTACATTATTCTTATTTATGTCTAAATTATAATCTTTCCATTAAATGTTTACTCTATTTATGTGTTATCTTCATTAATGACAAAGGGTAAAATGCAGAAAAAATAATTAATTATATTTTGAACTTCTTAAAATGATAAATAATTTAAAATAACTATTTTAATAACCACGACAAATAATTTGAGACTAATGAAGTATATAAATTATTTACATTAAATACTAGAAATAAGTCTCTGTGTACCGCAATGTTTTGTTGTCTTCGAATCTAGATTGGTCTCAATTGGCGTGAAATGCATATTTCCTCGCTCATGTCAGCTCAGCTACTAAATTTAACTTGGACCAGCTACCAAATAAATACTACTCCTATATCACAACTATAATAATAATTAAGCCTTAATTTCAAATAAATTAGCGTTGGCTATATGAATCTTTTTATTTGTCATGTTTCTCAGTCTATTTATATTGTGAGAATTCACTATGAATTGATTAAGTTTACGTTGACTGCATCTGTCAGCTTATTGCAAGTTCGTAACCCTCCTTTTTTATTCGAATTCGGGACTGACAATGTGAGAAACTCACAAAAGCGAAATTACCAAATAAATATATAAGTCACTTCTTTATGTGAATTTCAGTTTTGTATATTCCAGCAATAGCGTCTTCGAATTCTTGATTGTTAAACAGAGCAATATACATGTGATATACACTGAATATATATCACATGTATATTGCTGAAGAAAGCAAAGAAATGTAAGTGCGATTCAAAGAAGAAATAGCTGGGCCTCTCAAAGATGGCCCAACTCGTGAATAAAGCAGAGCAAAGGCACTCCACCAAGAAGAGCAAAGCAGCTGGGCCTCTCAAAGAAGGGCCCAACTTCGTGAATAAAGCACCCGATGCGATCCGGTGTTGGGCATCTCGGCGATTGCCCAACACGCCCAAATTTCATGGACGAATTTAGGACAGAAAATCAGTGGCCAAACCTTGTATATTAAGGAAAGTATATTAAGTGTATATTGTAGTATATTTATTACCTAGAATAGGATATACACTTACCATATTGTATAGTTAGAATTATGGTAGAAGAAGGATTTAGAAGTAGAATAGGAAAAGGATTTTCCTATTATGGAAATATGTAACTTGTATATATAGCTTTTCAATTAATGAAAATAATCAAGGGGATTATTTCTTTCATGGTATCAAGAGACTAGGTCTACACAAAAGTTTTCTCTCAACTTTTCCTTGTGGCCGAGAACCACCCCCCCCTCGGGTTTTCTCTCCAAAAAATTTATCTTCCGCTCTCAAAAACCTCTCTTAAATTTAACCTCCTTCATTGTTCTTTCAAATATGTCTAAGAACAATTTTCACCCTGCCTTCACGGTTTCCAATATCAAGCTCAGTGTCCCTATTGTCCTTGAGATGGAAAACGTTCAATATGCAACGTGGGCGGAGTTGTTTAAAATTCACGCTATATCTTATCAAGTTCTTCATCATATCATTCCTCCCGCTAGACCCCTTCCTGCGGAGGATCATGAGTTATGGATTACACTTGATGCTACCGTTCTTCGGTGGATATACGCCACTATTTCAGTGGACCTTCTACAGACGATTATGGAGCCCGATACCACGGCTATGGCTGCATGGAATAGATTACGTGACATATTCCAAGACAACCAACATTCCCGTGTCGTCACACTCGAGCAGGAATTCTCTCTCGTTCGAATGGACGTATTTCCAAACGTTTCTGCATATTGCAAGAAACTAAAGGAATTAGCAGATCAACTCCGTAATGTTGGCGCACCAGTAACAAATAATCGTCTAGTTCTACAGTTGGTTGTCGGTCTTTCGGAGGCCTATAATGGTGTTGGAACTCTCCTTCACCAAAGCAACCCTCTTCCCGACTTTCATCAAGCCCGCTCCATACTGACGTTGGAAGAAGCCGGTTTGGCTAAAAAGGCGGCTACCGGAGCAAGCCCAGTTGTCATGGTGACATCCTCTCCTAGTTCTTCGGGTTTTGTTAATAATTCGGGCCAAAACCATAATAATGGTGGCGGCAAGAATAATCACAAAAATAACAAAAACCGTGGGGGCAAACGAGGCGGTTCTGGTGGCGGTTCCGGTGATCAACAAGCAGGCGGTGGGTCCCATCCAGGGTACAGTGGGCCACCACCACCGTGGGCCCAAAGAAGAGGCCATTGGCACCGAACCCGCACCCTCCAAAGAATAGCTTCACGCCGCTGGTCGCCAACACCCAGGCCCAATACCCAAAGAATGGCGCCCATCGCCGATGGGCCCAAAGAACGGCACCCACAAATGTTACGACCCGCTTTAGCACTCGGCCAGAGTCCTCGCCCGCACTCAGCAAGCCCACCATGCAGCAGGCCCCACTCAAACCGATATCGAGGCCGCGATGCACACGTTGGGATTGTCTCAACCGGACCCAAATTGGTACATGGACACCAGGGCCACTACTCACATGACTTTCGAATCAGGTACTCTCTCATCTTATTCCAATTTGAGCACCCCTCGGGGGATAATTGTTGGTAATGGCAGTTCTATTACAATTCTAGGGTATGGTCAGAAAACATTGTCTCCTCCCAATCCACCACTCCTCTTGAAAAATACTTTACATGCTCATACATTGATTAAAAATTTAGTGTCTGTCAGAAAGTTCACAAATGACAATTCTGTTTCTGTTGAATTTGATCCTTTCAGTTTCTCTGTGAAGGATTTCAAGACGGGGAGTCATCTCATGAGGTGTGATAGTAGGGGGGATCTGTATCCTATCATGCCCGGTTCAGTCCATCGAGTCCAGCCTTGCCATCAGCTTTTGCAGCCATCTCTCCTTCCATGTGGCATGCTCGTCTGGGTCATCCGGGATCTTCTATTTTATCAGCTTTAGATAAAAATAGCTTTATTTCTTGTAAGGGTACGAGTCATACTCCAATTTGCCAGTCTTGTTCATTAGGAAAAATTGTTAAGTTGCCATTTGTAGACTCCAAGTCTCATACTTCTATGTCATTTGACATTATTCATAGCGACTTATGGAGATCTCCTGTTCTTAGTTCAATGGGTCATCGATATTATGTTCTCTTTTTAGATGATTATTCTAGATTTTTGTGGACGTTTCCAATTGCGAATAAATCACAAGTGTGAGCGTTCATTCGTACTCAATTCAAAAGAGAAATAAAAAATATTCAATGTGATAATGAGAAAGAGTATGACAATAGGGAGTTTCGAGAATTTTGTGCTACTCATGGGATAAATTTTCATTTTTCATGTCCTCATACATCTTCACAAAATGGGAAAGCCGAACGCAAAATTCGTTCCATAAATAACATTGTCCGAACTCTCCTAATACATGCCTCCATACCTCCATATTTTTGGCATCATGCTCTACAAATGGCCACTTACCTTCTGAACATAATTCCGTCTAAAGGTCTGACATATTCTTCCCCCCTCAAAATCCTATATAATAAGAACCCTTCTTATTCTCACCTTAGGATTTTTGGGTGCTTGTGTTATCCGTTATTCCCATCCACCATGATTAACAAACTTCATGCTCGGTCTACCCCGTGTGTATTTTTGGGTTATCCGTCGAATCATCGTGGTTATAAGTGTTTTGATTTATCCTCCAAGAAAATCATAATCAATCGCCATGTCATTTTTGATGAAACTCAATTCCCATTTACGAAAGTTCATACTCCCGAACCTAAGTCATATAATTTTTTGGATGACCAAATATCCCCGTATATTATTCGGAATTTTTCGGACATCTCCCGTACCCAAAATTCTCCAATGGGCCCATCGCCTACCGCCCCACAAGAACGCCACATCCAAAGAAGCCGCCATCGAACAGCTTCGAGAATTGGGCCTGGCCCAGTCACCTGGAACTGGTCCAGAAACCGAACCCAACGTGTACCGATTTGGGCCAGCAGGCCCACTGCTTGCTGGCCAGTCCATCCCGATCCCAGAAAATTTCCAAAATTCCCTCAATCCTTCCTCGAGTCATAGACCGGTCACTCGTAGTCAGCGGGATATTTTTACATCTAAAAGATATTTTAATTTACATTCTGGTGTCTCTAAATCTCCCTTGCCCCGCAATATTAAATGACCATAATTGAAAAATTGCTATGACTGATGAATATAATGCTCTTATTGATAATAAGACGTGGGAGTTGGTGCCCCGTCTATATGGTATGAATATTATCAGGTCTATGTGGATTTTTGCTCATAAAGAGAATTCAGATGGGTCCTTTGCTCGACATAAGGCGCGACTTGTTGGTGATGGTAAGACTCGTGAGTTGGAATTGATTGTGGTGAGACGTTTAGTCCGGTGGTCAAACCGGCTACCATTCGCACTGTGCTTAGCTTGGCTCTTTCAAAGACTTGGCCAATCCATCAGTTGGATGTCAAGAATGCTTTTCTACATGGTGATCTCAAAGAAACAGTCTATATGCATCAGCCGTTGGGTTTCAGGGATCCTAACCGACCTCATCATGTATGTTTGTTGAAAAAGTCCTTATATGGGCTTAAACAGTCTCCGAGGGCCTGGTACACGAGGTTTGCTGACTTTGTTTCCACTATTGGGTTCACTCACAGCCGGTCAGATAATTCCTTGTTTATCTACCGCCGTGGTTCTTCTTTGTCCTACATTCTGTTGTATGTGGATGATATCATCTTGACCGCCTCTTCCGATGCCTTGCGCCAGTCTATCAAGACCATGCTCAGTTCTGAGTTCGCTATGAAAGATTTAGGGCCTTTGAGTTATTTTTTGGGGATTGCCGTCCAACGTCATTCAGATGAGTTATTTCTGTCTCAACGGAAGTATGCTACTGAGATCATCGAAAAGGCGGGGATGTCATCCTGTAAGTCCACTTCCACGCCAGTTGATGCAAACCCAAAGCTAAGTGCCACAGCAGGTGCACCATACGAGGACCCGACCCGCTATCGCAGTCTTGCAGGGGCCCTCCAGTATCTTACCTTTACCAGACCAGATATTACATATGCAGTACAGCAGGTGTGTTTATTCATGCATGACCCCAGGGTTGAGCACATGAATACAATCAAACGCATCATACGGTATATTCATGGGACACTGGATTATGGTTTGCACTTGTATCCCTCATCTACATCTACACTTGTCTCCTACACGGATGCTGATTGGGGTGGTTGTCCCGACACCAGACGGTCGACTTCTGGCTACTGTATGTTCCTTGGCAACAACTTGGTCTCCTGGTCGGCAAAGCGTCAGGCAACTCTATCACGCTCAAGTGCAGAGGCAGAATATCGAGGGGTGGCGAATGTGGTCTCTGAATCATGTTGGTTACGTAATTTGCTTTTGGAGCTTCATTGTCCCATTCAGAAGGCAACCTTGGTATATTGCGATAACATTAGTGCCATCTACCTTTCAGGTAACCCGGTTCAACACCAACGCACCAAGCATATCGAAATGGACATTCATTTTGTCTGTGAAAAGGTTGCTAAAGGTCAAGTTCGCGTATGCCATGTCCCGTCTCGGTATCAAATTGCAGACATTTTTACCAAGGGTCTACCCGCGGTACGTTTTGAAGATTTTAGGGACAGTCTCAGCGTTCGAAAACCGCCCGCTATGACTGCGGGGGTGTGTTAAACAGAGCAATATATATACACTGAATATATATCACATGTATATTGCTGAAGAAAGCAAAGAAATGTGCGATCCAAAGAAGAGGTGATTGGGCCTCTCAAAGAAGGGCCCAACTCGTGAATAAAGCAAAGAAGGCAGCCCAACAAACAAGAAAGCGGGGCCTCTCAAAGAAGGGCCTAACTCGTGAATAAAACAAGAAGCAGGCCCAAAGAAATTGGGCCTCTCTAGTTCAACACGCCCAAATTTCATGGACGAATTTAGGACAGAAAATCAGTGGCCAAACCTTGTATATTAAGGAAAGTATATTAATTGTATATTGTAGTATATTTATTATCTAGAATAGGATATACACTTACCATATTGTATAGTTAGAATTATGGTAGAAGAAGGATTTAGAAGTAGAATAGGAAAATGATTTTCCTATTATGGAAATATGTAACTTGTATATATAGCCTTTCAATTAATGAAAATAATCAAGGGGATTATTTCTTTCATTGATAAAATTTTATTTTGTAGGAGTTAGACTATTAGAGGTTAAACTATATGTATATCTCAAGAAAACAAAGCGGGAAAAGTCGAAGTGCTTGGCTAATATAGGAATAATTCTTAGGCATTGCCCAAAAGAATAAGTCAACTTGCCTAGGAAATATTTATGCCACATTAGTTCGGTTTCATATGCAAAAGAGCAATCAAAACCGAAAGTCTCTTGTACATTTTAACAAGTTACATAATTTAATGTTTGAGTTCCTACAACGACTTACAATAATAACTATATTAATAGCAGTAAAAATAGATATTAAGTCAATTAAATACGTATGCATAATTTGAAAAAATCTACTGAGTTCACGTGGATTCAAAGTAATGACGGTAGATCCACATCTGATTGACGATATATTAAATAAATAAAAGTGTGCATACTTTAATAATTTAATAACTTTTAGATTACGTTATTAGATAATTCTACATGATAGCAGAGGTGTAGGTGATATGTCGTCCTTAATTTAAGTCTTATCACCACTCATAATTAATTTTTTTACGTATTTGATTTATGAAAAAATTACGTATTTGACCTCGTTTACCCTCAAAAGGTATAGTTATATTTGTTTAGCGGTTCAAAGGACATGTGGATTGATTTGACTAACTAATAAGAATAATGAAATCAACAGATAGATAATAACACATAAAATCAGATAAAATGAAGTTAGTAATTGAATAGACATGTTTTGATAAGTCTGAGCTCGGAAGAATCTCTCAATGAGGATGTCTCCGGAACGACTTCGGGCTTGGAGGAACAATATGAAATTGGTACAAAATGAGGAAGTAAGCCAATATACTGTTGATTGCGTTCAACTTAAATTTTTAAGCTGACAATTGGATGATCCTTCAACCTGAAGACTAGACTCCTTTTATAAGGGTGAATTTCAGGGGTTAATGATCGAGAATCACTCCCTCATAATGTACATTGAATGCGTAGTAAATAATATTAAAACTATAAAGGAGTAACGTTCGGTGCTGTCTCCGGGTCAAATCTGTAACGGAGATGAAGATCGAATCTCTTTGGAAACCATCTTGACTGGATTTGCTGCTGATCTATCTTGTCACGCGTCATCTAAACCGACCACGTGTCATGTCGGTTTTCACCCTATATAGAACCTATAAAAAGAACTATATTGAGGCATATAAACATAGAATGAGTAAATAAAAGTATGTATACTGCTATTTAATAGCTTAAACTTTAAATGAAATTAATTAATTTAACTTAAATTGCTGGCTAGTGCATACAATTTAAATTCTAGGCAAACGCTCAAGGGCGGACCTAGCACATGAGTTATAGGTTAACGAGAATTCAATAACTTTTGTTCATACATATATAATAAGAAATTTAATAAATATACGTAAATATTTGAATGTGAACTCAATTATTATTGTATATTTATTTAAAATCATGATAGAAATCAATAATTTTTAAAATCGGAATTCGTCTTTGCCAATGCCAAACTACTTCCTCCGTTCACTTTTTTTTTGTTCATTATTCTAAAAATACATTTTCATTTTATTTGTCACTTTTAGCATATCGAGACAAGACAATTTTTTTTTCTCTATTTTACCCACAATATTAATTACTTATTTCACATCATTTTTCAAGCCCATTGAAACTATGCAACAATTAATATGAATATCATGATAATTATGCACTTTATTTATTATTTTTCTTACGGGGTGTACAAAGTCCCTAGTGGACCATTAAAAGTGAAGGAAGATATTTGATTCCCTCGTGGTGGCTCTAGACAGTTAGTTTGGCATTAAATTTCTGGGGCAGTTGCCTATGGCTATATGTGATCCCTCTCTGCTTCTCTGTTTCCCTATCATATATGTAGTGAATTCATTTCTGTATGAGAGAGAAAAAAAGTGAGTCCCGTCCTCTTCTCATTTATGGTACAGCAGGAGTGAGCTAGCTAGTATCACCGTCGTCATGGGCAATCCTTTTATTTGATCTTTTTCCTTTGATGGTTTGTTTGGAGTATAGTGCTATAAATTACTTGCGTTAGACTCTCTTTGTTCTTACCAGTTTAATTACGTAACTTTGAAAGAAATAATCCCCTTGATTATTTTCATTAATTGAGAAAGTATTTATACAAGTTACAAAATCAGAGAATCCTATTCCTATTCTATTCTAGAAATCTTATTCTACCATAATTCTAACTATACAATTATGGTAGGTGTATCATCTTAATTTAGGTAACAAATACATTACAATATACATCAAATATATGTTTCATATATACTAGATTCCATTCTGTAATCTGTCCGAAATTGGGCTCTGTGGACTGCCAGTGGGCTAGCTCCCGTGTCTGGCAGTGGGCTGGACAGCTGCTTTGCTCTATATTCCCGTGATATACACTGCTGTATATTCAGTGTATATCACAGGAATATTCCCTTATTTAACACACCCCCGCAGTCATAGCGGACGGTCTTCGAACGCTGAGACTGTCCCTAAAATCTTCAAATAGGACCGCTGGTAGACCCTTTGTAAAGATGTCTGCAATTTGATAACGAGACGGGACATGGCATACGCGAACGTGACCCTTTGCAACCTTTTCACGGACAAAGTGAATGTCCATTTCGATATGCTTGGTGCGTTGGTGTTGAACCGGGTTACCTGAAAGGTAGATGACACTAATGTTATCGCAATATACCAAGGTTGCCTTCTGAATGGGACAATGAAGCTCCAAAAGTAAATTACGTAGCCAACATGATTCGGATACCACATTCGCTACCCCTCGATATTCTGCCTCTGTACTTGAGCGTGATAGAGTTGCCTGACGCTTCGCCGACCAGGAGACCAAGTTGTTGCCAAGGAACATACAGTAGCCAGAAGTCGATCGTCTGGTGTCGGGACAGCCACCCCAATCAGCATCCGTGTAAGAGACAAGTGTGGATATAGATGAAGGATACAAGTGCAACCCATAGTCCATTGTCCCCTGAATATACCGAATGATGCGTTTGATTGCATTCATGTGCTCAACTCTGGGATCATGCATGAATAAACACACCTGTTGAACCTCATACGTAATATCCGGTCTGGTAAAGGTAAGATACTGGAGGGTCCTTGCAAGACTGCGATAGCGGGTCGGGTCCTCGTATGGTGCACCTGCTGCGGCACTCAGCTTGGGGTTTGCATCAACTGGCGTAGAAGTGGACTTACATGATGACATCCCAGCCATCTCTATGATCTCAGCAGCATACTTTCGTTGAGACAAAAACAAACCACCTAAATGACGCTTGATGGCAATCCCCCAAAAATAACTCAAAGGCCCTAAGTCTTTCATAGCAAACTCAGAACTGAGCATGGTCATGATAGACTGGCGCAAGGCATCAGAAGAGGCAGTCAAGATGATATCATCCACATACAACAAAATGTAGGCCAAGGACGAACCACAGTGGTAGATAAACAAGGAATTATCTGACCTGCTGTGAGTGAACCCAATAGTTGAAACAAAATCAGCAAACCTCGTGTACCAGGCCCTTGGAGATTGCTTAAGCCCATATAAGGACTTCTTCAACAAACATACATGATGAGGATGGTTTGGATCCCTGAAACCCAACGGCTAATGCATATAGACTGTTTCCTTGAGATCACCATGTAGGAAAGCATTCTTGACATCCAACTGATGAATTGGCCAATTCTTTGAAAGAGCCAAGCTAAGCACAGTGCGAATGGTAGCCGGTTTGACCACCGGACTAAACGTCTCACCACAATCGATCCCAACCTGATGAGTTTTACCATCACCAACAAGTCGGGCCTTATGTCGAGCAAATGACCCATCTGAATTCTCCTTATGAGCAAAAATCCACATAGACCTGATAACATTAATACGATATGGACGGGGCACCAACTCCCACATCTTATTATCAATAAGAGCATTATATTCATCAGTCATAGCAATTTTCCAATTAGGGTCATTTAATGCAGACACATGATTGCGGGGCAAAGGGAATTTAGAGACATCAAAATGTAAATTAAAATGTCTTTTAGGTGTAAAAATACCCCGCTGACTACGAGTGACCGGTCTATGACTTGAAGAAGAATTGATGGAATTTTGGGAATTTTCTGAGCTCGGGACGGATCGCCAAGAGTGCGATGGCCCGGCTGCCTAAATCGGTAATCGGCATCAATATCCGACCAGTTCCTGCTCGATCGCCCAATTGCTGGAACTGCTCTGTGGGCCGACATCGGGCACGGATCGCGTGGGGCCGCCGAGCAAGGTCTACTGGAGAATTTTGGGTGCGGGAGATATCTAAAAAATTCTGAATAATATACGGGGATATTTGGTCATCCAAAAAATTATACGACTTAGGCTCGAGAGTATGAACTTTCGCAAAAGGAAATTGGGTTTCATAAAAAATGACATGGTGATTAATTATGATTTTCTTGGAAGATAAGTCATAACATTTATAACCACGATGATTCGACGGATAATCCAAAAATACACACGGGGTAGACTGAGCCTAAAGTTTGTTAATTGTGGTGGATGGGAATAACAGATAACACAAGCATCCAAAAATCCTAAGGGGAAAATAAGACGGGTTCTTATTATATAGGATTTTGAGGGGGGAAGAATATGTCAGACCTTTAGACGGAATTATGTTAAGAAGATATGTGGCCATTTGTAGAGCATGATGCCAAAAATATGAAGGTATGGAGGCATGAATTAAGAGAGTTCGGACAATGTTATTTATGGAACAAATTTTGCGTTCGGCCTTTCCATTTTGTGAAGATGTATGAGGACACGAAAACCGAAAATTGATCCCATTATCACAGAATTCCCTAAACTCCCTATTGTCATACTCTTTCCCGTTATCACATTGAATATTTTTTATTTCTCTTTCGAATTAAGTACGAATGAACGCTCTAAATTTGATGAAGACAGAAAACACTTGTGATTTGTTCGCAATTGAAAACGTCCACAAAAATCTAGAATAATCATCTAAAAAGAGAACATAATATCGATGACCCATTGAACTAAGAACAGGAGATGTCCATAGGTCGCTATGAATAATATCAAATGACATTGAAGTATGAGAATTAGAGTCTACAAATGACAACTTAACAATTTTTTCTAATGAACAAGACTGACAAATTGGAGTACGACTTGTACCCTTACAGGAAATAACATTATTTTTATCTAAAACTGATAAAATAGAAGATTCCGGATAACCCAGGCGAGCATGCCACACGGAAGGAGATATGGCTGTAAAAACTGACGGCAAGGCTTGACTCGATGGACTGAAACCGGGCATGATAGGATACAAATTCCCCCTACTATCACACCTCATGAGATGGCTCCCCGTCTTGAAATCCTTCACAGAGAAACCAAAAGGATCAAATTCAACGGAAACCGAATTGTCAGTTGTGAACTTTCGGACTGATACTAAATTTTTAATCAATTTAGGAGCATGTAAAGTATTTTTCAAGAGAAGGGGTGGATTGGGGGGAAACAACGTTTTCTGACTATACCCTAGAATTGGAATAGAACTGCCATTACAAAAAATTATCCCTCGAGGGGTGCTCAAATTGGAATAAGATGAGAGAGTACCTGATTCGGAAGTCATGTGAGTCATGGCACCGGTGTCCATATACCAATTTGGGTCCGGTTGAGTCAACCCCAAAGTGTGCATCGCGGCCTTGATATCGGTTTGAGTGGGTCCTGCTGCATGATGGGCTTGGGAGGACGGGGCCCAAGAATTCCTGTCCGTGATGGAGTTGGGCCGTAGCTGCTGCTGTTGGGCCACTGGCCAGTGGGCCGCCAATGCTGGGTGTTGGGCTTGAACTGTTGGCCAGCCCACTGGCCGCTGGAATTTGCTGCCTGATTATAAGGGCTGCTGGCCCACGCCCCACTGCCCCAGCCCCACTGCCATAGACCCCACTGCTGGGACCAGGGGGTGGTGGGCCACTGTTCCCTGGATGGGGCCCACCGTCTGCTTGCTGACTACCGGAACAGCTACCAGAACCTCCGCGTTTGCCCCGCAATTTTTGTTATTATTCTTGTCATTATTCTTGTTGCCACCATGATTATGGTTTTGGCCCGAATTATTAACAAAACCCGAAGAACTAGGAGAGGACGCCACCATGACGACGGGGCTTGCTCCGGTAGCCGCCTTTTTAGCCAAACCGGCTTCTTCCAACGTAAGCATGGAGCGGGCTTGATAGAAGTCAGGAAGAGGGTTGCTTTGGCGAAGGAGAGTTCCAACACCATTATAGGCCTCTCAAAGACCGGCAACCAACTGTAGAACTAGACGATCATTTGTTATCGGTGCGCCAACATTACGGAGTTGATCTGCCAACTCCTTGAGTTTCTTGCAATATGCAGAAACGTTTGAAAATTCGTCCATTTGAACTAAAGAGAATTCCTGCTCGAGTGTGACGACACGTGAATGTTGGTTGTCTTGGAATATGTCACGCAATCTATTCCATGCAGCCATAGCCGTGGTATCCGGCTCAATAATCGTCTGTAGAGGGTCCACTGAAATAGTGGCGTAGATCCACCGGAGAACGGTAGCATCAAGAGTAATCCATAACTCAGGATCCTCCGCAGGAAGAGGTCTAGCGGGAGGAATGATATGATGAAGAACTTGATAGGAGATAGCGGATGAAGAACTTGATAGGAGATAGCGTGAATTTTAAACAACTCCGCCCACGTCGCATATTGTACGTTTTCCATTTCAAGGACAATATAGATATAGTTCTTGATGTTGGAAACCATGAGGACAAGATGATAATTGTTCTTAGACATGTTGAAAGAACAAAGACGGAAGGGAAATTTAAGAGAGGTGTTTTTGAGAGCGGAAGACGAATTTTGGAAGAGAAACCCGAAGGGGGGGGGGTGGGGTGTCTCGGCCGAAAATCAAAGAGAGGACAAAAGTTGAGAGAAAAACTTTTGTTTAGACCTAGTCTCTTGATACCATGAAAGAAATAATTCCATTGATTATTTTCATTAATTGAGAAGGTATTTATACAAGTTACAAAATAGGAGAATCCTATTCCTATTCTATTCTAGAAACCTTATTCTACCATAATTCTAACTATACAATTATGGTAGGTGTATCATCCTAATTTAGGTAACAAATACATTACAATATACATCAAATATATGTTCCATATATACCAGATTCCATTCTCAGTAACTGCCCAAATTAGGCTCGTGGATCGCTAGCTGGTCGTTCCCGTGTCAGCGGCAATGGGTCACACGTTGCCAAATGGCTGGACTGCTGCTTTGCTCTATATTCCTGTGATATACACTGCTGTATATTCAGTGTATATCACATGAATATTCCCTTGTTTAACAACCTTGTGTTCATTCTGTCGGTTTTCTGCTACTCTTTTAGGGGTCATTTGGTTGACAGGATAAGTTGTATTGGATTATTATTCCACCCTTTCTACGGGATAAAATAACACTATAATTCCGGTATAACTAATCCCATGATTAGTTATACCATGATTTTATTCCAACCAAGCATGAGATTGTTCTCGGCCCCAATTCCGCTATCTGCCGTTGTATCGGCCGATGAAATTGGGAGACAAATTGATTCCTTAACTTAAGCGATTTGGGCTGGAAGCGGAACTCTAATCTCCAGCAATGGGTTCCCCAACTACTCCAGAAAGCGTTAGGACGGTGGTTGTGAGTAAACTAAGAGGTAAGAAACATGAATACAGCCGAATAAAGTAAAAGATAAAAGATAAAAGATAAAGATAAAGATAGATAAATTTTGATTTATTTGATTGATTGTGTGTGTCTTTCGTATATACAAAGAATGAATATTTATAGTACAAAAAGGAAGAAAAAATATACAAACGTGACCCCCCTCCATATCGGCCATCAAATAACCCACTAAACTCAATGGCTGACTATGGGGGAGGTGGTGCCGATTTTCTCGCCCTCTACTACTCTTGCTCGGATAATGGCCATTTCTTTTAGCTGTTGTTGGCCGTTCCCGCTTTTGGGGGTCCGGAAACCCTTTTGACTTGAGGCGTCTGCATCTGAGTGGGTCTCAGTCGTACCTCTAACCAACAACTTCGGCTAAGATGCCTTAGTAGCCGATGAAGTTCTTGTAGTCAAGGGCTAGGAGTAAATTCGGCTAAACACTTAAATTATTATGAGTGTTAATAATTGCCCCCCTACATTAACTCGAGTGTGACTGCTGAGTTGATGTATCCGAAAGTAGCCGTCGTTTCAGTCTGACAGCCGCGCATGTCACTTCAATCGTCTCGTCTCTAGTGCATGCAATGATGGGCTTTAAAGAAACTCTTCTTTCATTCCACAAAAACGCCTCCGCTTTCACAAACATTTTCTGACGGATTCTTAGCCGCACATTTTGGGCTACAAGATCCTTAGCAGAGTGTCAATCATATCTTCGAGAAAAGGGAAATACTTTAGGAGAGGCGTTCCACGCAAGGTTTCTCATTCGATCTTCTCGGCCATTCCCAAATTCCTTGCCTTTTTTCCAGAAAAACCTTGTTTCTTCCTCAGAAAAACCATGTCTTCATCTTCTTCTCTATCTCTAGGGTCGGATAGTTCCGATTTAGCTGATGACCTAATCCCCACTTTTGCCTTCATAGACGAGCAACTGATTCTTGTCCCTTTTGGCACATCTGAACAAGGTGACCTTCTTCTTTCTCAGCATCTAAACCCGGCGAACTACGACCTTCCAATTACCTGTGACTGGTTTACCGGCGATCGTTGTCCGGCTAGTACGCACACCTGGCCGACCAAGTTTTTTCTAAAAGTAGTTATTTAGTTTCAGAGTAGCTAAAGACCATATTGACCATCTCTTTCTATTCATATATATTACTAACAAATGGATTTCTATGGTGTCGTAGCGTAGCAAGAAGCCCCAAATCCTTGATTTAGCCAGGAAAGACTACACTGCTTTGCCTGCCATCAGTTAACCTCCCCAGGGAACTTGGGCATAATTCTAATGCCAATGAGTTCTGTATCAGTCCTTCAATTTAACTGCTTTAGTGATTATTCTGAGAAAACGATATTGTTGGCGGATAACTTATTAGAAAGAGTTGGTTGCTGGAACTTACTTCTATATCTGAAGAGAGTAAAATCGGGCTCTGAGGATTTTGATACTGCTTTTTAATGCCAATCAATAGAAACTTTTAGGACTTTGTAAATATATGATACGAACGAAAGGAATCCCATTGAGTTAGTTTCCAATGCAAACATTAGATTTCTCTAACTGGTTGATATTTTCATGTCTTTGATTGTTTCGCTGAATGATTATTCTTAATGCTTCACTTTGTTTTAGGCGATTTTGATGAAACTGCTGACCACCCTCCTTTTTTTCCTTCAAGGTACACGACAGTGTATTTGCTGCTGCTCGTTGCTACACTGGCTCAATACTTGATCACCTCTGGCTCTTCTCCTGGGTAATTAGGCTGGACTTTATTTGTTTTTAAGCTAAGCTATAATGATAAGGATTCTTTACTAGCTTCACCCTACTACATTGCTGAAGGCCTTAAAAAGTTAATTTTTATGAACATGTAGCTATGTTCTTGATGCAATGAGGCCTATCACTGAGACAGATGCATTGCATAATAGGGCATCAATTACCTCTACGTAAGATACTTTCCTTTCTGGTTCTTTACCTGCAAAGTAAGTAATTGGAGTACCATGATTATTCCCTGTAAATCAAGTGGAAAAGAGGTTTATCTAATTTCTGCCTTTTGTGATGTTATATGATCAAGCAAAGACCAACCTGCTTCAATCAAAAACGGCAGTGTAGTTATTACGATCGACAGAAACCAGTTAGAAAAGAATCTTCTAGGGAGTGGTACAACTTCTTGGGCAAAGCTAGTGATGGATATGTATCCTCCAGTAACATCTGTTAGGTAGGCTGACTTGCCTATCACCATGTTTATTCTTCTCTTGTTATATTTAAAGCAGCTTCAGTGTTTTGTACTCCCTCTGTCCCAATTTATGTGGCACCATTTCCTTTTTGGTCTGTCCCAAAAAGAATGTCACATTTCTATATTTAAAAACAATTTAACTTTATGAGATGACTTACAACCACACGTTTATACAAGACTTGGTTTGGACCACACATTTCAAAAGACTTCCTTTCTTTCTTAAACTCTGTGCCAAGTCAAATGGTGCCACATAAATTGGGACGGAGGGAGTAACTATTATACAGCCTGATTTGAGACTGTGCAATGTGCTTGATGAACTATATTCATGGTGCTAGTTGGATTAGGAGAATTCTGTGCTCTTATATTAAAAAGCTTTTAGTGGTAAATAAGTATTTATCCCACACTACATTTCAAACAACATGGTGCTTGCCTGCCCGGCTACGAGATCAGCTGTTGGGTGAACATGTTAATGCTTTCATATATAAAATTATAAATGTTATAGCTAGGTACTCCATTTGTAAACATCATAATCCTATGAAGAAGCGAAACTGCAGTATGGCATGCGAGTGAAGCCCTTATGTGAAACACGAGAAGCTTAATCTTGCATTTATTAAGAAATCAAGACATGGTAAAGAAATATCCATATGAGCAAATCATGAGGAGATTTGTTATTATTGGGTTGTTTAAAGGTGTAACTGATAGGAATTAAGTACAGCTGCTTGCATTGTCAAGGATGGTGATTTCTCTCTCAGGATTCTTTACACTGACAGATTGTGACACAATATTAGATGAGTTTGTTCAGGAAACTGATGTAAGCCCTAATATCTCATCAGTTACATGCGCAATTTGTGTGATTAACTCATTCTTTCTTGTTCATCGCTTTTATAAGTGTTAAACAAACCAGAATGAGTTGGGCCAATGGGCCACTCTCGGCCAGAAATATTTGTAGTATATATGGTATATATATTTGTAGTATATTGTAATAAAAAGGATACCTTAATTAGTGTTATACACCTACCATAATTGTATAGTTAGAATTATGGTAGAATAAGGATTTAGAAGTAGAATAGGAAAATGATTTGTAGTATTATGGAAAGATGTAACTTGTATATATACCTATTCAATCAATGAAAATAATCAAGGGAATTATTTCTTTCATGGTATCAAAGCGACTAGGTCTAAACAAAAAAAATTTTCTCTCAAACTTTTGCCTCCCTTTGGCCGAGACCCCCCCCTTCTCGGGTTTTTCTCTTCCAAAATTTCGTCTTCCGCTCTCAAAAACCTCTCTTAAATTTCCCCTCCTTCTTTGTTCGTTCAATATGTCTAAGAACAATTTTCACCCTGCCCTCACGGTTTCCAATATCAAGCTCAGTGTCCCTATTGTCCTTGAGATGGAAAACGTTCAATATGCAACGTGGGCGGAGTTGTTTAAAATTCACGCTATCTCTTATCAAGTTCTTCATCACATCATTCCTCCCGCTAGACCCCTTCCTGCGGAGGATCCTGAGGTATGGATTACACTTGATGCTACCGTTTTTCGGTGGATATACGCCACTATTTCAGTGGACCTTCTACAGACGATTATGGAGCCCGATACCACGGCTATGGCTGCATGGAATAGATTGCGTGACATATTCCAAGACAACCAACATTCCCGTATCGTCACACTCGGCAGAATTCTCTCTCTCGTTCGAATGGGCGTATTTCAACGTTCTCGCATATTGCAAGAAACTAAAGGAATTGGCGAGCAACTCCGTAATGTTGGCGCACCAAGAACAAATAATCGTCTAGTTCTACAGCTTGGTTGCGGTCTTCTGAGGCCTATAATGGTGTTGGAACTCTCCTTCACCAAAGCAACCCTCTTCCGACTTTCATTAAGCCCGCTCCATGTCGACGTTGGAAGAAGCCGGTTTGGCTAAAAGCGGCTACCCGAGCAAGCCCAGCTTGTCATGATGGCATCCTCTCCTAGTTCTTCGGTTTTGTTAATAATTCGGGCCAAAACCATAATAATGGTGGCGGCAAGAATAATCGCAAAATAACAAAAACGCGGGGGCAAGCGAGGTGGTTCTCGTGGCGGTTCCGGTGAGCAACAAGCGGCGGTGGGTCCCATCCAGTCTGATGGGCCACCACCACCGTGGCCCAAAGATTGGGGCCATTGGCGATGGAACTGCACCCTCCAAACCACGCTTCCGGCGCCGCTGGCTGCGATCCCACGCCAACGCCCAGCGGTGGCGGCCATCGCCGATGGCCCAACAACAATGTATCCAAAGACCTACGCCCAAAGAAGATCACGGAATGGCGTCCTTGGGCCCCGTCCTCCGCAAGCCCATCATGCAGCAGACCCCACTCAGACCGATATCGAGGCCGCGATGCACACGATGGGATTGTCCCAACCGGACCCAAATTGGTACATGGACACCGGGGCCACTACTCACATGACTTTCGAATCAGGTACTCTCTCATCTTATTCCAATTTGAGCACCCCTCGTGGGATAATTATTGGTAATGGCAGTTCTATTCCAATTCTAGGGTATGGTCAGAAAACATTGTCTCCTCCTAATCCACCACTCCTCTTGAAAAATACTTTACATGCTCCTAAATTGATTAAAAATTTAGTGTATGTTCGAAAATTCACAAATGACAATTCTGTTTCTGTTGAATTTGATCCTTTCGGTTTCTCTGTGAAGGATTTCAAGACGGGGAGTCATCTCATGAGGTGTGATAGTAGGGGGGATCTGTATCCTATCATGCCCGGTTTCAGTCCATCGAGTCCAGCCTTGCCATCAGCTTTTGTAGCCATCTCTCCTTCCATGTGGCATGCTCGTCTGGGTCATCCGGGATCTTCTATTTTATCAGCTTTAGATAAAAATAGCTTTATTTCTTGTAAGGGTACAAGTCGTACTCCAATTTGTCAATCTTGTTCATTAGGAAAAATTATTAAGTTGCCATTTGTAGACTCCAATTCCCATACTTCTATGCCATTTGACATTATTCATAGCGACTTATGGACATCTCCTGTTCTTAGTTCAATGGGTCATCGATATTATGTTCTCTTTTTAGATGATTATTCTAGATTTTTGTGGACGTTTCCAATTGCGAATAAATCACAAGTGTTTTCCATCTTCATAAAATTTAGAGCGTTCATTCGTACTCAATTCGAAAGAGAAATAAAAAATATTCAATGTGATAATGGGAAAGAGTATGACAATAGGGAGTTTCGAGATTTTTGTGCTACTCATGGGATAAATTTTCGTTTTTCATGTCCTCATACATCTTCACAAAATGGGAAAGCCGAACGCAAAATTCGTTCCATAAATAACATTGTCCGAACTCTCCTAATACATGCCTCCATACCTCCATATTTTTGGCATCATGCTCTACAAATGGCCACTTACCTGCTGAACATAATTCCGTCTAAAGGTCTGACATACTCTTCCCCCCTCAAAGTCCTATATAATAAGAACCCTTCTTATTCTCACCTTCGGATTTTTGGGTGCTTGTGTTATCCGTTATTCACATCCACAACAATTAACAAACTTCAGGCTCGATCTACCCCGTGTGTGTTTTTGGGTTATCCGTCAAATCATCGTGGTTATAAGTGTTTTGATTTATCCTCCAAGAAAATCATAATCAATCGCCATGTCATTTTTGATGAAACTCAATTCCCATTTACGAAAGTTCATACTCCCGAACCTAAGTCATATAATTTTTTGGATGACCAAATATCCCCGTATATTATTCGGAATTTTTCAGACATCTCCCGTACCCAAAATCCTCCAGCGGCCCCATCGCCTACCGCCCCACAAGAACGCCACATCCGAAGTTTACGCCATCGAACAGTTCCAAAGCAATTGGGCTGCCACCCACTCGAACTGGTCCGTAAACCGAGTCCACCTTTACCGATTTGGGCCAAGAGCCCATCGTCACTCCGGCGATCCGTCCCGAGCCCAGAAAATTCCCAAAATTTCCTCAATTCTTCATCGAGTCATAGACCGGTCACTCGGACTCAGCGGGGTATTTTTACACCTAAAAGACATTTTAATTTACATTCTGATGTCCCTAAATCCCCCTTGCCCCGCAATCCTGTGTCCGCATTAAATAACCCTAATTGAAAAATTGCTATGACTGATGAATATAATGCTCTTATTGATAATAAGACGTGGGAGTTGGTGCCCCGTCCATATAGTATTAATATTATTAGGTCTATGTGGATTTTTGCTCATAAGGAGAATTCAGATGGGTCATTTGCTCGACATAAGGCACGACTTGTTGGTGATGGTAAGACTCAGCAGGTTGGAATTGATTGTGGGGAGACGTTTAGTCCGGTGGTCAAACCGGCTACCATACGCACTGTGCTTTGCTTGGCTCTGTCAAAGACTTGGCTAATTCATCAGTTGGATGTCAAAAATGCTTTCCTACACGGTGATCTCAAAGAAACAGTCTATATGCATCAGCCTTTGGGTTTCAGGGATCCAAACCGTCCTCATCATGTATGTTTGTTGAAGAAGTCCTTATATGGGCTTAAGCAGTCTCCGAGGGCCTGGTACACGAGGTTTGCTGACTTTGTTTCAACTATTGGATTCACTCATAGCCGGTCAGACAATTCCTTGTTCATCTACCGCCGTGGTTCTTCTTTGGCCTACATTCTGTTGTATGTGGATGATATCATCTTGACCGCCTCTTCCGATGCCTTGCGCCAATCTATCATGACCATGCTCAGTTCTGAGTTTGCTATGAAGGACTTGGGGCCGTTGAGTTATTTTTTGGGGATTGCCGTCAAGCGTCATTCAGGTGGCTTGTTTCTATCTCAACGGAAGTATGCTGCTGAGATCATCGAGAGGGCGGGGATGTCATCCTGTAAGTCCACTTCCACACCGGTTGATGCAAACCCAAAGCTGAGTGCCGCAGCAGGTGCACCATACGAGGACCCGACCCGCTATCGCAGTCTTGCAGGGGCCCTCCAGTATCTTACCTTTACCAGACCAGATATTACATATGCGGTTCAGCAGGTGTGTTTATTCATGCATGATCCCAGGGTTGAGCACATGAATGCAATCAAACGCATCATTCGGTATCTTCAGGGGACACTGGACTATGGGTTGCACTTGTATCCTTCATCTACATCCACTCTTGTCTCTTACACGGATGCTGATTGGGGTGGTTGTCCCGACACCAGACGGTCGACTTCCGGCTACTGGGTGGTCCTTCGCAACAACTTGGTCTCATGCTCGGCAAAAGCGTCAAGCAACTCTGTCACGCTCGGTCTGAGAGCGTAATATCGAGGGGTAGCGAATGTGGTCTCCGAGTCCTGTTGGCTACATAATTTGCGTTTGGAGCTTCATTGTCCCATTCAGAAGGCAACCTTGGTGTATTGCGATAACATTAGTGCCATCTACCTCTCAGGTAACCCCGTTCAACACCAACGCACCAAGCATATCGAAATGGACATTCACTTTGTCCGGGAAAAGGTTGCAAAGGGTCAAGTTCGCGTATGCCATGTCCCGTCTCGTTATCAAATTGCAGACATCTTTACAAAGGGTCTACCAGCGGTTCTCTTTGAAGATTTTAGGGACAGTCTCAGCGTTCGAAAACCGCCCGCTATGACTGCGGGGGTGTGTTAAACAAACCAGAATGAGTTGGGCCAATGGGCCACTCTCGGCCAGAAATATTTGTAGTATATATGGTATATATTTTTGTAGTATATTGTAATAAAAAGGATACCTTAATTAGTGTTATACACCTACCATAATTGTATAGTTAGAATTATGGTAGAATAAGGATTTAGAAGTAGAATAGGAAAAGGATTTGTAGTATTATGGAAAGATGTAACTTGTATATATACCTATTCAATCAATGAAAATAATCAAGGGGATTATTTCTTTCAATAAGCAGTTAGCTATGGATTATATAATATTGAATGCTTAGCCATTATTTACTGGTGATATAATTCCATCAATAAAAGGGGGAAATGATGCCATAGGCTTTGCCACTGTAGATTCTTCTTGTCTCACTTTCATGATGAAGTTTGTATTGTCTTGGAGGTTCATGACATTTTAAATTCTAATAATGATTTTCTCAGTTGGTGGACGGATATTTATGATATAACTTCAACATTTTTATGTAGAAATGTTACTGTGCGGTTGTGCGATTATAGATTGCTTAATTTGCTTAGTGTTCTCATCAAGTTTCCTCTCTAACTAATTCTCGTTCTCTTTTTCAGAAATGTGACTCGCACTTACTGTAATATAATGCAGGTAGAAATTCCTATCTCGGTCTTCCATTTGTATACAAAGCAAATATATTTCAAATACTTGCTGGAGATTCTTAATGATTGGGAGTATCTTTGCATTAGCCAAATTATCTAGATGATATGGGAGCCATATGCTCTGTGATTGGTTTTGGCAGGAATGAGCTGAATTTTGGACCTTAAATGTGTTGCCCATGTTTTTCTCTCTCGTGAACATTACTTGTTTTACTAGCATATTCCATCACACAATGCTGTACTCTCATTGAGGCTTATTCTACTGTATATGCATCCTCGATAAATGTGCAGCTGGTTGTATGAGATAAACGGAACATTGATAGTCCCTCTTGCTTTTGGAATTGGTGAAGTCGAACGTCCTATCTTTTGTGCATATGTTTGTGGAAGGAGCTTGGTTAGTTCTCCTTACTTGGACACCATGTCTATACCTTTTTCTCTTCTTTTCTTTGCAACTCTTATGTCAGAGCATGGCATGCTAATATGTAACTTTCAACATTCTTTGTCTTACTGATGCATTTCGGATTGGACCGAGTTTGGAGATTTTGTGATCTTGTGTCTGGTGCAAGCTTGAAACTTCAAACTGCTTCCGTTTTCTTTCAATTTAAGTCACTTTATGCAGCAAAGATTAGCACATGCATTGGAATCTAATATTGCACATCGTGGTCCTTATTTTTGCACATTCTACTGCCTAAACAGGTTATCTCTTTTGACAAGCACAAAAACTTTTCCCCCTGGGAAAGATCAAAGAGGTC
>CM056501.1:20104055-20577832 GCA_029783415.1 Anisodus acutangulus
ATTGCTTGGGAAGTCAAGAAAAATTATGCTTTTTCTTCTTATTGTGGAAACGGAGGGAAGGCAAAGGTCCGTAGGAGGACAACTAGAAGTATTAGCTGACTGGTGACGAGGATCATATGGTTTGAGAGCTAGATTGAGTTTTAAAGCGTGATTATGGCGGAATGGAATGTGCCCTATCCCGCGAAAGAGAGGAACTTTTCCCGGAAGAGCAGAGGGGATAGTCTTTGGCCCAGGTAAAATCAAACCTGGCCTCTTCTTCCACCCAAGTGGACTATTCTCTCCTTATGGAGTCTAAGAAAAGAGAGATATCATTGCGCAAGTCGAAAGATCGATGTCCTTCAGAATTCTAAAAAGATCAAGAACTGCGTGCCTTTACCTTTAGATCCCATCTTTCTTGATTATGAATCAAGACGAAAGGTCGAATGTACTTGTTTAGGTTAGGTCTACTTTTGGTCATTCTTCTCTTTGAAAAATAGAATATTGCTCAACGAAGGTGACTCGTAGTCCCTTTTCGAGTATTATCTTCGTTGTGGATGATCCAGTCGGTATGCGTATGAACGAACGGATTCCACGCTTCGGAATCTGACATTTGTGTTGAGAAATTCAATTTTGTGGATTTAAACAAGGTAATATACCCGTGATATATACTTGATATACATAAGTGTATATCACGGGTAATCTCGGATAGACTGGCCCATCACGGGCATAATGGCCCATCACGGGCAGGTTGTATATTTGGTATGTATATTTGTGGTATATTGTAGTGTAAATGTTACCTTAATTAGTCTTGTACACTTACCATAATTGTATAGTTAGAATTATGGTAGAATAAGGTTTTAGGAGTAGAATAGAAATATGATTATCCTATTATGGAAATATGTAACTTGTATATATACCTTTCAATTAATGAAAATAATGAAGGAGATTATTTCTTTCGTGGTATCAGAGCTGAGCATGGTCATGATAGATTGGCGTAAGGCATCTATAGAAGCAGTCAAAATGATATCATCCACATAAGAATGTAGGCCAAAGACGAACCACGACTGTAGATGAACAAGAAATTATCCGACTTGCTATGAGTGAACCCAATAGTCGAAACATAGTTAGCAAACCTTGTATACTAGGCCCGTGGAGACTGCTTAAGCCCAATTCGAACAGAATTTCCATTACCAACAATTATACCACGAGGGTTGCTCATAAAACATTGTCTCCCCTTTATCCCCCTCTTATCTTGAAAAATACACTACACGCCCCCAAATTGATTAAAAACTTAGTCTATGTCTATAAATTCACTACTGATAATTTCGTTTCTATTGAATTTGATCCATTTGGTTTCTTTGTGAAGGATTTCAAGACGGGGAGTCCTCTTATGAGGTGTGATAGTAGGGGAGATCTTTATCCTATCACATCCGATCCCGGTCCATCGAGTCAAGTCCTGCCATCAGCTTTTGCAACCATCTCTCCTTCCTTGTGGCATGCTCGTCTTGGTCATCCGGGGTCCTCTATTTTGTCACCTTTAGATAAAAATAGTTTTCTTTCATGTAAGGGTACGAGTCGTACTCCAATTTGTCAATCTTGTTCTTTAGGAGAAATTGTTAAGTTGTCGTTTGCAGACTCAAAATCTCATACTTTAATGCCATTTGATATTATTCATAGCGACTTATGGACGTCTCCTGTTCCTAGTTCTGTGGGTCATCGGTATTATGTTCTTTTTTTGGATGATTATTCTAAATTTTTATGGACGTTTCCAATAGCGAAGAAATCTCAAGTTTTTTCCATCTTCCTAAAATTTAGAGCATTCATCAGAACCCAATTCGACCGTGAAATAAAAAATATTCAGTGTGATAATGGAAAAGAGTATGACAATGGGGTGTTTCGGAAATTCGTTGCTACTAATGAGATAAATTTTTTGTTTCTCTTGTCCTCATATCTCTTCACAAAATGGGAAAGCCGAACGTAAAATTCGTTCCATAAATAACATTATCCTCACTCTATTAATTCATGCTTCCGTACCCCCATATTTTTGGCATCATGTTCTTCGAATGGCTACATATCTACTTAACATAACTCCTTCCAAAGGTTTGACATATTCTTCCCCCCTTCAAATTTTATATAATAAAATTCCTTCATATTCACATCTTCGGATTTTTGGGTGTTGGTGTTATCCGTTATTCCCGTCCACCACAACTAACAAACTTCAGGCACGGTCAACTCCGTGTGTATTTTTAGGTTTTCCATCTAATCATCGTGGCTACAGATGCTTTGATTTATCCTCAAATAAAATCATCATTAACCGCCATGTCATTTTTGATGAATTCGAATTTCCATTTGCTAAAAATCATACTCCCGTGCCTAGTTCATATAATTTTTTGGATGAACAAATATCTCCGTATATTATTCAGCATTTTTCAGACATCTCCCGAACCTAGAATTCTCCAGCGGGCCCACTGCCCGCTGGTCCCACTGGCCCATCACAGCCCCTTCTGCCCAGTTTTGTCACTGGGCTAGTTTCAGCAATTGGGCCAGTCCAGCCCAATACTGGAACCGATCCAGTTCCTATTTCTGCCACCGTTATTGCTTCCTGAGTTGGGCCAGCAGGCCCACTGCCTGCTGGCCAGTCCGACCCGAGCCCAACAAATTCCCGAAATCTATTCAATTCTTCCTCGAGTGATAGACCGGTCACTCATAGTCAACGGGGTGTTTATACACCAAAAAGACATTTTAATTTACATTTGAACGTCTCTAAATCCCCCTTGCCCCATAATCCTGTTTCTGCATTAAACAATCCGAATTGGAAAATTCCTATGACTGATGAATATAATGCTCTTATTGATAATAAGATGTGGGAGTTGGTGCCCCATCCTTGTAGTATTAATATTATTAGGTCTATGTGGATTTTTGCTCACAAGAAAAATTCAGATGGCTCATTTGCACGGCATAAGGCGCGGCTTGTGGGTGATGGTAAGACTCAGCAGATTGGGTGGATTGTGGTGAGACATTTAGCCCGGTGGTCAAGCCGGTGACCATTCACACTGTACTCAGCTGGGCTCTTTCTAAAACATGGCCTATTCATCAGTTAGATGTAAAGAATGCTTTCCTACATGGTGATCTTAAAGAAGCAGTTTATATGCATCAGAATTGTGGATTAAGGGATCCCAAACATCCTCATCATGTCTATTTGTTGAAGAAGTCTTTATATGGGCTTAAGCAGTCTCCACGGGCCTGGTATACAAGGTTTTCTGACTATGTTTCAACTATTGGGTTCACTCACATCAAGTTGGATAATTCCTTGTTCATCTACCGTCGTGGTTCGTCTTTGGCCTACATTCTGTTGTATTTGGATGATATCATTTTGACTGCTTCTACAGATGCCTTACGCCAGTCTATCATGACCATGCTCATCTCTGAGTTTACTATGAAAGACTTAGGGCCCTTGAGTTATTTTTTGGGGATTGTCGTCACTCGTCATTCCGATGGATTGTTCTTGTCTCAATGGAAGTATGCATCTGAGATCATCGATAGGGCTGGGATGTCATCTTGTAAGTCCACTTCCACTCCAGTTGATACAAAAACCAAGCTTAGTGTCTTGGTTGGCGTACCCTACGAAGATCCGATCCGCTATCGCAGTCTTGCAGGGGTCCTTCAGTATCTTACCTTTACGAGACCAGATATTACATATGATGTCCAACAGGTGTGTTTGTTTATACATGATCCGATTGAGCACATGAATGCGCTCAAACGCATCATTCGGTATATTTAGGGAACACTTGACTATGATTTACATTTATATCTTTCCTCGACGGTCACACTTATCTCGTATACAGATGCTGATTTGGGTGGTTGTCCCGACACCAGACGGTCTACGTCTGGCTATTGTGTGTTCCTTGGAAACAACTTGGTCTCCTGGTCTGCGAAGCGTCAGGCGACTCTATCCCGCTTAAGTGTCGAGGCTGAATATCGAGGGGTAGCTACTGTGGTCTCGGAATCATGTTGGTTACGTAGTTTACTATTAGAGCTTCATTATCCCATTCCGAAGGCAACCTTGGTGTATTGCGATATTATTAGTGTCATTTACCTTTCGGGTAATCCGGTTCAGCACCAACGCACTAAGCATATCGAGATGGACATACACTTTGTCCGCGAGAAGGTTGCTCGGGGTCAGGTTCGCGTCTGTCATGTCCCATCAAGATATCAAATTGCAGACATCTTTACAAAGGGTCTTCCCTAGGTCCTTTTTGATGATTTTAGGGACAGTCTCAGTATTCGAAGACCGTCCGCTATGACTGCGGGTGTGTGTTAAACAAGGTAATATACTCGTGATATACACTTGATATACATAAGTGTAAATCACAGGTAATCTCGGACAGACTGGCCCATCACGGGCAGGTTGTATATTTGGTATGTATATTTGTGGTATATTGTAGTGTTAAGGTTACCTTAATTAGTCTTGTACACTTACCATAATTGTATAGTTAGAATTATGATAGAATAATATTTTAGGAGTAGAATAGAAATAGGATTCTCCTATTATGGAAATATGTAACTTGTATATATACCTTTCAATTAATGAAAATAATGAAGGGGATTATTTCTTTCATGTTAAATAAGGTAATATACCCGTGATATACACTTGATATACATAAGTGTATATCACGGGTAATCTCGGACAGACTGGCCCATCACATGCAGAATGGCCCATCACTGGCAGGTTGTATATTTGTGGTATATTGTAGTGTAAATATTACCTTAATTAGTCTTGTACACTTACCATAATTGTATAGTTAGAATTATGGTAGAATAAGGTTTTAGGAGTAGAACAGGAATATGATTCTCCTATTATGAAAATATGTAACTTGTATATATACCTTTCAATTAATGAAAATAATCAAGGAGATTATTTCTTTCACGCTCCCTATCAAAAGAGAATAGCAATGCCATAAAGCCTATCTTTCCTAAATAATAGCACGAGAGGGTGAGCTGTGTTGCATAAAATTGAGTCCCAATATGCTATATATTCATGAATTTCACTATCTTTCTTTTTTCTTTCGTTCCTTTTTTTGGCTCAATTTTTCTCTCTTCCTCTTCATTTAATTAAAGGCAAGGTACATAAGCATTTTGTCAATGAGACTAGCATAGGTGGTTAGCGATAGTAGTTGCATCTCCTGATTACTGAATGAAAGTCGAGGAAGAATTTGTTCCAGAATTAGGCAGCCAAAAGTCTCTGTAAGATAGAATAATTTCCCTTGGGGATTCCTTTCATTATTCACAATATATAAAGTTGTACAAAGGTTGATTCCTAATACAGTACAAATCCTAACTTACCTTAAATGGTTGATTCCTAATACAATAAGAATCCTAAGTTACCTTAAATATACATCTATCATAATTACAAACTATACGGTGAATATTCGGAAAATATTCGCTAATACTCCCCCTTAGACGGAGCGGGAGGAGGCCGAACGCTAAGGCTGGATCGGAAGTCGGTGAAGAGCTATCGCGGTAGTCCCTTTGTGAAAATGTCTGTATACTGATAAGAGGAAGGCACGTGTAATATTTTGACCTGACCACGGGCAACCTTCTCTCTCACAAAGTGGATATCCATCTCAATATGCTTAGTCCGCTGATGTTGGACCGGATTATGAGACATATAGATGGCAGATATGTTGTCACAATAGACTATAGACGCCTTTCATAGTGGACACTGGAACTCCAAAAGAAGGTTTCGGAGCCAACAGATCTCAGTAACGACATTAGCAACTCCGCGATATTCTGCTTCAGCACTCGAACGGGATAGCGTGGCCTGCCGCTTGGCGAACCATGAGATAAGATTATCCCCAAGAAATACAATTACCCTGAGGTGGAGCGACGTGTGTTGGGGCATCCTGCCCAATCTGCATCCGTGTAGGCGAGTAACTTGGTTGGGGCAGAGAGGTATAAATGTAATCCAAAGTCTAGTGTGCCCTTGACGTATCTGATAATACGTTTGAGGGCGGCAAAATGGGACTCTCGGGGGTCGTGCATAAACATACACACCTACTGAACGGCATATGCAATATCAGGCCTAGTGAATGTAAGATACTGAAGAGCATCTGCAAGACTTCAATATAGAGTAGGATCAGAAACTGGCGCACCGTCATTGGCACTAAGCTTGGATTTTGAGTCCACCGGAGTTGGCATAATTTTACAATTTGCCATCTTGACCCTATACACTATCTCTTCTGCATACTTACGCTGACATAGGAACATAGTGGCTGCAGATCTGGTCACTGATATACCCAAAAAATAACTCAGCTTGCCCAAGTCAGTCATAACAAATTCAGTTTTTAGTAGAGTAATGATTTCATTCTTCAAATCGTCAGACGAGGCAGTAAGAACAATGTCATCGACATATAATAGCAAATATGCAGTGCTGCTACCTCGGTGAAAAGTGAAGAGAGAGTTATCACACCTGCTACATATAAAACAAATCTGCAGAAGATACTTGGCAGAACGATCATACCAAGCGCGGGGTGCCTATTTCAATCCATATAATGACTTCCTGAGATGATATACAAAATGCGAAACTGCCGGATGAACAAAGCAGGAGGCTGATGCATGTACACAGTTTCTTTCAAATCCCCATAAAGAAATGCATTCTTGACATCAAGCTGATGAAACGGCCAATGCATGCCCATATCAATACTGAGAATAGTCTAAATAGTGGTCGGTTTAACAACCAGACTGAATGTCTCACCACAATCAATACCCTCATGCTGATTAGTGTCATTGGTAACTAGTCTTGCCTTATACCTCTCTAAGTCACCATTGTCTCTGAACTTGTGACGAAATAGTCACATACACCGGATAACATTCACACCGTCTGGTCTAGGTACCAAATCCCAAGTGTTCTGCTTGGTTAAAGCATTAAATTCCTCGCACATGGCCGCATTCCAATTATAGTCCAGTTTTGGATTTTTTGGAATGGATGATAAGGTTTATGTGGAGAGATTGAAGTGAACCTTGGGTTTGAAGATCTCGTGTTGTGCATGAGTCTCCTTGTGATGAGAGGGCAGTAGTGGGAGGTCGGGGCTGGGAGGTTGCAGATCCACTATTTTTGGACCAGTGGGCAGCAGTGCTGCGGGACTAGTTTCTGGACTGGGGGACTGGTAGGTTGCTGGGGGTGTAGGAGACTCGGCTGGATGCAACAGGGGTGTTGTTGGGGTGTTGGACAATGAGCAGGGATCTATTTGGGTGGTGTCGGACAGTGTTGGCACTGTCAAAAAAATGGGCTTTTGTTGGTATAGAGTTTGGATGGTCGGGGACAGACTCGGTTCATCGAGAAAAATGTAATCGGTGGTTTGAAATTTTTGGATATCTGAAAAAGGAAAGGTTGTCTCGTCAAAGGTGACGTGACGGGAGACGATGATTTTGCGAGTGGCAATGTCATAGCACAGGTAGCCCCGATGATTAAGAGATAGACCAACGAAGACACAGGACAGAGTGCGAGGGGCAAATTTGTGAGGTGCAGTGGAGGCTATGTTGGGGTAGCATAAGCATCCAAAAATACGTAGGTGATCATATGATGGTAGCCTATGGTATAAGATTTCGGTAGGGGTCTTGTTTTGGAGTGTCCTAGTTGGTAAAATATTAAGAAGGGATTCTACCAGTTTAACGGCATAGACCCAAAAAGGCAGTGGTAGACAGATATGAAACAGAAGGGTGTTAACCATGTTATTGATAGTACGTATAATTCGTTCAGTCTTTCCATTTTGGGAGGAAGTATAGGGACAAGAAAAATGAAAAACCATGCCTTGTTTAGAACAAAAATTGTGAAATGCCGAGTTATTAAATTCACGTCATTATCATATTGGAATGATTTGATAGATTTTTCAAATTGTGTTTTAATGAATTTTTGAAACTCAAGGAATTTGGCAAAAACTTCAGATTTGAATTTCAGTGGATAAATTCAGAAAAAATGTGAAAAATCATCTAAGAATACTAGATATAATTTGTGACCCAAAGAGCTAACAATCGGAGATGTCCACAAATCAGTATGAATAATATCAAAATGAGAAAAAGTAACACTGTTTGATGATATAAATCGAAGACGAGTATGCTTGCCTAGTGGGCAAGAAAAACAGTGTTGGGCAATTTTTCCATTATTACATTGAATACGCTTAGAAGTCCTAAGAAAAGTAAAAACTGGGTCTCCGGGGTGTTCGAGTCTGTTGTGCCAAGTTGAGGGAGAGATCGCCGTAAGGGATAGAGGTTCTTGCGATCTGACATCGGAAGATTGAGTAAATGGGTAGAGGTCTCCCACACTATTGCAGCGTGTAAGAATTTTCCCCGTATTGAGTTCCTTCACAGAAAAATCAAAAGGGTCAAATTCGACAGACATAGAAATATTGCTAGTGAATTTTCTAACAGAGATTAAGTTTTTAATGATGTTAGAGGTGTATAGGACGTGGTTTAGGGAGAAAGGCGGGTGTGGATGTTTGGTGTGTATAACCGTAACCTTCAATTGGAATGCGATAACCATTGCCGACAGTAATAAATTGAGGACACTTTAGCCGAAATAGTTGAGATAAGTTACCTGACGACCGGGTGAGGTGATATATGGCTCCGGTGTCCATGTACCAATTTTCGTCGGGCTGTTGAAGGTTCACGGTGCTGAAGGCCTGGCCCAAGTCGGTGGGAGCCAGGCTGCTAGGGTGCTTCTGCTGCTACTGCTGCTGGACTGAGACCAGGTGGGCCTGCTGCTGTTGCTGGTGGGCCTACCTGGTGGCTGGAGCAGGGCCCAAAAGGACAATCGACCATGCAGGCTATTGGAACTGGGCCCCTGCAGTCGGGTATGAGCATGCAGGCGAGGCCCAGTTCTGCTGGTTGGGCCAGACCTGCTGCTGTCCAGGCCACGGGGAGTAGGCAATGTTTGGGCCTGGCTACTGATGTTTGTGGCCCTTGCCGCGTCCCTTGCCTTTGTTATTATTGTCGCGGCCTCTGCCGCGGGACTGCTGCTGGTGGTGGTCTTGCGGTGGTGGCGGGTTGGTGTTGGCCGCCGGTGTTGCCATCCCGTCAACGGCTAACGCCTTTTGATTATGTTCCTCTTGTTTAGCACGACGGGTTTCTTTCAACAATAGTTGTGACCGTGCCTTGGTAAAACTTGGTAGTGGGTCGGCCTGTTGAATCATCGTTGCAAGTGTATCGTATTCACCTCTCGGTAAACCAGCAACCAATTGAAGTACCATCTTGGTTTCAGAAATAGAATTCCCGACGTTGGATAGTTGGTCGGCTATGAGTTTCAGTTGTTTGCAATATTCGGACATGTTGTTAAAATTCTCGAGACGCGTATTGTTGAATTGCTCCTCCAAATACACGACCCGAATATTTTTATTATCCTGAAAGATTTCTTCCAACCGCACCCAAAGGTCACGTGTCGTAGCACCTGTTTTCATGATGGTACACAACAAGTTTTTTGAGATGGTGCCGTATATCCACTGTTTGACGATGGCGTCAAGCGCGACGCCATGTCGATTCGGCAATGTCGGTGGGACGAGGAACAGAGTCATCAATATGGTCGAGTACGTTGTACGCACATGCATGAATATAGAACAGTTCAGTCCACATGGAATATTGACAGTCTTCTTGATCAAGAATTATAGGGATATAATTCTTGATGTTGGTAACGGCGAAAGCCGGGTGAAAAGAAGACGATGATCGTTGAGAGGGGTTGTCAAAAGTGCTAGTGGAGGAACCATAATTTGTGGGGGAAGACATGGTGGCTGCCGGGTTGCCGTCGGCCGAAGGGAAAATTCGATAGATGGGGGGGGGGGGGTCGGCGGCTGATTTTGAGAGATAGGAGAGTAGGGTTTAGGCTCTTGATACCATGTAAGATAGAATAATTTCCCTTGGGGATTCCTTTCATTATTCACAATATATATAGTTGTACAAAGGTTGATTCCTAATACAATACGAATTCTAATTTACCTTAAATGGTTGATTCATAATACAATAAGAATTCTAAATTACCTTAAATATACATCTATCATAATTACAAAATATACGGTGAATATTCGCTAATAGTCTCGTCTCTTTTTTGTAATCATGAAGCTAGGCAGGCCAATATTGCTTGTGAAAATTCAAGTCTTTCTTTGCTGACTGATTATTTACTAATGAAATAATGTTACTTCCATCAGTGGATATATGCTCATATCTACAAAGTTAGTACCTAACATTAACATGCACATCCACTGTCCCTTAGGGTCCACACCATGCACATATATTCAAGGAAAGATGGATATATTTAGTGGCTTCATGACCAATTTTCGGATAATAAATAATTTGATAACTAAAGAAGTTCCTGTAAGCATGAATAAGAATTTTCATATACTAATAATTTAACAGGGACTAGAGTAAAATTCCCCCTTTTTTTTGGTTGATTGAAAGAGCATTGTGTGAGATGATAAGGTTATGTATGTATATCATTTAACTTCACTTCTATTTTCTCGAATGTAGTATTGGTAGGGATGGCAACGGATCGGATCTGGACCGGATCCTATTAGATCCAGATCCAGATCCATTTTTCATACCTGAATCCAGATCCGTCGGGTCCATAAAAATCAGATCCAAATTCGGATCCATCGGGTCCACGAATAGGATCTGGATCCACATGTAAAAAAATTTGCCTTGCTAAGAATTTTTTTTTGAACTAACAAACGATTTTTACTTAGCTAACAGTTTACTGTGTTTCAATTTTGAAATGTTCATATGAGATATTTTGTTCGTTATCTCGTTTTGATTGTGAGCTATTAATTGAAAATGTTGGACAATGACAATAGTTGTGGAAAATGCTGACTAGTATTTCCACAATGAAGAACTTGCATGTGCTTGAAATCTTCACAAATGAAGTAAATATAATTTTAACTACTTGTCTATGAAGATGTTAGTCATTCACTAATATAACATTGATTTTATTATCGAAGTTACCTCTTTATTTTTTAGTTTTTGAGTTAACGCGAGGATAAATTAAACTTATTTTGAGAATTAAACTTGCAAGGATGTGCTTAGCAATTCTAAGAAAAATTCTTATAAAATTACATTCTAGGTTATGAATACATTTAATAAAAAACGGATCCACTGGTCGGATACGGATCTCAAATATAAGATCCAGATCCAGATCCGATCCGTCAGAAATGGATCCGGGTCCGATCCGGATCTGTCCGGTCCAAAGTTTGAAAATCCATATCCTATAAAACGAATAATAGATCCACCAAATTCGAACCGGATTCAGAATCCACTGCCATCTCTAAGTATTGGCTTTGCCTACATTATTTTTATTCTTCATCTAGTTATAACAAATTCATAGATAAGCGAAAGAGCTGATGCAATAAAGTCAGAATGGGGATTCGGGCTGGGTTACTAGTTTGGATGGTGAATCTCCTCTCTTTTCCAAAGGAACTTCCGGGGACAGTTGAAATTATTTTTTGGAAATTTTATATTATATGGCAGTCTAATAAAATTCACAACAAAAGATAATCCTCGTCATTATTTTTTTTTCTATAAATCATAGTTTGTATTAATAAGTGTCTATATATTAATTACTGTACTATATAATTATTTTCACTTGTTATATATGGTCCTGTAATAGTTATTTCAATGGTGAAAGAGGCACTATATAAGAGGTTTTGAAACTGCACTTGCGAGGTCACATGTTCTTTATAATACCATGTTTAAAAATATAGGAATATAGATAGCATAATTAAGCTAGCTAGAAAGGGTTTATTCCAGTGAGAATTATTGAATGAGTTATAATAATTAGATTACATTCATTATTGGTTTATTCATTTCCTGCGCCAACATCCTTTACTTGCTTATTCAACTTGATGAGATACAATTAAGAGTAGACCGTAACTGTAAATGTCCAGGTCTGTTTTTCAAATTATCATAAAACAGGATTTAATTTCGTCCACACATAATTAATGAATTTTAAATAACTGAGAACTATATATATATATATATACTCTGCGCCTTAAGTTTATGTGCTGAATTTTATCAGCATCCTACTATAGCTAGCCTACTTGGTTGTTTTGGTCTACTCCACTGTTTCAAATTTTAGGCACTTAATTACAGCTTTGTAGAGCTGTTAATTAAGTGAATTAGGCACAAATACGTAATGCATTAATGGCTTGTGATTCATAGACCTTAGTGTGGGGATAAATATTGTGGGCAAGTCAAGATGCAACTTAAACATTATTCGTGACTGCTTTAAGTACATAAGAAAATCAAATTAAATGGCGCAAGTTGAATCAAATTTAACAAGTTTACTTTCTTAAACTCGTCAAGTTTAGCTAAATAAAAGTGAAAATATGAGAAAAAAATATATAAGAAAGTTTTAGCGAGACATGACGGGTATATGCAAAGGGGCGGAGGGTCTAGGGTATATGCAAAGGGGCGGAGGGTCCTAGACCAAATAAATCAAATTAATTGTTTCAACGAATTAGCATTACTTGTTTCGAGCCCAATAAATCAAATGAAATAATGATAGAATCCTTAACTTGAATGATAAATTTAAATTCCAAATCTTCATTTGGGTGGACGAATGCAACAGATAAAAGACAGAAAAAATGCTTATAAGTGGAGCGGGACGAGGTAGATTAAATATTCATTTTTTTTCGATTTTTTTTTCACTTTTTAAAAAAATTTGTGTTTGCCATAAAAATGCAAATACAACTTGAAATTGTATATGAAGTTTCGAAAAAAACCCAAACCTTGTTTTCACAATTTTCAGTTTTTATTTTTGGTTGGTGCCTTTGTCTTTCACTTTTCAAATTTTACGCTACATTTTTTATTTTTATAAATTTGACCCTATTTAATTCAGCTGATCGGGAAATGCATCTTCAACATGAATAATTTGATATGAGAGGATTATATTAAAGAATAGCTATTACTAGTGTTGATGATTTTTAGTACTGATGAATCTTTGTAATAATATTTAGAATTGACGAATAAGTGTAATAGTATATAGTAGCTCGTAGGCGAAAAGAGACGCACTGGGTCATTTTAGTTCTGTAGCTCGTATACATCAGTGAACAAGCTCATGCCCGTGGTGACGATACATATTGAAGATGCGAATAATTGTGAATTTGATTATGTCATCGTATTAAAGAACGTCTATATAAAGCATGCTTAATGTAAGAAGAAATGATGGATGGGCAGTGTTTAGCATTTACGCACTGGTTTTGTTTATTAGTTGCTTTGGTGGTTTTGCTAGTTTTATAAAAATTGGGGGTATTAATTATATTTCATATTTTTAAGAAAAAATATATTTCAACAACCAAATATTATTTGTAAAACTATGACTAAACACAACTCCAACTCCACCTTTAAAACTTCCAAAAAAAAGTAAAATATTTTTTGATTTTCATGGTCAAATGACTACTAATATGGGTGATAGCATCTGGCCCGCACCGTTTATCATTCCTAGTGGTGAAAACAGTAAAATATAGTCCTCTACCTCCTACATAAAAACATTCCTACCTTTATTGTAGGGCTGGCCAGTGGGCCTGGTCAGCTCGGTCCCAACCCGGCCCCTATCCGACCCCGCCCCGATCCCGCCTCGGTTCCGCCCCGATTCCCCTTAAAATAAACGAGCACGGGACTCGAACCTGGATGGGACTTGGGCTTGTCCCGCTCGACCCGCCCGCCCTTCCCCTTTGCAAAAAATGATCGTTGAACAACGACCATTTTATATTTTGGTCGTTGTGCAATGACCATTTTTTGCCTCCCCCCCAACCCCCCTATCCCCTTAATATTTATTTTTAACCCCTAAGTTAATATATTTACACTTTAACTTAATTTTCCAATTATAAATACCTCATTTTTTCTTCATATTTCTCACAAATCTTCCTACAATCTCTCTAATCTCTCAATCTATCTCTCTACAAGTCTACATTACCTACTAAATATTATATTTTATTTGTTCATTTGTATAATTGTATCAAAGTTCAAAATTTGGGAGTGAAGTTGTCAACTAGATTGATGATGAATATAAGGCTACAAAGTCGGGTGCGTCAATGCGCTCTCAATCGGGACAAGGTTCACATAGTGTCTCGGACCAAGTACATGATCGAATTAACCCGATGACGGGGGGAAATTGTAGGCCCTAAATACGATAAACATAGAGATAGGGAAGCAATAGAAAAATTAGTTGCAGTGGAGGGTTTGCCTTTTTCATTTCCTTCATCTCCTGGTTTTATTCATTACATTAGATATATGTATAATCCTGCTTTTATCGGTTTTATTCAATACATCAGAACTTATTGTATTTTTAGAGAAATTTTTTCAAGCAACTAAAGAATTTTCTGGTATATATTATCCTACTATTTCAACTATGTTATTTTATATAGCTCTATTATTTTGTTACTGAGTGAATATATGAAAAAATTATCTTATAAGACACATATTAAAAATATTTATCAAATTAAAAAATATTTTTTTCTATTCCCACTATTTATATTATTGGTACTGTATTAAATCGGACTATTAAAATAGACTGTTGTAAAGCACTTATTGAAACTATTTATGATTGTATAGCAGTACTTCCAACTCCAACTCCAAAAAAATCCAAATGAACAACTAACTAAAGAAGAAGTTTTGTCTAGCATACACGATGAATGCAAAAAAGTATATACGCATTACCAACAAGAAAGTGCTAGCAACTAACTGGCTTCCATACCATCTTCTTCTTCTTCTTCTTTTATACAACCTCAAAAAAGACATGTTGTTTCTGCGGCTAATATTGAAAGCCTTAGACATAGAATGTTTAGTGGTACCACTATTAATCAAGTTAGCGAGTTTGATGTTTTTGTTTTGCAGGGTGTTGTACCGTACCAAGCAGTTCTCAATGAAGAAGGACGTGAAGACTTGCTGAAATACTGGAGGGAGAATGGGAAGAGATTTTCGATACTATCAAAGATGGCCCGAGATGTGTTGAACATTCAAGCGTCATCAACAGTGTCTGAAAGTGCTTTTTCTGCCGGAAGATTTCAAATAGGAGAGCACAGACACTCATTAGCGGGAGACAGCTTGGAGATTGCAGTTTTATTCAGAGATTGGATACGAGCGGAGCGTAGAAGGTGCGGTCAACCGGAAATCAACGAAGAAGACGACGAAAACTACAATGAAATCTTATCCGACGGAGGTGGAAGCGACGTCGAGCAATTTGACCAACAAATTCCAATTCCAATCGAAGAACCACAAGACATTGTGAAGAAACTAGAAAATGTGTATATAAATATGTGATTTTTTAATTGCAATTTTACTATGTTATTTGCAACTTTCAACACCACAAAGTTGCAATTTTGAAATTGTATTATAAAAAAATCATATTTCTATTAAATAATATAAGAGACACAAAAACAGCCCTGTGATGTTTTTATTACACTATCTTATTCTATTATTGAGGTGTTTATATATGTTATTTTTTAAAATTAAGTGCAAAAAAAAAATCGGAAAACCCGATCCCGCGCCGCCCCGGCCCGATAAGACCGGTCTCCTTTTCCAACGGGACCGGGAACGGGACATCGGCGGATCCCGCCAGTCCCGCCGGAGGACCGGTCCCTCCCTCCCCAGTCCCGCCAGGACCCCGGCCCACTGGCCACCCCTACTTTATTCTGTAGTTAAAGAAGGGTAAAAGTAGAATTGCTGCTAAATAAGGATTGTAGTGTCAGTAAGACCAAGAAGGGATAAATATTTCCAGTATTAACTGACAGTTATTTAAGGCCTATAACCATATGAAATCCATCATCAAGCCATGCCCAGTTTTAGATAGTATATGCCCTTAACTAGGGGGCTGAAAACAATGCATCTAAAGAAGTAGTAAATTTTATTAAAGCTCATGTTTTATCAATCCTTCCTTTTTGTTTCTTTAAAAAACTTTTTTTCCATGGAGAATAATAATCAATTGCATGCTATCAAATTTGAGTGTAAATATTGTCAACTACAATTTTACAACTTACAAGTCACATACTATTGATTTTGAATAGACATTCCTATGAATCATAATATAAGGTACTTTGTAAGCGGAAACTTAGATATGCATGGCATTCGTCAACGATTTCTTTTTAAACCTGGTAAAATATATTTCAAGATTAATATGGGTGGAGTTAAATATGAAAAATTATTAACTTAACACCCTAGTGTACATGTAATATGTTTTTATGTTTCACATGTAAGTGAATGTTGATTTATGACTAATGAGTGTGGGATCGAACTTGATGAAACTTTGGTTGTGACCCGTGAAAAATAAATTAATTTTCCTGCTAGCAGAAGCGGTTGTAACCTCAAACTTATAATTTCAAAATTGCAATAAGTTCAAATGATAAAAAAATTAAAAATCAAACTCATGAAGTTTAAGTCATAAATTTGTCTCTGCCAGCTTAAACGTTCCAGACCTGTATATATAGAAACCCTTTTACATACTTTTAAGTACTCGACGTGTGCCATTATATACTCAACAGTTTTACAGGCTTAGCCATAATATTTGTTCTGGTAGTTCATTATTAATCTTTATTTAGTTGTAGGCAATTTTTCCTAGTTTATAGACTCAAAATAATAGTCAGCTGTTATATTTAGGTAAGAACTGTTTAATAAAGTGGGCAAGAAGAGTGGAATATGCAATGCCAAAATAGTTAGTTGGTGTTGTACCATTCATATGTAATGTACTGTAAGTTAAATTAAGACTGCGGCTGCTTCATTTATTACATGCGTGAAAGAAAAAATAATTCTTGTACTACTTGTTATGCCAACAGTTAGTAGTAGCTACTGCTACATTAATACTCGGTGCCAGCACTATATATAAATCGAGAGTGATTATAATTTGAGAAATTGAAGGATATTTGATTTGGTGAGTTCCTATTAAAATATATTACATGAAATAAATAATCCCTTAATTATTTTTGTTGATTGAAAGAGTAGATATACATTTACATATTTTCATAATAGGAGAATCATATTCCTATTCTATTCCTAAAACCTTATTCTACTTGGATACTAACTATACACTTATGGTAATACAAGTATTATGGTAAATGTACACTACTAATTACATTACAACATTACCTAAACTAGGATACTAAAATACTACCTACTATACACGGTAAAGGGGGAATCCGAGAACCAATGTTCATAGGATATACACGTGTATATCCTATGTATATTTAACACACACCCGTAGTCATAGCGGGCGATCTTCGAACGATGAGACTGTCCCTAAAACCTTCAAAAAGGACCGAGGGAATACTCTTTGTAAAGATCTCGGCAATTTGATATCTTGACGGGACATGGCAGACGCGTACCTAACCACGAGCAACCTTTTCGCGGACAAAGTGAATGTCCATCTCGATATGTTTAGTGCGCTGGTGCTGAACCGGATTACCAGAAAGGTAGATGACACTAACATTATCACAATAAACCAAGGTTGCCTTATGAATAGGACAATGAAGCTCCAACAACAAATTACGTAACCAACATGATTCCGAGATCACATTAGCTACCCCTCGATATTCGGCCTCGGCACTGGATCGGGACAATGTCGACTGACGTTTCGCAGACCATGAGACCAAGTTATTGCCAAGAAACATACAATAGCTAGACGTAGACCGTCTGGTGTCCGGACAGCCACCCCAATCAGCATCCGTATATGAGACAAATGTGGACGTCGAGGAAGGATATAAATGCAAACCATAGTCAAGTATACCATGAATATACCGAATGATGCGTTTGAGTGCATTCATGTGCTCAACTCTGGGATCATGCATAAACAAACACACATGCTGGACAGCATACATAATATCTGGTTGGGTGAATGTAAGATACTGAAGGCCCCCTGCAAGACTGCGATAGCTGGTCGGATCCTCATATGGTACGTCTGCCGCGGCACTAAGCTTGGGCTTAGTATCAACTGGAGTGGAAGTGGACTTACAGGATAGGATGACATTCTAGCCATCTCAATGATTTCAGCTGCATACTTCCTTTGAGATAAGAATAACTCACCTGCATGACGAGTTACAACAATCGCTAAAAAATAACTCAAGGGCCCCAAGTCTTTCATAGCAAACTCATAGCTGAGCATTGTCATGATAGACTGGCGTAAGGCATTGGAAGAGGCAGTCAAAATAATATTATCCACATATAACAGAATATAGGCCAAGGACAAACCACGACGGTAGATGAATAAGGAATTATCCGACCTACTGTGAGTGAACCCAATAGTCGAAACATAGTCGACAAACCATGTATACCAGGCCCGTGGAGACTGCTTAAGCCCATATAAGGACTTCTTCAACAAACAGACATGATGAGGATGTTTGGGATCCCTAAATCCTAAAGGCTGATGCATATAGACTATTTTCTTGAGATCACCATGGAGGAAAGCATTCTTTACATCTAACTGATGAATAGGCCATGCTTTCGAAAGAGCCAAGCTAAGCACAGTGCGAATGGTAGCCGGCTTGACCACCAGACTAAACGTCTCACCACAATCTAAACCAACCTGATGAGTCTTACCATCACCCACAAGTCGCGCCTTATGTCGGGCAAATGAACCATCTGAATTGTCCTTATGAGCAAAAAACCACATAGACCTAACAATATTAATACCAGATGGACGGGGCACCAACTCCCACGTCTTATTATCAATAAGAGCATTATATTCATCGGTCATAGCAATTTTCTAATTCGGATCATTTAACGCAGACACATGATTACGGGGTAAGTGTGATTTAAGAATATTAGAATTAAAATTAAAATGTCTCTTTGGTTTAAACACACCCTGTTGATTACGAGTGACCGGTATATGACTCGAGGAAGAATTGGGCAGATTTTGGAAATTTTCTGGACTCGGGACGGGTGGCGACAAGCGGTGGGCTCTTTGGCCCAACACGATAACAGGGGTGGACCGATTTGAGTGGGCGGGGCCCTGGCGGCCTAGTGACTATACTGGGCATTGTAGCTCGTGATGGGGTAGTGGGGCCAGCGGGCAGTGGGCCCGCTGGAGAATTTTGGGTGCGGGAGATGTTCGAAAAATGGTGAATAATATATGGGGATATACCATCATCCAAAAAATTATATAAACTAGGCACGAGAGTACTAACCTTAGCAAACATGAATTGGGATTCATAAAAAATTACATGGCAATTAATGATAATTTTATTAGAGGATAAATCAAAGCATTTGTAACCACAATGATTAGACGGAAAACCCAAAAACACGCATGGAGTAGACCGAGCCTGAAGTTTGTTAATTGTGGTGGACGGGAATAACGGATAACACAAACACCCAAAAACCCGAAGATGTGAATACGAATTAGTCTTATTATATAAAATTTGAAGGGGGGAAGAATATGTCAGACCTTTGGAAGGAATTATGTTAAGGAGACATGTAGCCATTTGTAGAGCATGATGCCCAAAGACGGGGGTACGGAAGCATGAATCAATAAAGTTCGGACAATGTTATTTATGGTACGAATTTTACATTCAACTTTCCCATTTTGTGAAGACGTATGAGGAGAAGAAAAATGAAAATTGATCCCATTATTAGCACAGAATTCCCGAAACACCCCATTGTCATATTCTTTTCCATTATCACACTGAATATTTTTTATTTTCCGTTAGAATTGGGTTCTAATGAATGCTCTAAATTTTAAGAAGATGGAAAAAATTTGAGATTTTTTCGCTATCGGAAAAGTCCATAAAAACTTAGAATAATCATCCAAAAAGAGAACATAATACCGATGACCCAAAGAACTAAGAACGGGATACGTCCATAAGTCGCTATGAATAATATCAAATGACATTAAAGTATGAGAATTTGAGTCTACAAATGGCAACCTAACAATTTTTCCTAAAAAACAAGACTGACAATTTGGAGTACTAGGTGTAACCTTACATGAAATAAAATTATTTTTATCTAATGACGACAAAATAGATGATCCCGGATGACCAAGACGAGCATGCCACCAGGAAGGAGAAAGGGCTGCAAATGCGGATGGCAAGGCTTGACTCGATGGACCGAAACTGGGTGTGATAGGATAAAGATCTCCCCTACTATCACACCTCATGAGAGGACTCCCCGTCTTGAAATCCTTCACAGAGAAACCAAATGGATCAAATTCAATAGAAATGGAATTGTCAGTAGTGAATTTACGGACATACACTAAGTTTTTAATCAATTTGGAGGCATGTAGGGTGTTTTTCAAGTTAAGAGGTGGATGAGGGGGAGACAAAGTTTTATGACCATAACCACGAATTGGAATAGAATTACCATTACCAACAATTATGCCGCGAGGGTTGCTGAAATTGGAATAAGACGAGAGCGTACCTGAATCGGATGTCATGTGGGTAGTGGCACCGGCGTCCATATACCAATTTGGGTCCGAAAGATTTAAATCAAGCGTATGCATTGCAGTTTCGATGTCGGTAGACGTGGGTGCCACTGCGTGATGGGCCTGCGGGGGCCGAGGCCCAAGTACCCCTGCTTGCTGCCTCGGCCCAGAGGGATAATTAAAAGTGGGCCACTGCATGTTGGGTCTGGATTGCTGCTGGGCAACCCACTACCAGTGAGACGGAACTGCTGGGCTGCCATTGTTTAGCCCATATTGTGGGGCCCACTGCCACGACATAAGGGCCCACTGTGGGGCCCAAAATTACTGTTGTTGCTGCTGACTGCCCCAAGGGGCACCACCGCCACCGCCACTATTCTGGCTGCCGCCATTGTTGCCACCGTGATTCTTGCCATTATTTTTCTTATTTCCTCCCTTTTTGTCGCCACCGTTATTGCGGTTTTGGCCCGAGTTGTTGGGACCGGTAGGATGAACTGTGGATTCGATCATCATATCCACATGACTAGTACCAGTAGCCGCCTTTTTAGCCTTGTCCGCTTCTTTGAGTGTAAACATAGAATGAGCTTGATAAAATTGCGGAAGTAGATTGCTTTAACGAAGAAGCGTGCCAACACCACTATAAGCCTCGGAGAGGCCTGAAACTATTTGGAGGACCAAATGATCATTCAAAACCGGCGCGCCAACATTGCGGAGTTGGTCGGCCAATTCCTTTAATCTTTTGCAATAAGCCGAAACGTTAGGGAAATCTTCCATATTGACGTGGGAGAAATCTTGCTCAAGTGTAAAAGCTCTAGAATTTTGATTATCTTGGAATATATCATGTAGTCTATCCCAAGTTGCTTGCGCCGTAACGTCAGATTCAATAATCGTTTGCAAAAGATCGATAGAAATTGTGGAATATATCCACTGAAGGACGGTGGCATCAAGAGTCGTCCACAACTTAGGATCATCCTCGCGTCTTGGTACATTCGTATCCTCAGGAGCCGTGGGGATTATGTGATGGATGACTTGATGCGATCGTGCGTGAATTTTGAACAGTTCGGCCCACGTCACATATTGGACATTTTCTATTTCAAGAACAAGAGGAATGTTATTCTTGATGTTCGAAAGTGTAAGTGTATGATGAAACGTGTTCCGGGATGTAGACATATTGATAGAACAATATGTGATTGAGGAATTTTGAAGAAAAAATTGGGAAGAGGGAGTATCTCGTCGGCATGAAAAACCGAGAGCAAAGGCCTCGGAAATTCAAGGGAGGTCGACAGAAGTTTGAGGAATTTTAGAGAGGATTTTAAGACCTAGATTTCTGATACCATGAAAGAAATAATCCCTTGATTATTTTCATTGATTGAAAGAGTATATATACATTTACATATTTCCATAATAGGAGAATTTTATTCCTATTCTATTCCTAAAACCTTATTCTACTTGAATAATAACTATACACTTATGGTAATACAAGTATTATGGCAAGTGTACACTACTAATTACATTACAACGTTACCTAAGCTAGGATACTAAAATACTACCTACTATACACGGTAAATGGGGGAATCCGAGAACCAATATACATAGGATATACACGTGTATATCGTGTATATCCTATGTATATTTAACAGTACATATTCTGCAAAAATGTTTATTCTCCTTTTTAATCAAAGGTGTGAATTTTTTTTCCTTTTTTTAAAATTTTGTAAAGAAATAAATATGTAAAAACTTTCTTATAAGTATACTCTAATATGCTTATTGCATGTTTGACAAAATGTTCAATATCTGCTTAATTTGAAAAGTATTTTTTGTTAGAAGTGTGACTAATAAATTGCAAAAGCACTTTTGTCAATATTAGAGCACTTTTGTTTGTGTTTGGCCAACGTTTCTATAATACTTTTTTGGTTAAAGCTATTTTTTAGCTTCCGCAACTAGTTAAAATCACTTATTTTTTTCTCCCTAAAAGCTTGGCCAAACATTTTAAACTCTCTAAAATAAACACCTTTTTTATAAAATAAAAAAAAAACACTTTTCACTTCCTAAAAACTTGATTATTAACTACATATATATATCTCATAGGAGGTGTAATTATAAGATTTTCATGTTGCATGGTATAGGAGTGTAAGTGTAGGATTTTCATAATATAAAGAATATAATTATTTGGCTTTAAAATACAAAAATATATCCGAAACTAAATCATATATTACAAATGTTAGTATAATTAATCCTTTCTTTTATTTACGTGATCCTAGAGTATTTGGTTAGGTTTAAAAAGGCTCTTGTTTTGTAGTCATATTACAATACATTTGCATAGGACTTAAAACAGAAACTTTTTATAGGTAGTCATCCAAGTATTGATCTATTACTGAAAAATCACTCGCTTCTTTTTTAAAAAGTCAAGCAAATATTGATCAATTGATCATTTAAAATTCACTCTTATCTGAAAAATATATATTGGATTAAATTTTTGGCATATTGCTGGTATACCACATCACTTATTTATGTGCTCCACTTTCACGCAAAAATAAATAAATACGAGACCTGTTTAATCCAAATACCAGGCTTAATAACAAAAAGGCAAAGAAGTTAAAAGAAGAATCCCAAAATTGGATAGTGTTAAATTAAAATTGTGCTGCTCAGTGGTACTAACTGAACATCTCTAGCTGCCGTTGTATATACTATATAGTATATACATTAGACATTCTTAGCTTAACAAGAGGTGTACATCATAAGAAGGATTTTATGTCATTAAAAAGAGTGAAGAAATGGAATATATCTGACGAGTTTATTACTTTTGCATTTTAAAACGAGCACTAGTACTAGTGCAAACAAAAGTGCTACGCTAAAACCTCTCACACGGCTAAATGGGGTAAATTTGATGGAAGAACGCAAGCACGTAGGAAACTTAGAAAACAATCTTGAGGTTTTTATGGACAAAATGTTGGCAGCAGATTTTCTGTTATTTCAGCAGTCTACACCCTCTTATGACCAACAATGCATTTTCCCCACTAATTTAACATATATTTCTAAAAGTTGACGGTGTAAAAGATATTTATATAGTCAAATTGCTTATAATATAAGGTATTTCTACATAAATTTCTATGAACGTGTAAATGATTTTTTACACGTTCAATGATATAAGTAGCACTTAGTACAAAAATTCACATAATAATTTGAAGTTCTGCATTCAGGATTCTATTCCTTTTATGTTACTAGGTTCTAAATTAATAATTTTCATATATTAAATAAAAGTTTAAAAAAAATACAAAGTTTAGATAAAAAATATAGAATTGGTGTACGCCTTACCTAGCTCTGCCCCTGCAGTTAGTGAAAGCCACGCGTGACACGCCTCAATACAAAAACAATAACATATCCAATGTAATTCCACAAGTGTTCGGGGAGGGAAAGATGTATGCAGACCCTACCTCTACCTTTGCGGGGTAGAGAGGTTGTTTCCGATAGACCCTCGGCTCAAAAAGAACGTAAGTCATTGCAGGATTGCAGGAAAAATAGGACAATAAAAAATAAGATACAAAACAAATGGCGCAACATGGTAATACACACATAGAGATAATTATCTACGTGATATCAAAATAATACAACTAAGAAAAGGAGAAGAGGAGAAGGAAAGGCTAGCCCCCCACCTCTCTCATACACAGCGCGACAAAACTCAAAAACCTACTGACCTTCTATCCTAACCCTCGACCTCCAGATCCTCCTATCTAAGGTCATGTCCTCAGTCAACTGAAGTTGAGCCATATCTTGTCTAATCACCTCCTCCTAGTTTTTTTTCAGCCTACCTCTACCTCTCCTAACTCCCGCGACCGCAAATCTCTTACACCTCCTAACTGGTGCATTCACAACCTCCTCTTCACATGCCCGAACCATCTCAGTCTCGCTTCCCTCATCTTATCCTCTATGGAAGCCACTATAACCTTGTCCCGTATATCTTTATTCCTAATCTTATCTCTCCTAATATGGAAAAACATCCATTTGAGCATCTCCATCTCCGCTACCTTCATTTTGTGAACATGAATGTCGTTGATTGGCCAGCACTCTGCCCCGTACAACAAAACTGGTCGAACCACCACTCTGTATAACTTACCTTTCAGCCTAGGGATACCTTCTAATCGCAAAGCACCTTGGAGGTGAGCCTCTATTTCATCTACCCTGCTCCAATATGGTGGGCGACATCATTGTAAATCTCTCTGCTTTCTTGAATAATGGACCCAAGATATTTGAAACTCCCTCTTTTGGGTATAACTTGTGCATCTAGCTTCACTTTCACATCTGTCTCTTACGTCACTGAACTTTCACTCCGTGTACTCTGTATTAGTCTTGCTTAACCTGAAATCTTTAGATTCTAAGGTCGTTATCCAAACTTTCAGCCTATCATTAACGCCATTATGCATCTCGTCAATCAAAATTATGTTGTCTGCAAATAACATATACCACAACACCTCCTCTTAAATATGTCACATTAATTCATCCATCACTAAGGCAAATAGAAATGGGCTAAGGGTTGATCCCTGGTGCAACCCCATCACGACTGGAAAGTATTCTGAGTCACCTCCCACTATTTTAAATCGGGTTTTGACACCCTCATACATGTCCTTAATTGCCCTGATGTAGGCAAAATGCACACTTCTAGACTCCAAGCATCTCCAAAAGGTCTTTCGAGGGACTTTATCATATGCCTTCTTCCGGTCAATAAACACACATTTCCTTCTAAATGCAAATAATTCACTATCGAAGCTTATATTATTTGGATCTACTGAAATGTTGCCTCATAATTAGAATTGGTTATAATTACACAAATTTGATATGTTTGTATGATCAACTATTTAATTACTTTGTCAAATATTGCTGGTAATTACATGGTGTAATTTCTTTCCTTTTTTATTTTAATATAATTTTTATTCTTTTTAATTTATTTATTATATTTTAAAAATTCTTTTTTATTTTTCTATAAATTATTGTTTCATATTATATATCTTTCATGTGCTTCCACGTATTTCTCGTAATTGTTTTTTTTATTAGAATACGTTAGGTCTATTTATGGTAATATAGGATTTGGTAATTATGGTAATATAGGATTTGTAGTCCTATTAGAATAAGGTTACCATTTACCCTATTAGACTAGAAAAATGAGAATTTTACCTCTATATAAGGAGGTCATTATGATGAATGAAAAACATAAAAAATTCTCCAATTATTTTTGTCTCCCTAAATTCTCGTCCCTGTATCGATTTTAACACGGTATTAGAGCCACGTTAAAAAGAACATAAAACTCCTAAAATAATGACAGGTGACGGTAAAGAAACTGGTGATACCAGCTAAGGATTTGCAGGTGAAGAAAATAAAATTCAAAGAAAAACAATCTCTCCCTACGATAACCCTGAAATTGTGGTAACACAAGACCAATTGAAGGGGGGAAATTATGAAGAATGGGATAGATCCATGAGGACAACCCTAAGAGCAAGAAATAAGTTCGGTTTCATCGATGGTACAATCAAAAAACTGAATGAATAATCGCCGAACTTGGAAGATTGGTAGATTATAAATTCATTGTTGGTGTCGTGGATTCGCAAAACCATAGAACCGATGCTTCACTCAATAATTACACATAAAGAAAAGGTGAAAGAATTATGGACGAGCGTCTGAGAGCAATTCACTGTTATTAACGGCCCACAAATGCAATAACTAAATACGGAACTAGCGGAGTGCAAACGAAAGAGAAGGACCATAGTGGATAACTATGAAAAACTCACTAAGTTGTGGGATAAATTGACAAATTATGAACAGATCCCAACTTGTACGTGTAGAAAGTGCACGTGCAATCTAGGAACGGTCCTAGAAGCCAAAAAAGAAGAAGAAAATGTGTATTTTTTTCTCATGGGATTAGATGAGGGAACGTATGAAATGGTGAGGTTGAACATACTGGCCCAAGAACCGTTTCCATCGTTAAACAAAGTCTATTCGAAGTTGGTGCAAGAAGAGCGTGTGAGAGGAGTCACACGAAAAACAGAGGTCCTGAGTGAAACCATGGCTTTTGCCGTACAGGAAAGAAACTCTTACCGTGATCAAGGTAAAGAAAAAATGATGGTGCATTTTACACATATTGCAAGAGATCCGAACACATTGTAGACGGATGTTTTTGACTCATTAGTTATTCAGAATGGTGGCTAGGAAATAAAAAAATGAGACGAGAAAATCAAAGAAAAAAGATGAGGACAACAACAACAACAGAGGGGTGGACCGGGATTCGATTGTGAAAGAGGCAACTACCGGGCTAACACCGTGATTGTCAAAGAAGGAATTCAGGCGGAGACAGAATCGGTGAACACATGTGGCACATGACTTCACAATTTGAGCGATGAGATCCGGAAGACTATGATTCACATGTTGAATTCTCAGAGAATCAACCTGAATGGGAAGATGAACAGTAAGACCGAAAACTCATCCTGGATCATAGAATTTGGAGCTACTAACCATGTGACAGATAATTAAGAGGAACTGAACAATAAACAAGACATTCCTAAGTATATGATTGGTCTTCCGAACAGAAGTAGCTTAGTGGCTACAAAGAAAGGTTGGAGATTGTATGACTTAGAGAACGATGAATATTTGTTCTCAAGAGATGTGGATTTCTTTGAGACTAAGTTCCCCTTCGCTGCAAGACCAGACAACTTAACCGACATCATAGAAGCAATATCGAATGGAGGATAATCTCCGAAATAAAGTTGTGTTAATGTGGACGAAACAGAGAGAGGAGTAAACCAACACAATTTTGAAGAAGACAGGACTGATAATATAGATACGAAGGAAACTCAGATGGATGGAGTACAAACATCAAATGTCAAATCTATGGATCAACAAGATTTAGACCGGACAGAGGATGGTCTGGATAGAGATAACATGGAGGAGGTACAGACGCAAGGTATCCGTACCAATGTAATGCACCCGGATGAACAATTGTGTCAAGGTAAACGTCAAAAGCATAAATCAATCAAGCTACGCGACTATGTCACTGAATGTTTTTGGAAACAAAATCCATCAACTCATTCGCCTGATCCTCAATGATTCTCCAGTGCACCTCATCCTTTAGCTAACCATATATCTTGTGATAATATTTTCTCGCAACACCAAAGGTTCCTTGCAGCAATTACCACATGAATCGAACTAAAAACCTTTTCGGAGGCAATGGAATAGGAACATTGAAAAGTAGCCATGCGACAAGAGATCCAAACGTTGGAGGATAATGGAATATGGACACTAGAATCTTTGCCACCAGATAAGAATGAAGTCGAATTTAGATGGGTGTACGAAATTAATTACAACTATGATGGCACAATAGCTCGTTTGGTCATTTTCAAAAATAAATAAGAGGAGGAATTGACTACAATGAATTTTTTGTTCCGATTGCTAGGGTAGTAACTGTTCGGACCTTCCTGGATGTTAAGGCTATGCGAAATTGGGAGTTGCATCAGATGGATATGCATAATCCTTTCTTACACGACGAGTTTACGAAGGAAGTTTATATGAAATTTCCACCGGGGTTTCTTGTTCCTAATCCGGAGCAACTATGTCGACTCCGAAATTTTTTGTATGGTTTGAAGCAAGCTATAATGTGTTGATTTGCGAAATTATCAAGTGCTTTGAGGTATGCAACTTAAAGTCTTAGTCTATGTGTATGACTTGATTATCTCCGAAAACGACCATAGTGCCATTGAACGATTCAAAGACTATCTTCTCACTTGTTTTCACATGAAGAATTTGAGCTCTCTAAAGTACTTTCTAGGAGTTGAAGTTGCACGTGAACCAATTGGGTTATTTGTCGGTCAACGAAAATATGCATTGGATATAATCTCTGAGTCCAGTTTACTAGGAGCTAAACTAATCAATACTCCTATGGAGCAGAATCATGGTTTTGACGTTGGCCAAATGAGCTACTTTTGGAGATTCGAAACATACCGGCATCTGGTCGATAGACTAATATACCTCAATTTCACGAGACATGAGTTATTGTATTGTGTGCATGTTTTGTCCCAATTATACAGCAACCAAAGGAAGTACACTAAAATGCGGCTCTCCGTGTGATGCAGTACTTGAAGAAGAACCCAGGATGAGGCATTGTGATGAGAAAAGATTGTGATCTCCAATTGTATGGATGATGTGATTCAGACTGGGCCAGATGTTCATTGACTCGAAAATCACTTACTGATTGATTTATTCCCTCGGAAATTCACCCGTATCATGGAAAAATAAGAAGCAACACATTATCTCTCGCTCGTCAGCAGAGACGGAATATCGATCAATGGCAATAACAGTCTGTGAGTTGAAATAGTTAAAGGAAATTTTACATAGTTTGGGTGTTGAACATAAATCTTTAGTGAAAATATATTGTGATAGTCAAGCATCATTGTATATTGCGCGAAATTCGGTGTTTTATATTGCGCTCCAATCCGGTGTAATACTTCTTAGTCATGTGTTAACCAGTGAGCAGTTGGCCGATGTGCTTACAAAGGCAAATCGCAAAATGAATATTTACTTGGCAAGTTGGGCATTCGAGACCCTCATGCTCCAACTTGAGCGGGGTATTAGAATAAATTAGGTCTATTTATGATAATATATGATTTGATAATTATGGTAATATAAGATGTGTAGTCCTATTAAAATAGGGTTACCATTTACCCTATTAGACTAGAAAAAGAAGAATTTTACCTCTATATAAGGATGTTATCATTATGAATGAAAAGCATAAAAGATTTTATCTATTATTTTTGTTTCTCTAAATTTTAGACTTTGTCTCTATTTTAACATATTTTTCTTCGCTTCTCTAAGATATGTTATTAATCTAATTTTTTCAATCCTTCCAAACAAATGATCGCTTTGACTATTGTGGTTATTATTTTCCTTTTTCATGACAAACGTTTTTTGGTACATTTTTTTTTATGACAATGCATATAACGAGGCCGATAGCTTACACAAAATATGAATTAAGTCACGGTCGGTATTTAGAACAGAGAGAGAATGAAAGGGCGGGCCTGTAAGACTTTTTAAGTTTGTACTGCCACTCATGTTAGCAGTAAGTACAGTGAGAGAGAAGACTTGTGGTGCTTTTTAGCCATGGCGGCGTTTGCAGAGCTGTAATTCCACCTTTTCTTTCAATGTTCCCAACACAAGCCACTACATTTACAAACACAAAAAAGTAAAGTTCAAACAAATTTAAAAGACCTAGCTGCACTTTTTTTATTATCTTCACACAATTAGTATCAGCTATACTAAATACTGCTCCTTCCACTTTCATACTCTTATATGTAGTGCAGACAACATAAGTGTACTACTTTTTTCATTTCTAATTTTACAAAGACAAAAAAAAAACTTTCTTTTTGAGACCATAAATGAAGAAAACCCCACAGAAATCTAAGGGGTACGAACATCATTGTTGGGTTGTGCACTTGTGCTATGGATTGTTGGTCACATGAATTGAGCTTACACTGAGAAGGATTAAAGTTCGAAAAATGGCTAATTTCTTTTCGCTAGGTGGAGGAAGTAGCAGCCGAGAGCAACAACAACAAGAAATTAGCAGCAGCCATCGTACCAATAATAATAATTCAGTGCCAACGGAGATCAGTCCAGAGAGTTGGTTCTTGTACAGAAATGATCATAATCAAGAAATACCCACAACTTACAAAGGCTTTGAGCTATGGCAAAGTGGTACTACTCCTCAGCACCAACCTCAACAACATCAACAACACCAGTTTCGTCACCCAATTTATCCTTTGCAAGATCTTTATTCCACTGCTGTTGGATTAGGTGTCGGGCCCAGCCGAGGTGGCTTCGATATATCTACAGGTGATCACAGATTCAGAATTTAAACTTGATGTATCCGGTCTCTAGAGTATTCTTACTTTTAATATTATAGGTTCAGATTGATATTTGTTGAAATTTAATTTAGTAACTTTTTACTTATATATTATATTGTACTTCATGTGGAAATATATTTATTATTTAAACTTGATGAATTCAATGTCTATGTTCTCAAGAATCCACTCCACTTTTGCCATTATGGATTCAAAACTTATTTGTTGAAATTTTAGTGTTTTACATATACATATACATGTATATACACACACTTGATTCAAAGACAAATTCCCGATTTAAATTTGATAGATTTAATATTTATCTTCTCACTACGGTATTTTGCAATTATGGATTCGAAAATAGTAGTTTTATCAGCTTTACAGTTAGATGTTATTTAATTTGTTTCTCCCTCTGTCCCAATTTATATGTCAGTTTTCTTTTTAGTCAGTCTAAAAAATAATGACATATTTTTTTATTTGACAATAATTTAACTTTAAATTTATTTTTTACGCTTAACGAAATAATCTATAACCACACAAATATCTTTGATTTGTTTTAGACCACAAGATTCAAAAGTATTCATTTATTTCTTAAATTTCGTATCTAGTTAAACTACATCATATAAATTGATACTGTGGAAGTAATATCTATCTATTTTTGACTACTTATTAACGTATTTGTTAAAATTTTAGTAATTTGTGTTAAAAATATTGGATTCAATTAAACTTGTACTGCATCCGCCTTTTGACTTTTCATGTCGAAAATATTAGATTAAATTGAATCCATAGCTAAAAGGCGGGATCCGCATAATCTGCAGTTGATCATGAGGTATCGAGATCGGGTTTCGTGATGATGAAGAGTGGTGGAGAAGGAATAAGCTGCCAGGATTGTGGGAACCAAGCTAAGAAAGATTGTCAACACATGAGGTGTAGGACTTGCTGTAAGAGCAGAGGGTTTCAGTGCCAAACTCATGTCAAATCCACTTGGGTACCTGCCGCTAAAAGGAGAGAAAGGCAACAACAACTTACTGCTTTGCAGCAGCAGCAGCAAGTACACAAAGATAATAATAATACTAAGCTTAAAAGGCAAAGAGAGGATCCAACTGCTTCTTCTCTTGTTTGTACTCGTTTGCCTTCGAGCACCAATGGTAAAGTTTCCGTCTTACTTTTTTTTAACACAGAAAAACATACAGTCTTGAGATTCATCATGTAAAGGAGATTAATTGATTGCCTAAATGAATTCTACATAAAGCAAGTCTAGAGAGAGAGCACCATATTTTAGCAGCAGTAAATCTGTCAGCTTTTTCTTTTTCTCTTTGTCATTCTCTTCCCCCATCATCACTGGTTTTTTTTGTTTCCCGACAAAAGATTGACAAAAATCCCGTCAACCCATTTCTCTATCGGTAGTTTTATATATGTATACTGTGAAAAAGTATATCTTAAAATATTAATCAAAACCTATATAGTTTGAGTCAAAGAAATATGACAAGTAATTTTTTCTCTATCGGTAGTTTTATATATGTATACTGTGAAAAAGTATATCTTAAAATATTAATCAAAACCTATATAGTTTGAGTCAAAGAAATATGACAAGTAATTTTTTCTCTATCGGTAGTTTTATATATGTGTATGCTCGGAGGTGATAAAAAAGTATATCTTAAAATATTAATCAAAACCTAGGTAGTTTGAGTCAAAGAAATGTGACGAGTAATTTGGTAATTTGGGACTGAGCAAGTGAGTTTTGAATAATTTCTTTATATATTAAGTGAATCTTGAATGTAAATACAAAATTTTGACTAAAACTCTAGTTATGCCTTTTATTTATGTGTGCAATTTCGTTTTTCTACCCCTACACTTTTATCTCCAGCCCTCTGATTTATGTATAATAAACCATTGTATCATTGCCGTTAGTGTAGGATTATAATATGTAATAACAAGTTACTCCATCCGTTCAATTCATATGATGTAGTTTGATTGGGTACAAAATTTAAGAAAATTAAAGAAGACTTTTTAATTTTGTATTTTAAAACAAGTCAAAAATATTTATATGGTTATAGATCATATCGTTAAGCGTAAAATATAAAATATAAAATTAAATTATTTCAAAATAAAATATTTTTTTAGGACTGACTAAAAAGTAAAATGTGTCATATAAATTGAGACATAGAAAATATATAATAGTACCATTTTATGACACCTTAATGTTTATCATAAAGATTTATTTGCAATATCTTATTCGTGACTTAATTTTGTATATGGAACTTAACGTGTTGCTTATTTAAATGTGGTGTACCTTTGATGTTTTTTAGGGTTAGAAGTAGGAAAATTTCCAGCAAAAGTAAGTACAAGTGCGGTATTTCAGTGCGTCCAAATGAGCTCAATTGATGAAGCTGAGGATCAGTTAGCATATCAGGCCGCTGTGAGCATTGGTGGCCACGTATTCAAGGGAATTCTATATGATCAAGGTCATGAAAGTCTGTATAATAATATGGCTGCTGCCGGTGATACTTCTTCTGGTGGTAGTGCTGGAGTTCAGCACCATCATAACTCTGCTGCAGCAGCCACCGCCACTACAAACGGTGGTGGTGCTACAGCAGGGCCGGCCGAAGCCTCGAATTTTCTCGACCCTTCTTTATTTCCAGCTCCCCTTAGCACTTTCATGGTAGCTGGTACGCAATTTTTTCCACCTTCACGATCTCCTTGATCATCAACAGTACTTTACTGACGACCGGATATTGACATTGAGCTTCTATTTTTTTTTTATGTAATGTGATACAGGTATGTTAATTGAAGTGAAAGAGTATAACCCTTGATTATCTTCATTAATGAAAATATTTATATACATGATATACAATATCTAATTATGAAAAATAAATCTACATTTTTCTAATACAAGACTATTATCATAATTATACATATACAATAATTCTACTAATTATGGCAAGTAAATATACATAATTGCATGGGACGATATACACAAGATACACGTTACCGTATATCATTTCACACCCCCGCAATCATAGCGGACGATTGCCATACGCTAAGATTGTCCCTAAAATATTCAAACATAACTAAGGGAAGATCCTTAGTAAAGATGTCAGCAATTTGGTATCGTGAAGGGACATGCAAGACACATACTTGTCCATGAGCTACCTTTTCGCGAATAAAGTGAATATCCATCTCGATATGTTTAGTGTGCTGATGTTGGACCGGATTCTCAGAGAGATAGTGTCACGACCCAAACCATAGGGCCGCGACGGGCACCCGGATCCCACCCGCCGGGTACCGCCATTCTTACAATGAATATTTGATCGTAATTAATTACGGACTAAATCGAAAGAAAATTATGAAAAATCAGGTAACCATCTTATATATATACATATACCAAGGCCGACAAGGCCATACAAGACTACTACACACAGGACACCTGTCTACAAGCCTCTAAGAGAGTACACAACATCAATAGGTCGGGACAAGGCCCCACTATACCCATATAGACACGCAAAACTGTATCATACCAAAATCAGACCGACACTCCGGAAGGAGAAGAGTGCTTCCAAAAATCCGCTGAAAATCTGCAACCTATTCTCGTGGGCCGTCGCCTTGTCTATGCGAACCTGCGGGCCTGAAACGCAGCGTCCCCCGACAAAAGGAACGTCAATATGACTGATGTACTCGGTATGTTAGGCATAAATAAAAGCATAACAGGAATATACTGATAACTGAAACATAAACGACTGACCAACAAGAACTGCCTCTGAGGGCCCTAATACATTTGCCTACATGTTAAGTACAATGCAGTGTCCATATTTATTTGCCTCATCGGACAATTTCCGTACCACGACAGCCTCTGTGGGCATCACACCATGTAATGGTTAACGAATATATGCATGATGCAAGTGCGGTATATATAGGTTAGTGTTGCGGATAGTGCAACCCGTCCCAATATATGTTAGTGTTGCAGATCGTGCAACCCGTCCCAATAAGCCATACATGCATCACATCATCACATCATATTGGCCTCTTTGGGCTCTTTTGTGATAGTCTGTACCAGCTGCAAGTGGTGTGCGTATATAACACATTTCCTTTTTTCCCCATATATATATATAATATTTACCATATAGTAGTGTGCATAGCACCAGTGGGTCCAGGTAATATATGGATGCAATGCAAATGAAAATGCATGAATATTAGTAAAACATTTCCTGAATTCATCGGATGACAATAATACCCTTGCCCCTTTGGCTAACACGGTGAACGTCAACACATTTTTCCGTATGCCTCAATAAGGACTTAGGAACATATTTAGACATGTTTTTAGCATATGAATCAATAACATGAATATTCTTAACTACTAGGAGTAGAATAAATTATGGAGCAATATCACAATTTTATTTTGTTACATGGAACATGCCAAAAAAAAGAAATAATTTTCCTTAACATACCTTGATTCCACTTAATATTATTTGTTTGGAATCGTTGCTTTGCAACAATGTTGCACAAGGTTTCTGTTTCCAGAAACCTTACTGGCCGACTTCTCCTTTCCCAAATACCCACAGTTAAATTGTAAAATGGAGTTGGGTTGTTCTTGGCTTTGGGACGTTGCAATTCACAAGAATTGAAATTGCTTTCATTAGACTTAACAATTCTTAAAGCCACAAGATTCCTTTCCAAATGATTACTCATAATCATGCCCCCCACTTAGCCAATATTTTGGCGGTGGGGGCACCTTAATCATGCCACCATATACTCCAACATGCAACCTATTTAATTGATTAAGCGACCTACCTCCGCATAATTTATTAATCACAAACATAATTAATTTCGTGATCCCAATTCACTTAAATCTTAATAACTTATAAAACCTCCATATACTCAATGTCATAATTTGTAATATGACACTCGTCCATAACCTCTTTGTGCATACACCAAATTTATTTCCGCTCCCCGTTGTCACATTTGTTACGTCCAAAAATTATTTTGGGGTCCAATCCTTTTATTTACTAACCTTTGTATTAGCATACGTAAATGAAACATAAATTTTCCAATGCTCCTGACCTATTTACACGTGCCTCGCAATTTTATAAACGCTCAACGATTTAAACCGGAACTCGAAAGTACGGGATGTTACAAATAGACCACACTAACATTATCGCAATAGACCAAGGTAGCTTTCTGAATATAAAAGTGAAGCTCTAATAGAAGATTACGCAGCCAACAGGACTTAGACACCACATTGGCTACCCTTCGATACTCGTCCTCCGCACTGGATCGCGATAAAGTAGCCTGACGTTTAGCCGATCAAGAAACCTGTTTATCACCAAGAAACATACAATAATCAAATGTCGAACGTCTGGTATCTGGACATCCACCCTAATCAGCATCTGTGTAAGACACGAGAGTAGATATGGAGGATGGATATAAGTGCAAACCATAATCAAGAGTGCCCTGGATGTAACATACAATGCGTTTAAGAGCATGCATGTGCTCGTCCCTCGGATCATGCATAAATAAACACAAATGCTGCACTGCATAAGTAATATTGGGCCTCGTGAAAGTAAGATACTGAAGAACCCCTACAAGACTGCAATAGTGGGAATGATCCTCGTAAAGTGTACTAGCATTAGCACTCAGCTTCGGTTTGGTATCAACCGGAGTAGGAGAGGACTTACAGGATGACATGCCAGCCCGCTCAATAATCTCAGCCGCATACTTCCTCTGGGATAAAAATAGACCACTGCATGACGAGTTATAGCTATACCCAAAAAATAACTCAAGGGCCCTAACTCTTTCATAGCAAATTCTGAACTGAGAAGAGACATGATAGACTTGCACAGTTTATCAGAAGAAGCAATCAATATAATATCATCCATATATAATAGAATGTATGTCAGAGAAGTACCACGATGATAGATGAACAGAGAATGATCAGACATGATGTGAGAAAACCCAATAGTAGACACATAATCTGCAAACCTTTTATACCAAGCCCGATGGGCCTGTTTAAGCCCATAAAGGACTTCTTTAGCAAACATACGTGGTGAGGATGATCGGGGTCCCTAAAACCCAAGGGCTGATGTATGTAAACTGTATCCTTGAGATCACCGTGTAAGAAAACATTTTTCACATCCAGCTGATGAATGGGCCATGCTTTCAAGAGAGCCAGAATGAGAACAGTGCGAATGATTGCCGGCTTGACCATCGGACTAAATGTCTCTCCACAATCCACACCAACATGTTGAGGTTTGTCATCACCTACAAGATGGGTCTTATGCCTCTCAAAACAACCGTCAGATTTTTCTTTATGAGTAAAAATCCACATAGAATAAATAACATTGACACTAGGCAGATGGGGCACCAACTCCCACGTCTCATTTTCAATAAGAGGATTATATTCATCATCCATGATCATTTTCCAATTCGGGTCATGAAGGGTAGACACTGAGTTACATGGTAGAGGTGATTTAGTGATATTAGAATTGAGATTAAATGTCGTTTTGGTTTAAAAATACCCTATTGGCTACGAATAACGGGTCCTTGACTCGGAATAGAAGTGGGTCGGACCTGAGACGCTCTAGGGATGTCACAAATTGGACTGACGGAGAACGTAGAAACTAGGCCAGTAGGCAGTGGGCTTGCTGGCCGACACATTAGACCGGTAGTACGATTTATTGGGCCAGCAGGCAGTAGGCCTGCTGGCCGAGAAACCGGAACTGGGTAGGGAATGTTTGGGCCAGCAGGCAGTGGGCCTGCTGGCCAAGAAATTGGATCTGGGCAGTGTGCATTTGGGTCAGCAGGCAGTGGGCCCAATAGTGGATGATATACAGTGCGAGCCCATCCAAAAAATTATAATAACTAGACACGGAATTAAATAATTTAGCAAACGGAAATTAGATTTCATCAAAAATGACATGACGACTAATTATGATTTTATTCGAGGATAAATCAAAATATTTGTAATCACGATGATTAGATAGATAACTCAAAAACATACAAACGGTAGAACGAGCTTGAAGTTTGTTAATTGTAGTGGATGGGAAGAGAGGATAGCATAAACACCCAAACACCTTAAAATGAGAATACGACGGATCTTTATGATAAAGAATTTTTAGTGGAGATTGGTATGCTAATCCTTTGTTAGGGAGTATGTTAAGGAGGTGAGTAGTCATTTGTAATGCATGATGCCAAAAAGGTGGTAATGAAGTATGGGCTAATAAAGTGCGAACAATATTATTAATGGTATGAGTTTTTCTTTCGGCTCTTCCAAAAGGGTCAAAGTTAACAAAACTCCAATTATCAGTTGTAAATTTTTGAATAGATACCAAAATTTTAATTAAATGAGGAGTATGAAGGACATTTTTCAAGGCTAAAGGTGGGTTCGAAGGAGATAAATTTGTGTGACCATAACCACGAATTGGAATTGAATTACCATTAGCAACAATTATGCCATGATTTTTGCTCAAATTGAAATAAGATTGAGAGATTACATAGCGCGGACGTCATATGAGAAATGGCCCCGGTGTCCATGTATCAATCTGCGTTCGGAAGATTTAATCTAAGTGTATGCATCGCTGCCTCAATATCCGTGGGGGTCAGAACATCGCTGGACCTGCAGCAGCAAAGGCCTGCTGAGGCCGAGGCCCAGCGAGCCGACTGCCGCCGATTCTGATTCATCGCCCGGCCGATCCGCCTGCTGTGTAGAATTGGGCCTGGCCCAAGTTGAAGGAACTAGGCAGGGAGGCATGGGCCACTGCCTGTTGGCCCAACGGCCCAGGCCTGCTGCCATGGGTTCATTGGCCCAATGCCCTGTCTACTGCCACCACCTGCCGGTCTGCTACCACTGCTGCCACCACCTGCCGGTCTGCCACCGCTGCTGCCACCACCTGCCGGTCTGCCACCGCTGCTGCCACCACCACCGTCGCAGTTTTTGCCACCATTTTTCCAATTTTGGCCCTTTTGCCACCACCATTATTACAGTTTTGACTAGAATTGTTCGACAATGAGTGAGGGTCATCGGACGTGGCTACCATCACGGCGGAATTGGCTCCAATTGCCGGCTTTTTATCCAATCCTACTTCTTCTAAGGTGAGCATGAAACGTGTTTGGTAGAACGATGAGAGAGGATTGCTTTGATGAAGAAGAGTTCCAACGCCACTATAAGCCTCAGATAGGCCTGCAACCATCTGAAGAACAAGACGATCAATTTTGACAGGCGCACCAACGTTCTTGAGTTGATCCGACAACTCCTTGAGCCTTTTACAATAGGCTGAGACATTCAGAAAATCTTCTATGTTGATGTGGGAGAATTCCTGCTCAAGGGTCACGACACGAGAATTTTTGTTATCCTGGAATATATCACACAACCTATCCCAAGCTTCCATTGTCGTGGTGTCGGGTTCAATAATAGTCTGTAAGAGGTCCGTTGAGATAGTGGAATAAATCCACTGGAGTACCGTAGCATCAAGAGTTGCCCACAAATCTATTTCATCATTGGTGGTAGGCACATTCTCCCTGCCTTTTACCGGGGAATGATGTGATGAAGAACCCGATTAGACCATGTGTGAACTTTAAATAGTTCTGCTCACGTCGCGTATTGAACGTTTTCCATCTCAAGAACGATGGAGATGTTGTTCTTGATATTGGAGACTGCAAGGGCAGGATGAAAGGTGTTCTTTGTGGTAGACATGGTGAAAGAACAAGAGGAGAATTAGGGATTCGAGAAAAGAAAGAAAAAAATTGAAGGGAGGTTTTTGGTCGGCCAATGGCCGAAAGTGTAGATTAAGGACGGCGGAAGCACATGATTGGAGAAGGAAAATTTGCCCTAGATTTCTGATAACATGAAAAAGTATAATCCCTTGATTATCTTCATTAATGAAAAAATTTATATACATGATATACAATATGGAAATATGGAAAATAAATCTATTTTTTCCTAATACAAGACTACTACATTTTTTTCTAATACAAGACTACTACCACAATTATACATATATAAGAATTCTACTAATTATGATAAGTAAATATATACAATTGCATGGGCCGATATACACGAGATACACGTTACCGTGTATCATCTTTCATGAAGTATAGTTTAGAGAAATATTGACAGCCGTTGATTGGAAGAGATTCTAGGGAGAATATAATATACAGGAGCACGAGATAATAGGGGGAAAAGGTGGAAAATGAGGGCGTGATGTCTGATTTTTAGTTGAAACATCGATGCAGAATTGAATTGTTTACGTTTATTCTCTTAGAAATTCTATATAAAGTTGTTCTTTTTCTTCCCTTTGAGCTGCATTATTGGCATCTTGTTTCTTTGCTTTGTTGGTAATATATACTCACTCCGCTCTAATTTATGTGACATTATTTGACTTGACATAAAGTTTAAAAAAGAAATGTTGACTTTTGAAGGTGTGATTTAAAATAAACTTTAGACAATTATGTAGCTATAAACCATTTAATTAAGGATAAAAGAAGAACTTTTAAATTAAATTATTTCTAATTATAGAAAATCGACATTTTTTTTGGGACCGACTAAAAAGAAAAGAAAATGATGCCACCTAAATTGGAATATAGAAAATATATCATAAGCCTTTCCACCCACCTCACCCTAATTGGTGACGGATGCCGCCTATATTAGATGAGATAGTCACATATTTCAATATGGTATCAGAGTGCGCATATATTTTATTTGAATGTCACTGCTATCCATTATAAAAAAAGGAAAGTCCGGTGCACTAAGCTCCCGCTATACCCCGGTAAGATGATCACACACTTTTCAAACAAATTTTTACGTGCTTGGCCAAGCAAAACAATAAAAATAAGCATTAATCCTAAATTTTTGAATAAGATGATCACACAATTTTCAACTAAACCATCGAATTTAAATTCTACCTTTGTGCAACTCCTACACTTTAATTAATAGGCTTTCTAAATTTTGGACTTCAATGATTTCTTTGTTTTTAATTGGCTCTCCCCTTAACAAGTACTATCATATTGCATGTTTTTTTGAAGTATGGTGATTGCGAGATTACTTCTTTCTTTTGGAATATATATACAATGTAAAATCTTGTTCCAGCCATGCATGGACAAATTCTGACTGAGAAATTGAGTTAATTAAGCTCAATATTAAAGAATCTACACTATCTCAGTACATGCAATTCATTGATGAGTACGTAGAGAGAGAAGATGAGATACTTTTATTTTGTTCCAATTGAATATGTTACACAGTGAAGAGCTATTAATAGCTTGGATTAACCGAATCCAAATACAATGGACTATTTTACCCTCTAATGTTAAAGTGCAATTACTAAACTGCCCTCACAACTTAATCTTCATTTTACAATACCCCCCCCTCAAGCTGGTGTGTGAAAAGGATCCAAAACACCAAGCTTGGAGACCAAAAACTGATGTTGAGCAGTTCCAAGACCTTTGGTAAGCACATCTGCCAACTGTGAAGCAGTAGGAACAAATTGAGGGCTTATGAGTCCTGCTTTGATTCTTTCACTTACAAAGTGGCAATCTATCTTTATATGCTTAGTCCTTTCATGAAAAATAGGATTGAAAGCAATCTGTATTGCTGCTTTGTTGTCAGAATACAAAGTAACAGGAGTAGACATAGGAAATCCCAACTCTGTCATCAATCCAGTGATCCATGTAACTTCTGCATTATGAGTTTCCCAATCAATTTCCCGTAACTTGTCACTTCATTTAACTCTTCATCATCTGGTTTCTTCACCTGCTTATCATGTTCTTCTGTTTTACACACATGCTCATCATACTCTACAGTGGTCAGTTTTTTATTTGATTCAAGAGGTGTCAAGGCTGGTTTTGCACCACTTAGACCAACCTCTAAGATCAACTCTAAGCAATACTTTCTCTGATTAAGGATAATTCCCTTATCAGACCTCAAAACTTCAATTTCAAAAAAATACCTCAAATCATCTAAGTCCTTGACTTTGAAGTTATGATGTAGTACACCCTTGGTCTCTTATATTAAGGAAGAATCATTCCCACTGATTAGAAAATCAACACATAGATACGGATAAGCACAATACCTTGGCCTCTTTTCTTTGTGAACGAGGAATGATCATAGGCACTTTAACAATATCCTGCAGCAATCAATGCATCTGTAAGGTTAATGTTCCACTGTCTTGAAGCCTGCTTCAAGCCATATAAAGACTTAATCAGCTTACATACCTTCTTCTCCCCTGCCTATGAAATTCGTGTGGCATGGTCATGTACACCTCTTCAAATAGATCACCTTGTAAGAAGGCATTATTGACATTCATTTGTAAAATTGCCCAATTCTGTGAAGCATTCATGCTAATAATGATCCTGACAGTCATCATCTTTGCAACATGTGAAAAAGTATCATGGTAGTTCAGTCCCTCCTTTTAATTGTACCCTTTGGCAACTAATCTAGCCTTGAACCTTTCAACTTCTCCATTAGCCTTGTACTTAATCTTGTAAACACATTTTGAGACAATAGATTGTTTCCCTATTGGAAGATCTACAACTTCCAAGGTGTTATTATCTCCAAGGCTGAGATTTCCTATTGCATTGCTTCAATCCACCTGTTGTCCTGAGATGCCTCCTTAAAAGTCTTTGGCTCAATACATGATGAGAATGCCACCAAGTAGGATCAATATTTTGGAGACATTGATGCATAGATGTAGTTGGAAATGGGATATAAAGACTGTGTTATAGACTTATTAGGAGTCACACAGTCCTGCATCCATATAGGTGGCTTGTCTGTCCTCTTGGTCTTTCTAGTGTTATCAACAACATGAGGTAAATTTTTATCAACAACATGAAGTGAATTCTCTTGTACTTGATCAACTTCTGCACTTCCAGTAGGCATCAAAGGAATTTCTGCAGCTTCTGTATCAGGTTCTACATCATCTATTTCTCCATCTACATGAACTTCTTGGTATTCATCAGGTGAGGAAGACTCATCATTATGTGTCACTGCAGGTATGGGGCTCTTAGTGTGTATGACTGATGTAGGCAAAGTTACTTTAGTGGTGAGATCTGAAAACTGTCACTGAAAATATCTTCAAGTTCACCTCTAGAACCTTCGAACGGGAAAATGTCTTCTCTAAAGCTCACATCTCTACTTACAAGGAGTGTTTGTGCTTCCAAATCAATCAGTTTGTACCCCTTTTGTGTGTCTGAGTACCCAAGAAACACAATCTTTCTAGCTCTTGAATCAAATTTATTCCCTTTGGGCAGCATACTAGCAAAGCAAAGGCATTCAAACACTCTCAAGTGTTCAAATGTAGGAGATTTCTTGTAAAAGACTTCATAAGGAGACTTTTCATCTAGGGTAGGTGTAGGCAGCTTATTGATTAAATATACAGTTGTCTTCACACAATCTCCCCAGAATTTATTTGGGACACCACTTTGAATTTTTAATGCTTTAGCAACCTCTAGTATATGTCTATGCTTTCTCTCTACAACACCATTTTATTGTGGAGTGTATGGGCAACTACTTTGATGGACAATACCAAGAGAAGCAAACAGTTCAGAACAGCTAGAATTGAAGAACTCCTTTCCATTATCTGATCTTAGAACTTTTACAGTAGCATTATATTGATTATTGATTCTACAGAAGAAGTCTTTGAGCACAACAATTACTTCACATTTTGATTGAATCAAGCATATCCAAATGTATCTACTGAAGTCATCTACAATAGTAACAAAATACAACTTTCTATCATATGTAGGCACCTTAAAAGGACCTCAAACATCAACATGCACTAGTTGAAAAACAAAACTAGTCTTACTTGCGCTTAAAGGAAATTTGAGTCTACTTTGCTTAGCCATAGGACACACACTACAATGCTGTTGTGTATCTTTATTAACCTTCTTCAATAGGAAAGGGATATGATTCATTACTTCTGTGGGAGGATGTCCCAATCTTATATACCATATTAATGGATCTATCTTCTCATGTACTATTGCTCCTACTTTAACTGTCTCCTCTTGTTGCAGCCAGTATAAACCATCACACTCTCTACCAATCTTCAGTACCTTGCCACTGTAGAGACCTTGAAATATGCAAAATTCTAGATAAAAATTGACTGAACAACACAGTTCTTTAGTCAATTTTGCAAATGATAACAGGCTGAATTTGAAATCTGGCACATACAATACATTCTTAAGTACATGACTCTTCATTATAACTGCCTCCTCTGTATGTGTTATCTTGCATTTATCCCCATTTGGAACTTGAACACCATTCTTTTGATTATCACACATCTTAAGTTCTCTTAGCACTCTCCTAAGTGGTGTGATATGGTGAGAAGCACCAAAATTTATTATCCAATCACATGTTTCTACTTGAGAAAATAGTGCAGAAATACCTGCCATATTGGAGTAAATTTCACCTGAAGTGTCCCCTGGTGTCTGAGAAACATTCTCCTTATTCCTATCATGCAGATTCAAGTAGTGTTAGAGCTGGTTGTCTGTTAGATAGTGCCCTTTCTGTTGCACACTGCTTGATTCTCCTTTTTCAGCAATTGTGTTATGAGCATAGATTCTTCCTTATGTACCTTGCACCTTCTTTTTACTCTTGAAGTCTGGTGGATATCCCACTATTTTATAGCAATCGTCATCAACATGTCCCTTATAACCATAATTTTTGCATATAGCTCCAGGTGTACTAGCACCATGTTTCTTTGGTCTATATCCTTGTCCTTGCACATATCTTCTATTTGCCAACAGACTCAAAGTTTCTCTGTTATTATCAACCACTCCTAGTACTCTTTGACTTTTCTCTTGCACAATTAATGCATATACCTGATTTAATGTTGACACAGGTGTTTTGAGTAAAATATCACTCCTAACATGACTGTAGCTTTCATTCAGTCTCATGAGAAATTGCAACAGATTACCTAAATGCTCAACATAAGATCTTGTTTCCTCACAATCACAGGTCGGTGGTGTTGGTGCTAACAAATCTAACTCATCCCAATAATCTTTCATTTTAGAGTAATACACATTAACAATATCTATATCTTGAATTTGTGTTGCAATCTCACACCACAACTGATAGATTCTGGTTAAATTCGATTTGTGGAACTCTCCTTGAACTCATCCCACACCTTCTTCGCATTTGAAGCCAACACAATACTAGAAATCAGTTCTGGTGCAACTGTGCAACTAATTTATCGCATTACACCAATCCCATTATCTCCCTAATTCACCTTTGTATGAGCTTCGCACACAGCTCCCATCTATGAACCCTAACTTGTTCTTTCCCAATAATACAAGTCGCATCGACCGACTCCACAATGTATAATTCTCCGGTCCTATCAATTTCAATCCAATTAACACAACACGTGGCGTATCTCGTGGTTGTAAAAACAATGGATGCGAGCAATCGATTTTTGAGATTTCTGTGATTTGCGGAATCGTTGTTTCCCCAATTTGCGTATTTGTCGTATCCACCATGGTTGATCTTCTTCCCAAGCTCAGCTATGGCGATCAAACCTTTGGTTATGAGATCGAACACTATCCCTAGATCGTAATCTGCTCTGATATCATGAGAAATTGAGCTAACTAAGCTCAATATTGAAGAATCTACACTATCTCAGTACATGCAATTCATTGATGAGTAGAGAGGGAATATGAGATATTTTTATTTTGTTCCAACTGAATCTGTTACACATTGAAGAGCTATTAATAGCTGGATTAACCGACTCCTAATATAAAGGACTATTTTACCCTCTAATGGTAAATGGCATTACTAAACTGCCCTCACAGCTTATGCTTCATTTTACAATAGTTGCCATGTTTTGTGAATTAATGTATTTTAGATGATGTTTTGCATGTAGTAAGAGAGATATTCAATACACTTATTATTTGATTAAATGCAAGTAAAACATAACGTGCCAAAAGATAACAAAAGCAAAATTTAAGAGCATTCACACAAGAGGCATCAAAGTGTTCTCTATTTATATATATATATCAATGTATACTTACATATGTAGTAACTGAGAGAAAAAAAACGTTGTTGAATTTTTTTGTTCTTTCCCAAGTTTCCTGACCTAATGCATGTTACTCTCTGATCCGAATTGAAGGCTGCATATGTTCCTCTGAGGATTGATATCACTACCAAAAAAAACTGTTAAATTGTGGCGATTTTTTTATAGAGGTCATAAAAAATCCCATTATACATCTCTCTTACTACATGCAAAACATCATCTAAAATACATTAATTCACATAACATGGCAACGGAAAAGGTATTGCAATCTGTCTGTATTGTAAAATGAAGCATAAGCTGTGAGGGCAGTTTAGTAATTTCCCTTTACCATTAGAGGGTAAAATAGTCCTTTGCATTAGGAGTCGGTTAATCCAGCTATTAATAGCTCTTCAATGTGTAACAGATTCAGTTGGAACAAAATAAAAATATCTCATATTCCTCTATTTTCTAGATCTGCCTCGAAACTTTTTCCCTAGTCCTGTGATTATTGTCTTTGTTTTGAGCTTGGAGGATTTCTTTTTGGAGGTATACTCTAGATGATTCATGCCCATTTTATTGTTTCTCTTTCTTGATTAAGGTGGGCTCTTCCTTGTTTATTTCGTTCATCAGTTAGACTCTTGAAAAGTTTCTTATCATTTAATTATAGTATTATTTTTCAATGGATAAATCTTGTATTGGAAAGCCAAGGAACACAACTGAGTACGAACATGGTTTGCATGAATTCTTAGATGTTGCATTTCAGAATTCGGTTGCTGGAGATATAATAAGATGTCCATGTCCTATATGTGGTTTTAGCAGAGGCATGGGAGTCTTCTGAAAATATAGATGTAATGCAAGAGACATTTCACCTAGAAAATCCAATAGAAACAATGATTAATGATGCATTTGGGCACCATGATTACCAAGCTGATGATGTAGGGATATCTCAACCATTGGGTTCAGGTGAAACTAAGGCTGACCAGTGGGCCGGGTCGGCCCGGTCCTGGCTCGGTCCCGCCCCGACATCGCCCCGAACCCGACCTTTTTTTAAAAAAAAATCGGTATCGGGACTCGAACCGGAACGGGACATGGTCTCGTCCCGACCCATTCCGGCCCGCCCCAGGCCCGCCAGTCCTGACCCTATCCCGCCCGAAACCCCCCTTTTGCAAAAATAATCGTTGCACCAACGACCATTTTACAGTTTGGTCGTTGTGCAACGGCCATATTTGGCCTCCCCCTCCCCCAACCCCCCTTACCTCCTTAATATTTATTTTTAACCCATAAGTTATTATATTTACACTTTAACCCAATTTTCCAACTATAAATACCTCATTTTCTCTTCATCTTTCTCACAAATCTTCCTACAATCTCTCTAATCTCTCAATATATCTCTCTACAAGTCTACATTGTCTACTAAATATTCAATTTTATTTATTCATTTGGAAATTGGGAGTGAAGTTGGCAACTAGCTTGAGGATCTTCCATAGAGTAAAGTTTCAATTTTCAACCTTTCGATTACACGTCGACGTTACGTCGGCGTTTGGTACATTCGTTCCTTCATTAAATTATTATTGTCTGTTTATTTTATTTAGCGCACTTAATTTCATTTACTTTAATTATTTATTAGTATAATTATAAATTTATGATGGAAGGATTTAAACGTATGCTTACGGGTAGGGGTCATGCTTTTTCTAGTAGCGGCAACAAGGGCAAGGGTACTTCTTCTAGTCATCCTATTTCTAGACAGAATCCTATTCCTACACAAGATGATTTTGTTGATACTGAACATTTTCCTACAATACCATTATATTTAGACGATGAGCTATTTTCTGGAACTCAAGAAGACTTTAATTTAGACGATAATCTAGATGATACACTCACTAATGTAGATGACAACACACCCACTAGTGCACCTTCAAATGAAATGCCTCTTATTGCCCTTAGTATGAGACGAGGTCCAGCAAAACGAACATTAAAATCAGATGCATGGATATTTTTTGATAGGGACGTAGAGAATCAAGTAGCTAGATGTAAAATTTGTAAAGATGTTTTAAAATTTAAAACTGAAAAAGGTCACGGTGGGACGGGGGGTTTAATGAGACACGTAGCAAGGGCTCATCCATCTAGGTATGCCCAATACGAGGCTTTAAAATCGGGTGCGCAAACGTCCGTTCCATCAGGACAAAGTTCACATACTGATACTGTTCCGAACCAAGTACAATGTCAAATTAACCCTATGACGGGGGAAATTGTAGGCCCTAAACACAATAAACATAAAGATATGGAAGCAATAGCAAAATTAGTTGTTGTGGAGGGTTTATCTTTTTCATTTCCTTCATCTCCCAGTTTTATTCATTACATTAGAGATATGTATAATCCTGCTTTTAACGGTTTTCCTAGATCAACTGTTAAGAGAGATGTATTTAAATTCGCACATGAATATCAACAATATTTACGTTATTCATTATATCATTTTAATGGAAAAGTGACTATCATTTCTGATATAGGCCATAGTACTAACGATCATAATTATTTAACGATGACCTGTCATTGGATAGATTATAAATGGTCTATGCGAAAACGTATCTTAGCGTATAGATATATAGATGATAGGCACACTGGTACTTTTATTGCAGAAAATATTTATCAAGTGTGCGATTATTACGGAATAACTGATAAAATTATGACTATTACATTAGATAACACTTCTTCTAACAATTACGTTATTACAATTTTAAAAAATAGTTTAACTCCATCTTTTCCAGATCATTTTCATATAAAATGTGTGCCATATATATAACTTAATTGTAAAGGATGATCTATCACTTTTTGAATACATTCTTAGTAAAATACAATTTGCTATAAACTTTATATTTAAAAATAATAGAATACAACGAAGAAAAGAATATAAAAACTTGTCACGATTGCCAATTACCTTATAGAAAAATTCCAGAAGAAGTACTCACTATGTGGAATTCTTTATACGAGCAACTACTTGTTGCTTATGACTATAGAAAACCTATAACTTTATATTTTAACTCTCATTATCAAAATCCAGCTGATATGGTTGTAAATAGCGATTGAGGAAAAATTTCCGAACTTATTGTATTTTTAGAGAACTTTTTACAAGCAACAAAAGAATTTTCCGATATATATTATCCTACTATTTCAATTATGTTATTTTATATAACTCTAATATTTTTACTGCTTAATGAATATATGGATAAACCAGTTTATAAGGCAACTATCAAAAAAATGTTTATCAAAATAAAAAAATATTTTATTCCTATTCCCACTATTTATATTATTGTGTATTAAATTCGACTATTAAAATAGACGGTACTAATCACTTATTGAAACTATTTATGATTGTATAGCAGTACTACCACCTCCAAGTCCCAAAAATCCAAATCATCCACCACCTATTGAACAAACTAAAGAAGAAGTGTTGTCTAGCGTAGAAGACGAATGCAAAAAAATATATAGGTTTTACCAACACGAAAGTGCTAGCAACCTACCGGCTTCCATACCATCTTCTTCTTCTTCAACACAACCTCACAAAAGACATGTTGTTTCTGCGGCTAGTATTGAAAGCCTTAGAAATAAAATGTGTGGTTGTACCGCTACTAACCAAATTAGCGAGTTTGATATTTTTGTTTTGCAGCCGTACCAAGCAGTTCTCAATAAAGAAGGACGTGAAGACTTGCTGAAATACTGGAGGGGGAATGAGAAGACCTTTCCGACACTTTCAATGATGGCCCGAGATGTTTTGAACATTCAAGCGTCATCAACGGCGTCTGAAAGCATTTTTTTTGCCGGCAGATATCAAATAGGAGAGCACAGACACTCATTAGCCGGAGACAGCTTGGAGATTGTAGTATTATTCAGAGATTGGATACGAGCGGAGCGGAGAAGGTGCGATCAACCGGAGATCAACGAAGAAGAAGACGAAAACTACAACGAAATCTTATCCGAAGGTGGTGGAAGCGACGTGGAGCAATTTGACCAACAAATACCAATTCCAACCGAAGAACCACAGGAAATTATCAAGAAACTAGAGCAGGTTTTTTTCAAAATGTAATTTTTTTAATTGCAATTTTACTATGTAATTTGCAACTTTTGAACAACACCACAAAGTTGTAATTTTGACAATTGTATTTGTATTACAAAAAAATCATATGTCTATTAAACAATATAAGAGGCACAAAAACAGTCTTGGGATGTTTTTATTACACTATCTTGTTTAATTATTGAGTTTTTTATATATATATGTTATTAAAAAAAAAACGCCGGATCCCGATCCCACCCCCGACAGGATCGGGACTTCGGCAAATCCCGCCAAACCCGATCCCGCCTGACCCGAACCGACCCGATCCCGTCAAACCCGGCCCGACGGTCCCGAGCCCGGCCCACTGGCCAGCCCTAGATGAAACAGCAAATGAGGGGCATCGGGATGAGCCTAGTGACTTCTATAATTTTCTCAAAGATAGAAATGAAACATTGTATGAAGGTAGCAAGTTCACGATGCTAGAGTTTGTAATAAAGTTGTATCATATAAAGATCTTGTGTGGATTAAGTGACAAGGCATTGTCTATGATACTAGATTTATTGAGAGATGCATTTGAAAATGCAAAATTCCCTCCTTCCTTTTATGAGGCCAAAAATATCATTAACAAACTTGGCCTTGATTACACCAAGATACTTGCATGTCCAAATAACTGTATGTTATATTGGGAAGGTGATTCAGAATTGGAAGCATATAAGTATTGTGGTACATCTAAATGGGACCCTAAGAAGAAGAAAAACCAAGCTGCAAAGGTTTTGCATTACTTTCCACTAAAACCAAGGTTGCAAAGATTATATATGTGTCGTAAGACTGCTGAGCACATGAGATGGCATGTTTCGGGGAGTAATAGAGACGGGTTGATAAGGCCTCCACGGGATGGTGAGGCCTGGAAGACATTTGATCTAACACATTCTGAATTTGCTTCGGATCCTCAAAATGTTTGTTTAGGCCTTGCTAGTGATGGTTTTAATCCTTTTGGAACAATGAGTTCTACCTACAGCATTTGGCCAGTTTTCTTAATTCCATACAACCTTCCTCCTTGGATGTGTATGAAGCACACCTCATTCATCCTATCAATGATCATTCCAGGAAAGCATATGCCTGAAAATAATATTGATGTGTACTTACAACCCCTAATAAAGGAATTATGTGAGCTATGGGATAATGGTGTGGAAACCTTTGATTCATCATTTAATGAAGCTTTTAGAATGCGAGCAGCTCTTATGTGGACAATCAGTGATTTTCCTGCGTTAGGTATTCTATCTGGTTGGAACACACATACTGGTTTTGCTTGCCCAACTTGTAACTTTGACTCAGGACCTTGTCGTCTTCGTCACAGTAAAAAGTGGTGCTTTATGGGTCATCGACGCTTCCTAAAAAGAAATCACAGATTTAGATTGAATCGAGTTCTCTTTAACGGACGCACAGAGGAACGAGATCCACCATTGAAATTATTATGATTTGATATTTTGAGGCAAATAGAAGAAGGTAGATGAGCAGAGTTGGATGGCAGAGGGAAAAGATCGAGACGAGCAACTAAACAATGGAATAAGAAAAGTATATTCTTTGAACTTCCATATTGGGAGACTAACTTATTGCGTCATAATCTAAATTTTATGCATATTGAAAAAAATGTGTGCGACAATATTATATATACACTGCTCAATGACAGATCAAAATCAAAAGATCATATTAATGCCCGAAAGGATCTAAGAGAAATGGGCATAAGGCGTGAACTTTGGCCAGATGATGATGGAACATATCACCTTGCTGTTTTTTCACTTACGCGTGATACCAACAAGTTGTTTCTTACAACGTTGAAGAATATTGTAGTACCAGATGGTTACTCGAGTAATATTTTTAGATGTGTTGATTTGGTACAAAGAAAGATTTTTGGATTGAAAAGTCATGACTGTCATATTATCATTGAGCAATTACTACCATTGGAGATTCACAATGTGTTGCCAGACAATGTAACTGCAGTTTTAGTGGAATTCTGCTCAGTTTTCAAAGAACTTTCTAGCAAAAAATTGAATCTTTCAGATCTTGATAAAGCTCCAAGAGCGCATTGAAATTACACTTTTCCACCTAGAGATACTATTTCCTCCATCATTTTTTACATTTATGGTTCACTTAACTATCCATCTAGTTGAAGAAGCAAAACTCGGAGGTCCGGTGCATTATCGATATATGTATCCCATGGAGAGGTAAATCATCGGCATTTCTAATGTAAATCCATATGTATTCTAGTCAATTTAAATAGTTTGTACACCTATTGCATATTATGTTTGTAGGGAATTAGGTCATTTTAAGTCCTTTGTACGGAATAAGTCACGATCAGAAGCTTGTATAGTGGAGTGTCACTTAGCTGAAGAAACTATTACTTTTTGTTCTCGGTATATGGAGGATATTGAGACAAGGTTCAATAGACCTAGGCGTGTCCGTGATGACCCAAATGACATTGAGCCTTCTGGAACATCCTCTATCTTCCCTCAATTAGGTAAACCTGCATCAGCTTCGGAAAATTTTGATTTAACTCATATGCAGAAACTACAAGCTCATCGATATATGTGCAATAGTCATGCCATTTGTGGAGTGAGTTATTCTTATGAACTTTATATTCTTTGTCATTGTAATATTTGAAACATGACAGTCATGTTCCTTTTAATTAATATTATTTTTCAATGCAGTGAATTTAGAGGAGTTCAAGAGAAAGAAAACCTTTACCTCCGGAGATTGAAAGAAGAGTTAATAAAGAGTTTGTTGATTGGTTCCAGAAGCGGGTAAGTAAGCAATCATCTGTCATGGTTTATAATTCCTTTTGAATGGGGAAACCTAACTAAGACTATTTTTAAAAATTTAGATTATGAATCCGGACACAACAGACATAATTTCTGCCGATCTAAAATTTCTAGCACGAGGTCCATCAGTAAATGCAAGAAGATTTACTGCATATAACATCAATGGGTTCAAATTTTGAACTTTGGCTCGAGAAGGTCTGAAAACACAAAATAGTGGAGTTTTTTTAACCTCTAACACATCATGTATTGCAAGTAGTGCTGACGGGAATTTAAGGCAAGCTAACTTACCATATTATGGGAAGTTAGAAGACATAATTGAGATTAATTATTATGGTCGATTCAGGATTGTTCTTTTCAAATGTAAATGGGCAGACACTACTCGAGATAGAGGGTATAAAAAGGACCGTTGGAGTTTTAATTGTGTTAATATTGATAGATTGATTCATTTTGGTGAACGTGAAGAGCATGAGCCTTATATCGAAGCATCTCAAGCACAAATGGTGTACTATGTAGATGATGTGGTCAATAAAGGGTGGAGTGTTGCATTGCATCTAAAACCAAGAGATTTGTATGAAATGGGAGAAGAAGTAGTGGAAGATGAAGTATATGAGAATGAACCACACCAAGAGCAAGATTTTGAACATTATTTTGGCCATGGTGATGAGTATATACAACTGGCTATAGACCATCTAATTGATGAAACAAATGTTTCTACTAACTTAAGAGTAGATGCCATGTCTGAATAGAAAACTTATTTAATATGGTGCTTTGTCAAAAGGTAATACTGTTGCATAATTAAGTAGTGCTTATGTCACGACCCAAACCGGAGGACCGCGACGGGCATCTGAATCCCACCCGCCGGGTACCATCTATCGTACATTCAACGCCTAATCACAATTAAATACGAACTAAGCCGAAAAAGATTATAGAAAATCTTAACCAGAAATCCAATTTTCATATAAACACACCCATACCAAGGCCGACAAGGCCACACGTGACAACTAACCACATGACACATGTCTACAAACCTCTAAAGAATACATGACATCACAACGACGGGACATGACCCCGCCATACCCATATGCGTATGCAAAAATACTGTATCATGACCAGACTGCAACTCTGAAACAAATAGAGTGCTCCAACATCAGCTGAACTAGCAACCTACTAGCGTGAACCGTCACCCTCTTTAACTGAACCTGCGGGCATGAAACGCAGCGTCCCCGGACAAAGGGCGTCGATCTGGTGATGTACTGAGTATGTCAGGCATGAACAATAGTATAACAGGGATATAACAACAACTGAAACAGAAATAACTGACCAACAGCAAATGCCTCTGAGGGCCTAATACATATGCCTAAATGTTATGCACAATGCAGTATACATATCCATCGGCCCCATTGGGCACCTTCCTTACCGTAACAGCCTCTGTGGGTATCGTACCATGCAATGATTAATAAGTGTATGCATAATGCAAATGCGGTATACTAATGTCCACACATGAATCCTCCCATAACTGCCTCTATGGGCATCAGGTTATATCGTCACACAAGGGCATCACATCATATTGGCCTCTTCAGACTCTTTTGTGATAGTCTGTACCAGCTGCAGGTGGTGTGCGTATATAACGCCTTTCCCTTTTCCCATATCCCATATCCCCTACATATATATACAATATTTATCATATAGTAGTGTGCATAGCATAGGTGGTCCAGGGTAATATATGAATGCAATGCAAATGAAAATGTATGAATGATAATAAAACTTTCTTTGAATTTACCAGATGACAATAATATCCTTGCCCCTTTGGCTAACATTGAATATTTAACCTGTACCTTCAGCTGACATTGTAAATATTAACATCATTTTCCACATGCCTCAATAAGGACTTAAACACATATTTAGACATGTTTTTAGCGTATGAATCAATAACATGAATATTCTTAACTACTAGGAGTAGAATAAATTATGGAGCAATATCACGGTTATATTCCGTTACGTGGAACATGCCAAAAGAAAGAAATAATTTGCCTTAACATACCTTTATTTAGGGAAAACTAACTTTCATACACGAGCTTAACAAGGAAAGATCTCCACACCCATGGAGAGGTGAAGATGAGGCCGTCTGATTGGAAGAGGAAGCAATTGGAAGAAACGTTCAAGAACTTTGTTGCACTTCATCGTCTTTGGAACGAAAATTTCAAGCGAAAATGACAATAACTCTTGGTACAAACATCCGATTGATGAACGATTTATTGCATTGGAAAGTAGACTCACTGAACTTGAATGTAGATATATTATGTACCCCATAACAACTTATATACTAGGAGATATACCCCCAAAAATATGGGCAAAAAATCAGGTCTGAAATTCCTTTTGTCTTTCCCCGAGTTTCGACGAACCTAGCTGCGTAAGATTTCGGGGTCAAATGAATCAAAGGCATCAATATATAGCATGGAGGAGGGACTCCTCAACTGCCACAAACATGGTTGTTAATGGCATTAGAAAGGCTGATTTATGGTCATAAAGGAGGTTGATGATGGTCATTGAAGAAGGGTTGTTTATGGAGTAGTTAACAACCAAGTAATGGCTGGTTAATGCTCCAAAAATAGTCCAAACGGTCCGTCACTCCCAAAATCAACTTTTCAGAAACTCTAGGGATCAAATTGTAAATATTAAGCAATTTGGGGTCCAAAAAGATAATATCAGAAAGTCTCCACAGCCCACAGCCCGTGACACGTGACCCGTGACCCATGATCGGACCGGACCGGAACGGGCGGGCGGCGGCGGCGCGCGTGTGGGCTTAGCCTTGAACACAAGCACATCTAGGTCCTCCCTCTTTTAAACACATGGGATACCCCTTGGGGTCCCAAACCCTTTACCACTTTAGAGACTTATAAAGAGAGCAATTCTTCCTTTTCCCACCGATGTGGTAGATTTGTCCCACACCATATTTTCATGCTTCAAACACCTTACTTCGTGGACCAATATCTCTTTCATTTCTCAACGAAATTTGACGATTCTTGGCCCTACGGTCATCTACTCACTTCGTAGATTATGCATGTGAGAAGAGACAAAGCCTCCAACATACGGAACACTAGTGTTTAATTCATTAAATATGGGTGGACGCACCTCCCCGCCAAAGGCAAATTTCCAACAATCCCCTCTATGAAAGAGAGATTGTGGCGCACACACAAGGTGCCTACTTTCAGCAATCTTTCAGCGAAAAGATATTGCATCAGGAGAGGTAGCTTCCGCTTTGAACCTTCCCTAGTTGAAACCATCGGACTTACTTATTGCGCGGTGAACGTGATGTCTTGGACCGTCAGTGTTTAGTGTAAGCCAAGACAATGATACCAACACAATAACTCTCCTTATTCGTTTTTATTCTTACGTTTTTGTCCGTTGTGGCAGTGGACACACTTGGATTCTTAAGTGCGTTCATTTGAGGTGGCCTTCCTCGCACTTAAATAGGTGTTCTCCTACAAGGTATCCTGCTATACCCCACTTCACAAGTGTTAGGAATCATTAAAAGTTTCCCCAACCTTAACCTCAACCATTTGAGGATCGTTAAAGGTTTGGAAGCTTATCCTTTACCCACCATGCAGGTAGCACTTTAATGTCTATCGCGGGAACAGCTTTGGATTCATGTTTCCGTACAGAAATTATCATCCGAAGTGCTTTCTGCTTCCACCGAAGTGCTCAACTGAACCTTTTGCCTCTTAGTTTTCCCATTGAACCAAATTCTTGGGATCTCCAATTAGTATGGTTGGGTTTCCACCGCAAAGGTTCGTATTATTTGGGTTTTAAGCACATTCCCCTAGACAGGCAGAACACTTGATCTCCGGGTAAACAAGGAAGTGACACCCGTGATGATCATCTGCCATAAGGTCTTATGTCTCCGACAGATCCTGACAGATATGTCCAGACGCCATCATCCGTGTCCTTCCTAAAGCCGACCGGCTAGCCACAGTGTATAACTGCTGAAGGCACGAGTTTCTCCCAATAAGGGACGTCCTCTAAGGAGTCATGAAGTTACTCAACTTCTTTCATGCTTTGTATAAAGCGATAAACTCCGATTCCATGATGAATCGCCCGATGCAAGTTTGCTTAGAGGATTTTCCAAGACCCACCATACACATTTACTTGTGGCTTTGGTGCTCTTCATATCTGATGTCCAGTTTGCATCACTTTGTTCTCCTAGAACCGCTGGACATCCAGAATACCATAATCCATAGATAAGCGAATAATTCAGATATCGTCATATCCAACTTAACGCCTTCTATTGATCATGTATTAAAATTATCAGTGAACCTTAGTTCAACCGATCTGTTTATAGGCCGATACCAGGTCAGTTGTAGTGTGTACAATACATTGAACTACACGTGATCTGTGCATATCGCTCCTTGTCTATGGGTGCACCATGATTCCAATCAGTTCTATGACTCATATCCATTGGTGGCTTCAACGAGACTATCAACTATCTCACAACTGAGTTTGGAGTTAGACTAGTCCGTTAGATGTCTTAGAAATCCAATTCCTAAGATGTCATCTGAGATACCCATATCTTTTGTTTCGATATAATTTCCACTCTCAGACTGTTGGTTTTCCAACTGTTGGCTTTCTAACTTCAGAGTCAATGTTTCTGTGGTCAGATTCATTGTTTCTGTTTTATCTGAAACTTCCAGGACCAAAATGAAAGTTCAGGAAGAAGCCCAACAGTCCAGCAAACCAACTCTGATCCTCTTCTTCCAACTCTCCGGTTGGGAAGGCTATTTCAACATCCATGCCACGTAAGACTGCAATAGCCCAGGATGTTAAGCTACTCACAGGGGAGCACTTGTACAAGTAGTCGATGCCTTATACTCGACAGTAGATCCATCTACTTTGTACTCACATTTGAGTATCCATTTTCACAATCCAAAAGTTCTTTTCCTGGAGTAAAATACTCATTACGCAAGTATGGTTCTATATGATGGAATATATTTCTATCTTTGTAGCTTCTTTCCAAAGCAGTGCTTTTGGAGATGACAATTATTTGTTAATTATCCATGGTCCATTCTCAACCATACACGCTAGAAGGACTGGAACAAGTCTTTGTCCCCTTCTTTGCTCCATCTTGGTTTAACATCTAGAATCCCTAAGTTCTGCAGATCTGGAATATTAAGTTCCGGATAGCCAGCAACTTTCGAGTCCTATAGATACGGAACATCTAGTTTCGTATAGTCAGACCCTCGCGGGTTCTTGTTAACCTTGAGCAATTACTTCTTTTTCCTTTTCAAGGAAAGTTATCTTCAAAGAATTCAGCATTCTTTGACACCAAGAGGCGATAAGAACTACTGTAATTTGCAGATCCAGTGGATATGCAATCTACAGTCTTAGGTATAACTTGACCTGTTTCGGTATTCCAACTTTTACCAAGCCACCCCACATAATTTGGGCGTACAACTTTGCGCTTGGCTAACACCGTTGGACTGAGGTGAGAAATGAACAGTCGTTTAATGAACGATTTTTCACATTCTCCCCCTCTATCACTATGAATTCCTCAATCCGTAGGCCTAGTTGATTTTCAACTTCTACTTTGTAGCGCTTATCCGCTTCAACAACTTCATCTTTGCTTTTCAACAAACAAAGGATTACATATGTTGTATCATCATCAATGAAGGTATCAAAGTACTTGTCTCCCCCCTCTATTTTGTATAAACTTTAAATCACCCATAAAGGTGTGACTAAGTTCTAGAGGAGTGGTGCTTCTTTCGCTACTCCTTTGATGGAATTTGAAAAGGTGATTTTGCCTCTTCGCCTACCTCACATTTATTTTGAGGGTTTATGTCGATGAACGATATTCCACATGAACAACATCTTGCCCGTGGTTAGGGCGTAATCAGATCATATTTGATCTGGATACTCTTGCCCACTCCAGTTGCTTTGGCAGACTGAGTGTCCAATTTCTTTTCTGCCTTTCTTTAGGCCTTCGGATCATTTAAGACCTGGAAACTCTGGCCCATCTTACTAGGTGTCCATTACTTTTCCTATGAAATAAATTATGGCCCCACTCCAGTCGCCCGGAGGCTTTGTATGACTTAGTGTCCAATATCATCATATCAAAGGAATTTTGGCCCACTCCAGTCGCCCGGAGGCTTTGTATGACTGAGTGTCCAATATCTTCTTATGAAGGACTTCTGCCAAATAGTGTGACAGGCTCAACGTCTTTGGATTTTAGTCTTCTTCCGTTATGATTGGTGCCCAGACAATTCTTGGCGCTTACTTAAGAGTGGTAACAGTTTTCGCACAGTCAGTGGATCTTTCTCCCTCGTATGTGCGAACATACTTTACACACTCTTAATAATTATACTTAAAAGAACGGATCTTTTTAAGTCGTTTACAAAGTCCAATCTTTAAACGGGAATAAAAATGAGATTAAACTTCTGATTTTAAAGCGTAAGGAATATAAAATATTTTCATATTCCTCCTTACTTTAAGCCATTTTTAATCAGACATCATTTAATCTTTATTCTTGACAAGTAAGAAAAACTACTTATCCCAATTTCGGATTCTGGCCCACTTCAGTCACTTCATCGGACTGAGTGTCCATTTTCTCCTTACCATTATTCGGATCCTTTGTCTGGGACAGATATAGGCCTTTTACTGTAAGATAGAACCACATCTTCAGCCTTCTCCTCTTGTCCCAATTGACATCCCCAGCCTCTCATGAGCGCTTGGGAGCGGTGACACCATGAACACGTTCATCATCATCACTCTCTTCTACCAGAAAACCACAGCCATATCCAGATTTGGTCACACAACTTTTGACCGACATCTTTCGAACACTAATAGTAATACAATACATTATTGTCTTAAATTGTTGGTACTCTATTGTACTTTATAAAGCAGTACGGGAAGTAAATAACTATTACAAGTGTTCGAAAGGATAAATAAATGGTCAATCTTCAAAACTGCCGCAAGCTTGTTGTGTCTTGAATCTTGATAACCTGAAATCAAGAAACAACTAAATCTGGATGGTTACAACGTTATGTGTTGAGTCGAGTGATTGCCCTCTGTCCTTAAGACAAGACTGCCCCGTATATATGCTTTTACGTTAGCGGGCATATTCTCTCAAGATAAAACAACACTTTAATCTCAACGCTACAAAGCCAATAGGTTGAGTCTGACGAAGAAAACAAATATGAATCGACTTGTTGAAGATATCGAAAAGGAAGGAAGAGTTTCTGTTTCCTCTTCTGTTTTGTCTCTGTGTATATAGTGTGTCTCTGTTGTGTATGTGTGTGTTTGCTCATTGTTTCGCAATGGTTTTCGTCACTGTTTTGCAGTGATTTTTGTCACTGTTTTGTGCTGCGTTTTTCTGGTTTTTCTTCCAATACAATTGAGCCAAAAGGCATCAATATATAGCATGGAGGATGGACTCTTCAACTGCCACAAAATGGCTGTTAATGGCATTAGTGAGGGCTATTAATGGCATTAGAGAGACTGATTTATGGTCATGAATGAGGTTGATGATGGTCATTGAAGGAGGGCTGTTTATGGAGTAGTTAACAGCCAAGTAATGGCTGGTTAATGCTCCAAAAATAGTTCAAACGGTAGGCAGAAACTCTAGGGACCAAACTGTAAATATTAATCAATTTGGGATCCAAAAAGATAATATCAAAAAGTCCCCACAGCCCATGACCGGACGGGACGGGCGGGCGGCGGCGGCGCGCGTGGGCTTAGCCTTGAACCCAAGCACATCTAGGTATTCCTTTCTTTAAACACATGGGATACCCCTTGGGGTCCCAAACCCTTTACCACTTTAGAGACTTATAAAGAGAGCAATTCTTCTTTTTTCCACCGATGTGGTAGATTTGTCCCACACCATATTTCCATACTTCAAACACCTTACTTCGTGGATCAATATCTCTTTCATTTCTCAACAAAATTTGACGATTCTTGGCCCTGCGGTCATCTACTCACTTCGTAGATTATGCATGTGAGAAGAGACAAAGCCTCCAACATGCGGAACACTAGTGTTTAATTCATTAAATATGGGTGGACGCACCTCCCCGCCAAAGACAAATTTCCAACATTAACGACGCGAATGATAAATTTATGTGTAAGAATTTATTACAACTGCAACAGATAGTAGATTCGAACTTGTAATTACAAAAATACAATTAGTATAATGCTAAAAAATTTAATTTTAAATGCGCCTCAGAATAGGCCAAAGTGGAATTGAGCCGAGACGGTAGCCGAGCCAGGTTTGACTCTATGCCCGGTCTTAATCATGTGTGTTCCCATAGGCAAACAAAAGTATCAAAATTTGCTTGTACTAAACACCAATTTGTAAGCAAACTGTACCCTAATATTTTTATTAGGTAATCAAAATACTTCTTTTTTTTATTTTCATAGTTAATTTCTAAATAAATTCAGATTTTACATTGCTGAAAGCAGAGTCCATATAGAGCCAGCTGCTTCCCTCCATTATTATTTTTTTCATTTCCCAACTATTTTAGAAACTGTTTTTTTAGTGATTTGATAAAAACCGTCTGAAACTTGCTTCACCTTTTATTTTGTTGAAACTGGTATCTTTCCAGAGCTCTTCAAGGTAGAATCTGAAATCAGGACAGTCATGTCAGTTTTCATCTATGTTATTTTAAGCTTTAACCACATCGTGCGCCTGTTTGATTCTTTGTTCTTTTCATCTATGTTTTCAAACAGTTTAGAAAACTATGATCGGATCTTTTTTCATAAACTAGTTTGTAGCGACCTACCAATTCTTCTCTGTGTATTTTAATCTATGTGTTCTGTTAAATTTTGTTTTACATAATCGGTTATTCATGTACTTAAGATATATTCTCTTTGCATTTGTCAAGTAATCGTTGTGGTAAAAAGACTAGAGAAGAATATGAGACAACCAGGCAATGAGATGTTGTCTTATAAATATTCCTGGGTCAATAAGAGTTTATACTTATACATGATATAACTGGACTGTTCATGTGGCTGTTACTAAGTAGATCTTGAAAGTAATTAAGATGTTAGATGATTTTGAGCCATGACAGCAATGTTTTTAACCATACAAGATGTATGCTTGTTTTCCTGATTTAGAGATGCAGCAAAGTTATTCTTCATCCAGGGATGCAATACTATTTTTAGTTACTTTTTTTTTTTAGTTTTAAACCACTTTAATGTTTATGTTATGCTTACTTTTACTTGTTGATGTCGATGCCAGACCATCCATTTTATTCCCTATTCCTTCTTTTCCTTCTCTTCGTTTTATATAGGGCAGTGCAAGTGACTCTTCTCGTCCGCTCCCTTATATCGATAGGTTTCACGACTCTGACACAGAAATAAATAATTTTTTCCAGCTAACTTTTACTACTACTATTTACTTTATAGCTCCATGTTTTCTCAATGAGTGCTTCACCATATTTGATTCACTTATTTTTATTTTTATATGAATATGTAGACATGCCAAAGGTTAAACGTTTTCGGAATCCACTAAAGTCGGCTCGTGGATCACATGATGCTCATGGGCGTTCTTTTTCATTAACAACTCCAGCCCGTTCACATGCTATAGAGCCCTCAACATTGTTTCAAGCCCCTCCACATGCTCCATCAAATTCCTCACTAGCTGATGAAGTCCCGCAACAAGAACAAGCTCCGACTCAGCTTTCTAATCCACGTGCAACATTTGCACGCCTTGCTGGACGGGTATGTACACAATATTGGAGAGTAGAGGCAATAGGTATATGCCTTGTATATATGTTTACTTCACTAAATAAATATCTTACTTTTTCCTTTTTGTTGAGTAACTTTTTTCTTATTAAAGACTCAAACAACGCTACCAAGCATATTAATGTCAAGGTCAATGAGGTCAACAACCTGCTTATAGGTGAATGCATCATTGTGAACTTTGATAACTACGGTGCACCATATGGCGAAGCGCAAGGGTTGCTTGCTGGATATTGTGGATCATTAGCCATTGATGGCAATTTGTTTCCAATTAATTTTGATAGGTGGTCAGGGCCGTCGGGTCTTCCTAAAAAATATATGGAAGACTGCTTTGAAACACGCCTAAAGGTGTTACACATATACTATCTATTGCTACTAGATTTTTATGCATGTATACAACACTAACTTTGTATTTTTTTCTATTTGAAGCCTTGATTCCTTTTTAGGACTACTGATGTCATTTCATACAGATATTGCAATGGTTGTTTAAATAAAAAGTGGGCTACAAATAGACAAAGGTTGTGGGATTAATTTTATGACCCAGCAAAGTGCGGAAATGAAATTTTAAGAAATGTGCCAGTGGGTATATATAGAGATCAGTGGGCTGGTTTTGTTGCTTATCGTCTAAAAGAAGAAACAATTGTAAGATTCTGATTATCTCAATAGGTTTTATTGAAATTATGATTAAATATTAGACTAACTTTTTAAGTTGTACTCATTTATGTTAATAGGATCTTTGTAAAAGAAATTCGACGTAAGCAAAAAATTCCTCACACTGGAGGTTCAAAAGCTAACTCGAGAAGACGACATGAGATGGTATTCGTATTAACTTAATAGTGTTTCTTCTTTTTTTTCTCATTCGAATGTTTTATTACAATGTACCTAATTTTACTCTTTCTTAGTTCTTGGAAATTGGACAGAATCCCAGTCGAAGTAAGATGTTTATCGAAACTCATAAGAGAAATGATGGTTCGTTTGTAAATGACGAGGCAAGGACTATAGTGGTGAGTTCATATTTAAATTCATTTACAATTATCTTTTTCAAGTTCAAATTTGAATATTGTGTTTCCTAACTGTTGTTGTGCCTGTGTTCAAAAATCAGGAAAAACAGAAACCAAACGGAAAGACAAAAACCAGAAAAAGCGGCGGAAAAATAATACGTATAAGAAAATATCCGAGACCACAGAATTCACGTGTGTCCTTAAGGAATTTAATCCCCTCACTGTGCGAGGTTATGGATTACTTCCTCCCAGGATAAAAGCGGATATACCTGTCGCGGGAGTAGCGGTGCGTCAAACGCCTTCGACTTCGACGAACTCAAAGTTGGCAACGAAACACAAGAAGACTCGATAGTTTTATTTGTGAAAAAGAATGCAGAATTTTAGATGCAGAAACTTTTGGTTTTTGGTATCTTTAAAATGAGGCATTGCCTTAGTTTATATAGCCTTGAAGGTGCCTCTTGAATAGGTTGGTATTTGTTGGAAAGGTTGCCTTCCATTTCTCATTCACACCAACTTGGCTAGTTTTATTCATTAACTAGCTTTAACAATCCCCACATGAATGGGGAATGGCTATATGATGAAAAACATGCATGACAAAAAGCGTGTGATTCGTAGCAAGGATTAATCGCATCTGGATAAGTAGATTTCTCTTTGAACTTTCCGTAGTGAACATATGTCGGATATACTCGGTCAATCGGTAGATGTGATATCCTTGAACCGTCGAGCTTTGGTGTATACCTAGACAACCACATGTCACACAATTAACCCTTTAACCGTCTTTGGTTCTCATTGTTTTGTTCGTTTGACCATGAACACTTTGCCTGGTTCATAAGTGCGTAGAGAATTGGCCTTACATAATTCTCCTTGAAGCGGCTTACACTTCACACTTACATAGGTGATTCCTAAATGTGTCATCCCGTAGATACACTATTTGATATACCCGTACCAAACTTAGGAACCATTAAAAAGCCACAATGCTTTATCCTGGTACTGAACATTGTCTCATCATGAGAATGGACCAAAGAGTTATTGTGACAATGTTGAACCGTCATTAATGACTTTGTTTGATCTCTTTGAACCTAGATCTTGGGATCTCCAGTCTTCTAGGTAGAGTTACCGTCACGATGACTTGTCCTCGGCCATAGTCCCATTCCCTTTTGATGATCTTTCAACTACCTCTCTAGTTAGGCCTTTAGTTAGTGGATCCGACACATTATCTCTTGACTTAACATAGTCAATTGTGATAATTCCACTAGAGAGTAGTTGTCTAACGGTATTATGTCTTCGTCGTATGTGACGAGACTTTCCGTTGTACATAAGGCTCCCGGCTCTTCCTATTGCCGCTTGGCTATCGCAATGTATGCATATAGGAGCCAACGGTTTGGGCCAAAATGGAATATCTTCTAAGAAATTCCGGAGCCATTCAGCTTCTTCACCGGCTTTGTCTAAAGCTATGAACTCAGATTCCATTGTAGAGCGGGCGATACATGTCTGTTTGGATGACTTCCAAGACACTGCTCCTCCACCTATGGTAAAAACATATCCACTTGTGGATTTAGTTTCAGTTGAACCGGTGATCCAATTTGCATCATTGTATCCTTCAATAACTGCAGGATACCTATTATAATGCAAAGCAAAGTTTTGAGTATGTTTTAAATACCCCAAAACTCGTTTCATTGCCAGCCAATTTTTTGGTCGGGATTACTAGTGTAGCGACTTAGTTTACTTATAGCACACGCAATATCGTCGCGTCTGCAGTTCATGATATACATCAAACTTCCCAACACTCTGGCATAATCCAATTGATAATGACTTTCACCTTTATTCTTTGCAAGAGCAAGGTTCATATCAATTGGCGTCTTTGCAACTTTAAAGTCCAAATATTTGAACTTTTCAAGTACCGTTTCAATATAATGAGATTGAGACAATGCTAGACCTTGAGGAGTCTTATGGATTTTAATTCCCAGAATTAAATCGGCAACTCCTAAGTCTTTCATATCAAACTTACTAGCAAGCATGCGTTTAGTAGCATTTATGTTAGCAATGTCGTTACTCATTATCAACATATCATCCACGTACAAACAAACAATGACTACGTGGTTTGGAGTGTTTTTAATGTAGACACATTTATCACACTCATTTATCTTGAATCCATTTGACAGCATTGTATGGTCAAATTTTGCATGCCACTGTTTGGGTGCTTGTTTTAGTCCATAAAGAGACTTAACAAGTCGACACACCTTCTTCTCTTTCCCTGGAACTACAAACCCCTCAGGTTGTTCCATGTAAATTTCTTCCTCTAACTCTCCATTTAAGAAGGCTGTTTTCACATCCATTTGATGGATTTCAAGACCGTACACGGCGGCTAACGCTACTAACACCCGAATAGATGTAATCCTCGTTACCGGCGAGTATGTATCAAAGTAATCAAGACCTTCTCGTTGTCTAAACCCTTTAACAACTAGTCTTGCCTTATATTTATCAATAGTACCATCAACTTTCATTTTCCGCTTAAAAATCCATTTGGAACCTAAAGGTTTATTCCCTGGAGGAAGGTCAACCAATTCCCAAGTATGGTTGTTTAATATGGATTCTATCTCACTATTGATTGCCTCTTTCCAAAATTGAGCTTCCGATGAAGACATAGCTTCGTTGAAGGTTCGAGGCTCATTCTCCAACAAAAATGTTAGAAATTCTGGTCCAAATGAAGTAGACGTCCTTTGACGTTTGCTGCGTCTCGGTTTTTCCTCATCAGGAATATTCTCCTTTGTTTCTTCCTGAGGTCGTTTAGATTCTTTGCTAGACGACTCACATTCCTTTTTATACGGATATATGGTTTCAAAGAAGTCAGCATTATCCGATTCAATTACCGTATTTACGAATGTCGGGATTTTCTGATTTGTGAACTAAATCGATATGCCTTACTATTTGTGGCATATCCTATGAAAACACAATCAATGGTTTTAGGTCCTATTTTTACCCTTTTGGGTTTAGGAATTTGCACCTTGGCCAAACACCCCACACTTTGAAGTATCCTAAATTGGGCTTCCTTCCTTTCCACTTTTCGTATGGAATAGATTTTGTTTTGCTATGGGGCACTCGATTGAGTATTCGGCTAGTGTTAGAATGGCTTCCCCACAAGTTCGGGGTAAACCAGAACTTATTAACAGGGCATTCATCATTTCTTTCAGGGTTCTATTTTTCCTTTCCGCAATTCCTTTTGATTGTGGCGAGTAAGGGGCAGTTGTTTGATGAATAATGCCATATTCCAAACATATTTGTTCAAAAGGAGATTCATATTCACCGCCCTATCACTCCTTATCATTTTAATCTTTTGTTAAGTTGAGTCTCAACTTGATTTTGTATTACTGAATGCTTTAATTGCTTCATCTTTACTATTAAGTAAATAAACGTAGCAATACCGCGTACTATCGTCAGTAAAAGTTATGAAATACTTCTTTCCACCGCGAGATGGGATTGACTTCATGTCACAAATATCTGTATGGATTAAGTCTAAAGGACTTGAATTCCTTTCAAGCGACTTATAAGGATGTTTAACATACTTAGACTCAACACAGTTGACATTTTGATTGATTGCATTCAAACTTAGGCAATACTTCCAAACTAATCATTTTTCGCAAGGTTACGTAATTGACATGTCCTAAACGTGAATGCCATAAATTATTTGACTCAAGTAAGTAAGGCGAAGCGAAACTTTATTATTATTGGCAACGACCATTACATTCAGTTTGAAAAAGGCCCTCTGTAAGGTAACCTTTTCCTATGTACATCTCGTTCTTACTTATTACAACCTTGTCGTAAACAAAAACACACTTAAAACCGTTCTTTACTAGAAGTCCGGTAGATACTAGATTTTTCCTAATTTCAGGAACATGACAGACGTTGTTAAGAGTCACCACCTTGCCGGATGTCATCTTCAGCAGATCTTTCCATAACCTTCAATTTTGGCCGTTGCAGAATTTCCCATATATATGGTATCGTCGGGCGTGAGCATATGAAGCAAAGGCTTCTCTAACGACAAATGTGGCGAGTGGCGCCAGAGTCAATCCACCACTCTTTCGGAGTTCCCACTAAGTTGCACTCAGACAACATAGCGCACAAGTCATCAACTTCCTCGTTTGTTTCAACCATATTAGCCTGACCCTTCTTCTTTACCTTTTTCGAGCACCTGACGATGCAACTTTGTGTCCGATTTTTCCACAATTGTGGCAGTTTCCCTTGAATTTCTTCTTGTTGGGATATCTCCTTGGTCCCGATGCATTTTTCCTCTTTTTCAGATTAGTTGGGGCAGCTTCAACAATATGTGCTCCCCCTATGGTTGATCTCACATTTGCCTTCTTCTCCGCTGCCTTGTTATCTTCCTCGATTCTCAAACGGACGATGAGATCCTCCAGTGTCATCTCCTTTCGCTTGTGTTTCAAGTAATTTTTGAAGTCCTTCCATGAAGGAGGCAGCTTCTCTATTACTGCCGCAACTTGAAACGCCCCACTAATCACCAAACCTTCAGCGAATAGATCGTGGATGATAACCTGCAACTCTTGAACTTGAGTAACAACAGACTTGCCATCTACCATTTGTAGTCCAGAAACTTGGCAGCGATAAATTTCTTTAATCCAGCATCTTCTGTTTTATATTTCTTTTCCAACGCATCCCATAGATCTTTTGATGTTTCCACATTACTATAGACGTTGTAAAGATCATCCTCCAGTCCGCTAAGAATATAATTCTTGCACAAAAAATCTGAGTGCTTCCATGCCTCAGTTACAACAAAACGTTCATTCTCAGGTGTTGATTCCGGCAAAATCGGAACGACCTCCTTAATAAACTTTTGGAGGTTTAAAGTAGTTAAATAGAAGAACATCTTTTGTTGCCATCGTTTGAAATCAATTCCGGTGAATTTTCCAGGCTTCTCTGCCGGGCGGTCTTTGGTCTTGATCTGTTGGAGGGCCTTGACATTGCTCATAGAACCAACCATGGGGGCTAGTGTGGCGATGCGATAGCATTCAAATTTGGAGTCATGTCTCCCATTTACATGTAAGCGAAGCAACAGAAAAAGTTTAATAAACGGTGAAGACTTCAAACCGAATCAGTTTTGACAGCAGCAGATGTAATACACAATGGTGAAGATTTTATTTCTTCAAACCGAATCAAGGTTACACAAACAGATTTAAAATCCTTGAAACGAAATGCAGTAAATTGTATGTTGTATCTTGATGAAGTTTTTATATCTTCAAATCAAGTACCCAAATGAGTAGAAAATTATAAAAACTTTAATCTCAACCGGAGTAAAAAATTCGAAGATTTTAGTCTCCAAACAACATATTAGTTCGTTACACCGAAACAACAAACACCTTTTTTTTCCAGTAAATTGTATGTTGTATACTTGATGAAGTTTTTATATCTTCAAATCAAGTACCCAACGGAGTAGAAAGTTATGGAAACTTTAATCTCAACATGAGTAGAAAATCCGAAGATTTTAGTCTCCAAACAACATACAAGTTCGTTACATCGAAACAACAAACATACACCTTTTTTTTTTCCAGTAAATTGTATGTTGTATACTTGATGAAGTTTTTATATCTTCAAATCAAGTACCCAAAGGAGTAGAAAGTTATGAAAACTTTAATCTCAACCGGAGTAGAAAATCCGAAGATTTTAGTCTCCAAACAACATACACTTTTTTTTTCCGACAACGTTCTGTAATTGTTAAACAAGAACAAATGAACACAGAAATAATGATTAAATTCCTTAAGCTTGTTGTTGTGCCTGTGTTCAAAAATCAGGAAAAACAGAAACCAAACGGAAAGACAAAAACCAGAAAAAACAGAAACTGGAAAAATAATACAGAAGTAAGAAAATATCCGAGACCACAGAATTCACTGTGTGTCCTTAAGGAATTTAATCCCCTCACTGTACCCGAGGTTATGGATTACTTCCTCCCAGGATAAAACGGATATACCTGTCGCAGGAGTAGCGGTACGTCAAACGCCTTCGACTTCGACGAACTCAAAGTTGGCAACGAAACACAGTAAGACTCGATAGTTTTATTTGTGAAAAAGAATGCAGAATTTTAGATGCAGAAATTTTTGGTTTTTGGTATCTTTAAAATGAGGCATTGCCTTAGTTTATATAGCCTTGAAGGTGCCTCTTCGGAATAGGTTGGTGACTGTTCGGAAAGGTTGCCTTCAATTTCTCATTCACACCAACTTGGCTAGTTTTATTCATTAACTAGCTTTAACACTAACTTCATATTACCCAAACTCTTAGAAGTTTCACGATCATATTTCTCATTCCTTTATTGAAATGGTAAGAGGAGCATTACATTGTCCCACTTGTCATGGTTATTCTACCTTTACTTGAGTCTCATTGCAACTTGGGTGTTTAAATACAAATTAAGTATTATGCAAAATGAAGGCTTTTGGTACTCGTAGTTTAAATGATGTCTACTCTTTTTGTTAAGAGTCTCACATCGAATATGGAATGGTATTGGTGGGCCCTTTTCTGGGCCTTTGGCATCTGCTCCAGTGCAAAGTACTTTGGAAGATGCACCTAAGGAGGTGGATGGTTCATCAGTTGGGCACTTGGGATCCAGAGCTTCAGAATACTATGTTGATGAGTCTCTCAGACATACATCTGAGAGTAACTTATACCATAGAACTGCAAGTTCTGGAAATTATGATTCACCTTCTGCTTCGCAACCAGAACCTTTGTGTTAAACAGAGCCCAACACGTCAAGTTGTTGCCAAAATCTTTAGTATTAAGGAAAGTATATTGTGTGTATATTGTAGTATATTTGTTACCTAGATTAGGTTATACACTTACCATAATTAGGATATACACTTACCATATTGTATAGTTAGAATTATGGTAGGAGAAGGTTTGTAACTTGTATATATATTTATTCAATCAATGAAAATAATGAAGGGGATTATTTCTTTCATGGTATCAAGAGACTAGGTCTAAACAAAAGTTTTCTTCTCTCAAACTTTTGCCTCCTCTTTGGCCGAGAACCCCCCCCCTCCCTCGGGTTTTTCTCTCCAAATATCTCGTCTTCCGCTCTCAAAAACCTCTCTTAAAATTATCCTCCTTCTTTGTTCTTTCAAAAAATGTCTAAGAACAATTTTCACCCTGCCCTCACGGTTTCCAATATCAAGCTCAGTGTCCCTATTGTCCTTGAGATGGAAAACGTTCAATATGCAATGTGGCGGAGTTGTTTAAAATTCACGCTATCTCTTATCAAGTTCTTCATCACATAATTCCTCCCGCTAGACCCCTTCTGCGGAGGATCCTGAGGTATGGATTACACTTGATGCTACCGTTCTTCGGTGGATATACGCCACTATTTGATGGACCTTCTACAGACGATTATGGAGCCCGATACCACGGCTATGGCTGCATGGAATAGATTGCGTGACATATTCCAAGACAACCAACATTCCCGTATCGTCACACTCGGCGAGAATTCTCTCTAGTTCGAATGGGCGTATTTCCGACGTTTACGCATATTGCAAGAAACTAAAGGAATTGGCGGATCAACTCCGTAACGTTGGCGCACTGTAACAAATAATCGTCTAGTTCTACGATTGGTTGCCGGTCTTTCGGAGGCCTATAATGGTGTTGGCACTCTCTTCGCCAAAGCAACCCTCTTCCCGACTTCCATCAAGCCCGCTCCATGCTTACGTTGGAAGAAGCGGTTTGGCTAAAAGCGACTCTACCGGAGCAAGTCCAGTTGTCATGATGACGTCCTCTCCTAATCCGTCAGTTTTTGTTAATAATTCGGCCCAAAACCATAATACCGGTGGCGGCAAGAATAATCGCAAGAATAATAAAAATCGCGGGGGCAAACGCGGTGGTAATGGTGGAGGTTCCGGTAGGCAGCAAAGCGGCGGTGGGTCCCATCCAATGAGCGATGGCCCACCCCCATGGGCCCAAAGAATGGGGCCCATGGCGATGGAAGCGATGGCATGGGACCGTGGGCGGCTGGCCATACCGGCGGCGGGGAAATTCCGGCGGTGGGGCGGCCAACAATCCAGGCCCAATGCCCAGCAGTGGCGGCCCATCGCCGCGATGGCCCAACAACGGCGATGGTAGCGATTCTGGGCAGGTCGGCCACGACCAGGAGTTCTTGGGCCCCGTCCTCCGCAAGCCCATCATGCAGCAGGCCCCACTCAGACTGATATCGAGGCCGCGATGCACACGTTGGGGTTGACTCACCCAGACCCAAATTGGTACATGGACACCGGGGCCACTACTCACATGACTTCCGAATCAGGTACTCTCTCATCTTATTCCAATTTGAGCACCCCTCGGGGGATAATTGTTGGTAATGGCAGTTCTATTCCAATTCTAGGGTATGGTCAGAAAACGTTGTCTCCCCCTAATCCACCACTCCTCTTGAAAAGTACTTTACATGCTCCTAAATTGATTAAAAATTTAGTGTCTGTCCGAAAGTTCACAAATGACAATTACATTTTGTTGAGTTTGATCCTTTCGGTTTCTCTGTGAAGGATTTCAAGGCGAGAGTCATCTCATGAGGTGTGATAGTAGGGGATCTGTATCCTATCATGCCCGGTTTTGATCCATCGAGTCGACCTTGCCGTCAACTTTTGCGGCCATCTCTCCTTCCATGTGGCATGCTCGTGCAGGTCATCCGGGATCTTCTATTTTATCAGTTTTAGATAAAAATAGCTTTATTTCTTGTAAGGGTACGAGTCGTACTCCAATTTGTCAGTCTTGTTCATTAGGAAAAATTGTTAAGTTGCCATTTGTAGACTCCAATTCTCATACGTCTATGCCATATGACATTATTCATAGCGACTTATGGACATCTCCTATTCTTAGTTCAATGGGTCATCGATATTATGTTCTCTTTTTAGATGATTATTCTAGATTTTTGTGGACGTTTCCAATTGCGAATAAATCACAAGTGTTTTCCGTCTTCATCAAATTTAGAGCGTTCATACGTACTCAATTCGAAAGAGAAATAAAAATATTGATGTGATAATGGGAAAGAGTATGACAATAGGGAGTTTCGGGAATTTTGTGCTACTAATGGGATAAATTTTCGTTTTCATGTCCTCATACATCTTCACAAAATGGGAAAGCCGAGCATAAAATTGTTCCATAAATAACATTGTCCGAACTCTCCTAATACATGCCTCCATACCTCCATATTTTTGCCATCATGCTCTACAAATGGCCACATATCTTCTTAACATAATTCCTTCTAAAGGTGTGACATATGCTTCTCCCCTCAAAATCCTATATAGTAAGAACCCTTCTTATTCTCACCTTGATTTTTGGGTGCTTGTGTTATCCGTTATTCCCATCCACCACAATTAACAAACTTGAGGCTCGGTCTACCCGTGTGTGTTTTTGGGTTATCCGTCGAATCATCGTGGTTATAAGTGTTTTGATTTATCCTCCAAGAAAATCATAATCAATCGCCATGTCATTTTTGATGAAACTCAATTCCCATTTACGAAAGTTCATACTCCAGAACCTAAGTCGTATAATTTTTTGGATGACCAAATATCCCCAGTATATTATTCGGAATTTTTCTGACAACTCCGTACCAGAATTCCCCAGCCCAGACCTTGCCCGGCCCCACGATAACGTCACTCCTCGCTCCAGCCATCGAATGGGCAGTTCGATTATTGGGCGATCCAGTGAAGGCTGGTCCAGCAATGTAACTCCGGCTGCGATTTGGGCCAACAGCCCTTTACTTGATCCATCCCGAGCCCCAAAAATTCCCAAAATTCCCTCAATTCTTCCTCGAGTCATAGACCGGTCACTCGTAGTCAGCGGGGTATTTTTACACCTAAAAGACATTTTAATTTACATTCGGATGTCTCTAAATCCCCCTTGCCCCGCAATCCTGTGTCCGCATTAAATGACCCTAATTGAAAAATTGCTATGACTGATGAATATAATGCTCTTATTGATAATAAGACGTGGGAGTTGGTGCCCCGTCCATATGGTATTAATGTTATCAGGTCTATGTGGATTTTTGCTCATAAGGAGAATTCAGATGGTCCTTTGCTCGACATAAAGCGCGACTTGTTGGTGATGGTAAGACTCAGCAGGTTGGAATTGATTGTGGTGAGACGTTTAGTCTGGTGCTCCAACCGGCTACCATTCGCACTCTGTTTAGCTTGGCTCTTTCAAAGACTTGGCCAATCCATCAGTTGGATGTCAAGAATGCTTTTCTACATGGTGACCTCAAGGAAACAGTCTATATGCATCAGCCGTTGGGTTTTGAGGATCCCAACCGCCCTCATCATGTCCATTTGTTGAAGAAATCATTATATGGGCTTAAGCGGTCTCCACGTGCCTGGTATACACGATTTGCTGATTTTGTTTCGACTATTGGGTTCACACAGCAGTCGAGACAATTCTTTGTTCATCTACCGCCGTGGTTCGTCATTGGCCTATATTACATTATATGTGGATGATATCATTTTGATCGCCTCCTCCGATGCTTTGCGTCGATCTATCATGGCCATGCTCAGTTCTGAATTTGCTGTGAAGGACTTAGGGCCGTTGAGTTATTTTTGGGGATTGCCGTCAAGCGTCATTCAGGTGGGTTGTTTCTGTCTCAACGGAAGTATGCTGCTGAGATCATCGAGAGAGGCTGGGATGTCATCCTGTAAGTCCACTTCCACGCCCGATTGATGCAAACCCAAAGCTAAGCGCCGCGATAGGTGCACCATACGAGGACCCGACCCGCTATCGCGATCTTGCGAGGGCCCTCCAAGATCTTACCTTTACCAGGCCGGATATTACATATGCGGTTCGGCGGTGTGTTTATTCATGCATGATCCCAGAGTTGAGCACATGAATGCAATCAAACGCATCATTCGGTATATTCAGGGGACACTAGACTATGGGTTGCACTTGTATCCTTCCTCTACATCCACACTTGTCTCTTACACGGATGCTGATTCGGGTGGTTGTCCCGACACCAGACGGTCGACTTCTGGCTATTGTATGTTCCTCGGCAACAACTTGGTCTCATGGTCGGCAAAGCGTCAGGCAACTCTATCACGCTCAAGTGCGGCGAGAATATCGAGGGGTAGCGAATGTGGTCTCAGAATCATGTTGGCTACGTAATTTGCTTTTGGAGCTTCATTGTCCCATTCAGAAGACAACCTTGGTATATTGCGATAACATTAGTGCCATCTACCTTTCAGGTAACCCAGTTCAACACCAGCGCACCAAACATATCGAAATGGACATTCACTTTGTCCGTGAAAAGGTTGCAAAAGGTCAAGTTCGCGTATGTCATGTCCCGTCTCGTTATCAAATTGCAGACATTTTTACAAAGGGTCTACCGGCGGTTCTCTTTGAAGATTTTAGGGACAGTCTCAGCGTTCGAAGACCGCCCGCTATGACTGCGGGGGTGTGTTAAACAGAGCCCAACACGTCAAGTTGTTGCCAAAATCTTTAGTATTAAGGAAAGTATATTGTGTGTATATTGTAGTATATTTGTTACCTAGATTAGGTTATACACTTACCATAATTAGGATATACACTTACCATATTGTATAGTTAGAATTATGGTAGGAGAAGGTTTGTAACTTGTATATATATCTATTCAATCAATGAAAATAATGAAGGGGATTATTTCTTTCACTTTGAAAGCAAAAATAAATGAACACGGACATCAATACTTGTATCCCTCCTCTACTGCTGGCTACACATATGAAAGTGCACAACAAATTAATGCAGCATTTAGTCAGCCACAGACAAGTTCCCAGATGCAAAATCTTGTTGTTTTCTCTAATGTGATGTGATGCTGCTTCAAATGAAAGTAAATAGCCAGCACCTGCAGCGGTCGATGGTATTTCATCAGTCTCACAACATTCTTCTGGATATCAACCCACTTGGGGCGGGGTGCCCGGTCAAGTTTCCATGGCTGATATTGTGAAGATGGGTAGACCACAAAGCAAAGTGCCGAGTGTACCTAATGTATCTCATCACAATGTCAATGCCAACCAAAACCATATTCAGGGGCTCCCTTCTGGTGCATCATATCAAAATATCCAGTACTCTGATGATCATACTTCCAAAGTTTCTGAGGTACATCGAGAACCTGGGGATTATCCGGTGCTGCATCTTTCAACTGATGAGGAATGGCCTCAGATCAAGCAGCCATCAATTGCTAACCAACCGTCTATCTCAGAGCCTCCTACTGATTCAGAGCTGCATCCTGATCCAGCTAACGTGTCATATGACAGAATTAGTCATCAAACTGAGATTGATGAGGTTCAGGGGACAGATGACCACACGGTTGGAAATCTTGGTAGTCCTCCAAGCAGAAAGTTGAAGGAGGATAATGCTGGAGGTGCATCTCTTTATGAGAATGACCTCTACAGATATCAAAACCAGAATCATACTTTTGAGCATCAACAAGTTGAAGATGTTAATGTCTCTGCTTCATCAGTTACTGCAAACTTGCAACAGTTAACTGTATAGGATGATCAAGGGTTGCCACCTAAGGGAGATGGTCCTTCTGTTGTAATTCCAGACCATCTTCAAGTTCAAACTGCAGACTGCTCACACCTGAGCTTTGGTAGTTTGTAGAGTGATGATTATTAAGTCCATATAAGGAGTCCATGTTCTTATTCCATATCCGACGTGGAACTTTAACACTTTTAAAGAGCTGGAGTAGTTCTCTGCTACACTAATGTTGGCAGAGCCATGCACCATGCTAACATCTTTTCAGTATAATTTTTCATTGTTTAAAGTATCACAACATGAAATTAAAGCAACACACTTTCTTTTATGATTTCTCCCTCTAGGATCTGTGAATCTATTTATCTTGTCTCTCATTAATGAATTGTGGATGATATCACAAACATGGCAACTGATTTTACAGAATTATTTAGTGATGAGGTTAAGGTGGGTGCTTTCATAAATGGTAACCTTTACTAATTACCATAAAACTGTTGAATGTCAAGTAAATTTCAAGAATAAATTTCATGACTAGCCAGCTAGTAGGTTAATCAATAAAATGCAGAGGTGTATATATAATTTGATAATACTAATTGATAATTTGTCTGCTCGTAGGAACAAATTCAACTGAGTCAAGGCAGTGAGTTTGAAATTTCTGCAGATGATATTATCGGCAAGGTGTTAGGGGCAGAGCACTCTGGGAGGGTACGATGTATGGGTATGGGAGCAGTTCCTTCAAATACATTCAATAATTTCAAGCGACGACTTAATGATCTGAACACTTCAACTAGCTTTGATGTGTCATCCGCAACTTCTACCTATTTGCATCAAAAGGTTTCACGTTTGGAGTCCCAATTAGAAGGAACCTTGACTGCGCTGAAGGATTACATGAAATTCAAGGAAGGAGGGGTTCCTGAAGAATTTTCCAGTCTGTTTGCTCCTCAACCACAAGTAAGAACATTGGAATTTCTGTTTTGTGTTATATGTTTTCTCCGTTATCTTTTCATGTGGGTTGGTTAAATTATTGCTTGAACCGCCTATGTCAACTTGATTCTATCTAGTGTAAATGTGTTTCAGTTAAGGCTTATACACTTTCATTTTGAGTATCAATTTGTTTTAATCTTAATTGAAAAAATACAAATCCTGTTAAATTTGATTTAGTTTCCTTGGAACTTAAATGGGAAGAATGTGTATATATCCATTAGCTCATATGTATAGGCTATTGAGATTGAATAGTGACTACTTATATATGTGTAATTCTCTTGTTGTAAGTGTATTTCTTGTGTGATCAGAAGTCTATTTTTTTGTGTGAAATCATATTTAGAAAGGATTTTTATATACTTAATCATATTTTCATAAAAATTAATATTTTCGTAGGAAGTCATTTGATATGTAGACCAGTTTAATAACTAGATATTGCCTCAACGAAGGGAATTCATCAGTAGTAGTAGCTCTTTAAAGTTTTAAGTTCGATTTTTTTTTCATTATCAATTGCTTAAGCACGCAAAACTCCATTACTAAATATCAGAATGCAAAACTTTGTCCTTCTTGTGTACAAAGAAATAGCAGCAGAAACATAACCTTCAAAGATAAAAAAGTACTATTAGAATGCAAAACTTTTAACATAATATACTCTTCTTGTACCAGTGCCCTAGCTGAATGACATAATCTGCGCCCACTGATAGTGTTGACTAAAATGATAAATCGATGAGGAGTAAACGAATTATATCAAATATAAAAGCCAAGTGAATCTCCTCTTAAAACAATAAAAAGAAATTCTCTCTTCTAATTGTTTAGTAAAGTGAGAGCTTTTTGTATCTGTAGCTTACAAGTTCATTATGAATAATAGGAGAATGAGTCACTTATATAGAGCATTGAAAAAAAATCTTAGATTCAATGGCCTAAGGTCTAATGAAGAGGCATATTCATCTATCTAACATAGTAATTCTTTTCACTTTTCTTTAACTTGTTTACTTTTTATGTTATCATTTACTATTGTTCAAAACCATTGTATTTATCAGAAATCTGAATTGCTTTCCTTCCCCTAATGCTCCATTTAACCTGATTTAGTTAATGTATTGCATATTGATTTCTAATTAGTTAGACGTTAGCTTTTAAATTTCTCATCGAATATGCTTTTTATTATTTCAACCTAGCGATGATGTCGGGAGTGAATCTACTTCACAAGTGAATATAAGAGGATCATTGGGTGACATCAATGGAAATGATCAAGCAACTACTTAAAATTTTATTTATTTTAGTATGGAACCACTTTTGCTTCTATGAAATAGTAGTAATGTTTAGCATACATTATTTTATATTGCTTCAGTTTCTTAGGTAGTAAAGTATTTGAATTTGTGACTTTGCTATTATGGATTATTTTTATGAAATTAATTTATGTTATATATTATTAAGTAAACTATTTATTTGATATGCATATTGTTATACAAGCTTGGTCTTATTTAATCACGCAATGAATTTTGTAATGAGAAGAAAACACATTTCAATAATCAATTTGTGACGGTAATTGACCCCCACAAATTAAATTTTATAAAATAATGAAATTATATTGTGGAGATTTTAGACCCCAGCATATTAAAATGTTTTTAAATATAAAGTTTATGTTGTGGCGGTTGTACACCGCCACTAATTATTTTTAAAAAAAATCAAATCATACTGCGATAATTAAAAACCCCATAAATTAAATATCTTGGAGTATTAAAATCATGCTGTGGAGGTCACGGACCACCCTTAGTTGACTTTAAAACCCCTACTAATTACACTTTCAATATGCGGAGGTCGTTGTGTAGGTTTTTTAAAATCGCCACAAAATGCGTCGTGGCGCACATAACCTTGGTGTTTCTTAAAACCTCCACAATTCCATTTGCTGAGGTCGGAAACCGCCACAAAATTAAGAAAAAACCTCCACAAAAGAAGCCTTTTCTTGTAGTGTATGTGGAGTGTGATGTCTTTTCTGGTTACATATATATTTGGATTAGTAAATTCAGTATTCGATCTGTTCATCATCTTCCATATCTTGGATTCATGCATGAAGATCTTGATTTAGTATAATGTGTCCTCTGTATTTGGAATGTATAGTTAAAATAGCCTTCATAATTTGCTAATTGTGGGCTTGATGGTTAATTATAAGTATCTTTTTGTTTGAATAAGCCCACCCTCCAACAATATTTTTCCTACAAATAATTGCAAAGTTGACGTATGTTTACTTAAGTTAGGAAAAGTTCTTGATTTTTGACATTTTTCTTTTAATGTTTTGAAATATAGAGGATGTTGAAGTAGAAACGTAGATTCTTAATACTTGATGATACGAGGGATCTTGCAGCCTTGCAGGCTTACATGCATGTGATTACTCCCTCCGTTCACTTTTACGTTCAACTCTATCTTAGTGATTAAGTTCCGCTTTAATTGGTGTGAAATGAGCGGATTCTGGGATAGGAAGTCTATCGGTATGGAACCTACCCTTCCAGAGTGAAGGATTGTTTGTCCACTATTTTTTAAAAAGATTTTTATTATATAGAGGTAAGGAAAGGGAAAATGGAGGGGATTACAACGTGGAGATTTGAACCCTCACTATTAAAGTGAAAGTGAAAGTAGAAGTAGTCAATCAACTAAGTTATTACATCCTTACACTTGTTTACTATTAACTTTGCACACCTTTTAAAAAAAATAATAAATGAAGTGCATAATTTATCATGATACCTGTATTAATTGGTCCATGGTTTTATAGACTTGAAAATGATTTGATATGAGTAATTAATAGATTTTTACATGGGCATACTATTTATAAGACTTAATTACCCTTATTAAGGGTACTTTGTTTATTATGGATTATAGCAATATTTTACCCAAAATAGCAAAAATTAGGGAACGCATGTATCCCATGATTTCAGGCATCAAAATATCCTCTTTTGACTGATTCCTTATTTAACGTAAGCATTACCATGTGAAATCAGATTTAGTCTCTTCCATCGTTCTTTTCTTCCTCTCCTCCTAGAAATCCACCGGAAAACTCCACCTGAGACCTCACAGATCTGCCACCACTGTTCAGCCACCGTAAGACCGCCTGGAACAGCCATTAGCGGCCACCCAACACCACAACTTGTTATCCTCTTCACCGGTTGCTCCAATAAGCCATTGTATCGACCGGCTTTCTTCATTAATATATATGTAGAGCTACATATCAAATACCTTCCTAATACAGTTTTGATAGGCTATTTACCTCAACCATATGCATAACTCATATTATATACAAGTATATTATAGTCTTCTGCATTATTAATGAAAGAGATACATAGCAAATATAGTTATGATAATATTTTGCAATTGTCGATACAATATCTCTGAGCCGATGTTCCATGTTAGCTACGAACAATTCAAACTTAAATTCTGATACAATGCTGTATTAGTCCTGTATCAGGTATTGTTTTAGGTATTGATGTATCGTATACAAATCAGATACAATTGTAATATAATTATGAAACAAATCTAATACAATTCTGGTCTTCTTTGAGTTTCAATCTAAAATTTCACCTAAAATCAACTCTAAGCATAATTATCTCCCTCAAAATTGAGATATAAAATCCAAAGGATATTCTAATTTGTTTGCAAGAAGATCCATTCCAAACAAATCACAAATTCGTAAAACTCGAATATCTAATTCAAAGCTTCGAAACTTTTTAATGGATGTCAAGGCGAATACTCTGCTGCTGCAATTTTAGAGATAATGTGATGGATTGGTGTGAAGAGGGAGAGATTTAGGTTGATTTGTATGAAATAGAAAGAAAAATTTAAAAATATTTTTGAATATGGGATGAAAACGTGATGTTATGAACCTTTTTTTTTTGGTGAAGTGATTTTAGGGACTTTGCTCAACTGATATACGTGAGAGTGAGGGGAAGGGGAATTTGCGCTAAACACGATAGTAAAAGCAACTGAATTTCCTTTAACTAGGTTATGCATAACTATGTTTTGTAAAAGAGATTCTATCACTATAAATGGTTAATAATACAGTCTCTATAATTGTCATTCGCTATAACAATATTTTATTATAACGGTTTGATATTTTTTGGAACCGATTTTTCATATTATATTTTATTATTCTATAACAACATTCTAAAATGACATTCATTATAGCAATACACTCTTTATAAAATTATCTCCCTATAACAATCTGATTTAGTCTTGAAAAAAAATTAAAATCATATATTTTCTATCTACCAATTTTCTATAAAGTTGATACTAATTTACTTTATTTTGGTAACCGAAGTGTTGATGAAGAGCCTAACCTATTGCTATTTGGGGTGAGATAGAATAGTCAATTGTTAAGCTCTTAGATCGCTTTCAAGGGAAAGCTATTGAACTTCTTTTTGTTGAAAGTTTGGACAAAATGCATCATCAATTCAAGCGTTATATTATCGCTAAGAGGCTGAAATTTACGAAATAACCTTCAATTATAAAATTCTTACGTCAAACTTGAAATTGTATTTAAAATTCTCAATTAATTTTAAATACATATATTCCTTAGATTTTAATTCTTTATCAATATGGTACAACTAGTTATGAATTTATTTATAATTTATTAGTCTATTTAATTTTTAATTAATGAGATATGAGAATCAATTAAATTTTTAAAAAGTATATTATTTTCGTTTATAGCATAAAAAGTACAGAAAAATAATTATTTTCGTACTTTTATTTATAACAGTTAAATGAGATCTAGACATCAAATGTCAGTATACATATATAATAGCACCTCACTATAGTGGCCATAAAGTTTTCAGACAAACGTTGTCATTATAGAGAGGTTTGACCGTAGTCCATTATAACATGTATATATCTAAAGCCCATAAAACTATTAGTAAAATAAAAAAAAATTTATCTTCTCTTGATATGCTAAAGGTGATAAGTAAAAGTGAAAATTAATTTTTAATATAGTGAACAAGTAAAAATGGATGAAGGGAGTAATATTCTTAGCAATAAGACGACAATGCTAGAGGGTAAATGTGTACAAACATGCTAAGCGTGTAGGAAAATAAAATTTATACATTTAATCAAATAAAGTATAAAATTTATCTCAAATTTAATCCTGACATACCCCACTTTATCTTGTGTACCAAACTACTCCTAAAGAATTTAAGAATTCTTAAACTGGAAGGGCCTTAAAGCTAAATTCTTAAACAGGCTAAACGACAATGCATTTGATTGTTGCGCAGGTATCACTTTTCATTCTCCTGCAGGCTTTATGATCACATTATCATAATAGCTATGAAGATACTATTGGACAACCTGGAGAATAGATTGCTAACCAGTGCACATTATATTAAGAAAGCGTGCTTGATGTCCCCGGGCATAGCCGGATGATAAATGGGAAAAACTTAAAATTCAGTTGGAAGTCTTTAGTGTGGGTTTGAACCCTGGTGGGAGCAATTTGCTCTCTTCTGGGGTAGGACCTTGTAGGTGATATTAGTTGCTCTGTTCTCAAAGTCTGGTCAGTCAGTCACATCCCGCGATTTACTGGTAGTAGTGCTTAGGGACCGGGACTACTATCTTCAGGAATAATCTGGCGTAAGCCGAGAAACTGGATATCAAAAAAAAAAGCCTGCTTGATTACAACTTACAAGAACCTTAAGCTCATTCAACTGCATTACTTTATTGAAAATTAAATTAGTGTGGCAACAACGACACCATTAAAGATTGTGATGGAGTGATAAATGTCCCTCCATATTAAACTAAAGTAGGACTTCTCAGCACAAATCCAGATTAGTCAAGCCCATTAAGGATCCAAACATCGAATAGGAAACCCAAAAAAGAAAAATTAGTGTGAATGACTACACAAGAAGTAGTCTTTAGATGGGATTTTTGTTGGCAAAGACATTTCTAGTACAAGTTTAGAACGATAGCCTATTTGGCCAAACTTTTTAAAAGTCAAAATGCTTATTTTAGAAAGTTGATGTGTTTGATCAAGATTTTAGAAAAAAATGTGTTTTGAATAGTAATAAAAGCTTTTTTTAGAAGTTGAAAAAAATAACTTTTCTCAAAAAAAAAAAATTTTGAAACCATGGTCAAACACAAATCGATGCTCTAATATTAGCAAAAATGCTTAACACAAACTACTACTCGAAAAGCACTTATGATTAAAAAAAACACTTTTAATGACCAAACTGGCTATGAATCTTGTTGATTGAGGAGATAATAAAGTTGTTAATAAAAGTTTGGCGTTATTGCAATGACTGTTTTGCATTCAGACAACAAATATATTATTGGCAATGTACATCTCTTAGGATCGATCACATATAAACAGACACTTAATTATGCATATCTTGAGTAAGATATATTTGCAAGCCTAGTTAGATAACCAATTCAGTGAAGCTCCCGAACGTGACTATTCCTTCTCTCCCAATATATGTGATAATGTTGGATTGTGACAGAATTAAGGGAGGGAAAAACGATTTTTGAAATTTTTGGTGTAATTATGTGGCTACTAGGTAAATAGTCTCATTTAAATAAAATGAGAAGTTTAAAATTAAATTATTTTTATATATAAGAAAGTAAATACTATTCTTTTTGAGATATTGTAAAAAAGAAAAATAGTATGTCACATAAATTAATACGAAAAGAATGTCATATTTGTTGGAGGGGCCTTAATTACCTGTTGAGTGCACGTAGATTTCTACTTGTAAATTTTGCAACTAACCACACACTCCTTCAATTTAAAACTCATCGTACTTTTAAAAATTTTGGTTTTAAAATCTAATATTTGTTATTCCTAAAACTTTTTCAGTTGAACCCGTAGCTCAAAAGTCGAATTTTGAACGAGTATTTCTTAGAATCATGACAAGAAACATTTTAACAAAGGTTGCCATTTTTATCATGACATTTTTGGGACCATATGAGCGTAAATGAACCATATCATAGTATAGTCATTTAATTTATCCCTAATAACTTATATTATTAACCCGTGTGCTTATCATTAATGAAGGCTACAAATTTAGCCTATTCCTAACGAACTTCATTAAAAATTGCCGCATAATATGCTAATCACCATTTCTCATTAAGTTACTACTGAATTAAACTTACCCGCCCCATTACCTACCAAATTAAACACCAAAACTTATCTCTCCAACCTTCTCCATCTTCCTTCCCCGTTGAAACACCATGCCACCATAAGCTCCACAGTAGCTTCACCAACCTTCCTCCAAATTCAACCATGTAAACCCATTAAAATTCATGGGATAGGCACAAAATTAATTTTATTTTTTTGAATGACACACTGTGCACGCCAGCACTCCATTCACAGTGCACTCACTACATAAACGTACATTCAAAGAAATAATATCTTGATTATTTTTTATTAATTGAAAGAATGTATATACAATTTACATATTTTTATATTTTCATAATAGGAGAATCTTATTTCTATTCTACTCTTAAAATTTTATTTTACTTGGACACTAATTATATAATTATTATGGTAAGTGTACAATACTAATTACACGACAATATTACATAAACTAGGAGACTAAAACATTATCTACACTATAGACCATATACACGGTCAAAGTAACCAAACCGAGAGCCAAAATACATAGATATACATCGTGTATATCCTATGGATATCTAACACACACGTCACAATCACAATTTAGGGGGAAGGATAGAGAAATTAGGCATTGTGAGTGAGAAGGGATAGAGATCACGTTTTGGGGTAGGAGACGAGCTCCTAATCATTTTCTGGTGGTCTGCTTTCTCTGTCGGCGGCGTCTCGCTGGAACACCACCCATACGACTCGATCGATTGAATCTGTTGAAAATAAATCTTTGTGGGATTAGATTGTTGAGCTCGTTCTGATTTCTGGATGTTGGTGTTGGCGTGATATGAGCTAAAACTTGAAGGATCAGTTAAAGGTTGCTTCGTGAACTTGGGTTCAATTTTTAAATCGACTACCTGTTGGTTAATCAATCTACTGAAAAATAAAAAACTGGGGGTGTTTTCTGGATTGAAATCGTGAGTAACACACTGTTGGAGAGCATGACAACGTGAAGAAAACAACATAAACTCCATTGAAGGAGTTCCGAAGTTCATTCATGACCCGAATTCCACAAATCTTAACAAATCTCTGAAGTCTCCGGCTGGTGTTGTCGTTCGGAGCTTAAAATCGTGAATCAAACACTGATTTCGTAGCGATCTCATGCTTGCTGATTTTTTAATCTTCATCGGCAACTTCGCCGGAGGAGCTTCACCGTCTCATGTTTTTGGGGGTTTAATTTGGTGGGTAATGGGTCGGGTTTAATTTGGGGTGGGTCAACTTAATTCATGTTAAATTAACAAGAAATAGTGACTAGGATATTATGTGGCAATTCTTAGTGAGGTGTCAATGCCACAGTGGTCATCCCTGGACGGGGTAAATTTATATACTTCATTAACGGTAAGGACACGGGCTAATAATATAAATTATTAAGGGTAAATATAAATATTTATTCAAATTACAAGGGTACATTTGACCATTTTCCCTCGTGGTAAACAAAATTTGCACTCTTCAAATTTGTTATTGTTATGGATATTATCATATATTGTAGATGTCTATCTTTAGGAGAAATTTAGTGTTAATAACTTTGGGACTAAGTCAATTATCTTCTATAAATAGAGATGTCCCCCTCATTGTATTTCATCCATCAAGAGAAATAAAGAATTATCCTCCATTTCTCCACAATATTCTTGTTCTACTTTTGTTCTAATTTTATTATTTTATAACACCTTATCAGAACGAGACTCTATCATTTTGAGTTTAATTTTCTATTTCAAGACCAATTCTTGAAGTTACACGAGTGTAAGATTAATACTCTCTTACCATGGATGTGCCCCTTAACATATTACTCCAAATAGGAGCTAAGGTAAGTGGTTACTTGAGCACTTATTTTTAAAAGGTTACAAACCTACGGAGAAAGCATTAATTTCTCCTGAAGAGCAATACGTAATAATTCATGCATCGATTTTCTCCTGAAGTAGAAATATCTTAAAAGAGCAATATTATGGAGAAAAGTCTCTATGTTATAATTTATGTCTTGATTTACTCTCGAAGTAGCAATATCTTAAAAGAGGTTCTAAGCGATTATAATTTTATATGGTTAAGACACGTTCAGATGATTATGTTCCATTCTGGAAGAATGTCAACTTTTAATAAATGTTATAAGTACAAATCCATTTCTTGAAGTGAATGTGACAATATGTAGTAAAACTTATATATACGAACGTGCATTTGATTGTGAAGTTATCACGACTCACCTTCAGAAGAAGTATAATAATTGAGAAAAAAATATTCTAAATATTTTATATTTTACTCGTGAAGCAGTAAACTCAGAATTCTGCTCCCGAAGTAGCAAATTTTTGAACTCTACTCCTGAAATAGCAGAATTTGAAATTTTACTTCCGAAGTAATAGAAGTTTAAACTCTACTCCGAAGTAGTAGAACATTGAACTCTACTCTCGAAGTAGAGAAATTTTAAGTTTACTCCTGAAATAGTAAGACCTTGAAATTTACTCTTGAAGTAGTAACACTCTGGAATTTACTCTGTAAGTAGTAACTCTGAAGTTTACTTTCAAAGTAGTAATTATGAAATTTACTCCCAAAGTGGTAAAACTTTGAACTTTACTCTTGAATAACTTTATAGCTTTGTAGGTTATAACAATGATTTGGTTGGTTATCAAAATCTGGCATGCTTACTTTTACTTTTTTCATTCAGAGGCAATTATATATACCAAGTCAAAAGATTATGTTACTGCTATAACTTGATGCATATGAAATAGTCACAGGATCTATACTCAAAAGAATGACTAGTCACACATCAATTATTTTTCATGAAATCATTTAAGATGTTCTAGCAAATATTGTTATGTCTACGATATACTTATTTATCTGATGAAATGTCGAAGCTGTGTTTGTTTCCTGGCTTGGTCAAGTGTCAGTTTGTTTTTAGAAGGAAATTAATTTTGCTGTGAGAGATTTGTTTTGGATAGCATAGATCACAAGTTGAAACCGGACATACATGACTGCAATCATATATAAATCATAATATTTTTTGAATTTTTTGTTCTTGTGCTAGTTATTTAAGCTCATGGTTCCTGAGGTGCTAGTAATATGAGAGGAGAGTGGAATGGATTGCAAACATTATTTCTCAAAGGTTGTCCTTGTGCTTATTACATACATTGCTTTGCACATAGATTATAACTTGCTTTGGTTGCTGCTTCCAGAGAAGTTTTCCTTATTCATGATTTATTTTCAAACTTGACTTTTGTTGTCAATATTGTATGTTCCTCTAGTAAGCGTCATGATGAGCTGCAAGCTGTCAAATTAGAGGAGATGTCATTTTTGCTAGAGATTGGTGAACTTGATAGTGGTAAAGGACAAAATCAGATAGGCACTTTGAAACGAGCTGGAGATACTCGTTGGAGCTCACATTTTTCTTCTGTTTGTAGTATGATAAATATGCATGATGCAACTTGTGTGGTTCTTCACAATATAAGAAAAAATGGATCAACTTACTCTCAACGAGGGGATGCTAATGTTGCTTATAAGATTATGAATTCATTTGAGTTTATATTGATTTTGCACATGATGAAAGAGATTATGGAAATTACAGATTGTCTTTGTCAAGCTTTACAACAGAAATCCCAAGATATACTTAATGTTATATATTTAGTCAGCACTACAAAAACATTAATTCAGAAATTGAGAGATGAATGATGGGATCAATTATTGAAAAATGTGACATTATTTTGTGAACAGCATGATATTGATTCTCCTGATTGTAATGATGTTTATATAGAACGTCAAAGGTGTGCTCGTCATCAGAAGGATCACATCACAGTGGGTCAACATTTTAGAGTGAATCTCTTTTGTGTTACTATTGATCAACAATTGCAGGAATTGAATCACAGGTTTAATGTTCAAACATGGAGCTTTTGTGCCTAAGCAATAGATTGATTCCTAAAGATATTTACGAAGTATTTAATATGGATGATATATGTGCTCTTGTAGAAAAATTCTATCCAGTGGATTTTAGTGAGCAAGAGAAAACAAATTTGAGATTTCAACTTCAACACTTTATTCTTGAGGCTGTTAGTCATCCAGAATTGAATAACTTGTCAACTATGTCTGAATTGTGTGAAGCTTTGGAAAAAACATGGAAGGAAACATCAAGACGATACCGAGAAAGAACATCACAAACCATTTTTTTAAGAGTGATAGCCATAATGTCCTTAACATGCACAAGATCAAAAAATCATTCTTGTATACAACCCTTTTTATCAACAAACCTCAAAATAATAGTCATTTGCTCCCTTAGAGATTCATCACGTGATTCATCAATAATTATGCAAAATTTAGAATCCTCAATCTCTTCTCGGATATAGCTTTTCACTTTACTAGAAATGATATGCAAGATTTCCTTTTGAATTTGATGAGAAGTATACTTTGAATTATATGGAGCATTCTCTAGCACTACTTTTGCAAGTTCATCATTGTATGATGCTAAGAGTTTGATCATTTCAAGAAAGTTACCTCTATTTTTTTATCCTAGTGATTCGTCATGGCCTCTAAAAGCACAAGCTTGAAACGTGAGCCAACGAATTGAATCAGTAGAGCTCTTGAGACGAAGTCTATTTTTGCTAATTTGATTGGAACTCTGCACGTTAAGGACATTTCTGATGTGCATAGACTGATTGAACAAGTCTTGAGAAGATTTCAATGCATTATTGTGAGATGAACACAGACTCTCACCAATATGATTAAGCAAAGCACAACTCTTCTCAGCATTGACCTTTTTCCATGCTTTAAATCTTTTTCTAGTAAAGACATCAGCTCTAGGATGCCCACTTGGCTTTTTACTGAACAAGTAACAAAGCAAACAATAATCAACATCATTAGTCATTGAGTACTCTAGCCATGAAGGGAAAATTTTGAACCAAAATGCTTGAAATCGCCTTGGATGCTTATCTCTATTGAGGGGATACTTTTCAACTTGACATTGATAGGGACCCCAATTGAGATAAGCTCTTCGAACTTCATCTCTTCGATTCACTGGATATTTCATAATTTGGGGACGCTTTTCGAGATCACGTTCTAAACAATTGACATCAAATTCATCCATGGTGACTTTTTGAATCTTGCAAGGTTGCTCATCCCGTTAAATCGTTTGATCATCGGAATATTTTCATCTTTGTTGGAAGCTTTCCTCTTGAAAAATGCATCAATTTTCTTAAGTTTGACCATCGTACCACTCTTAAAAATATATAAATTAATTATCAAATATAAAATCTAAATCTGAAAACAGAACTAAGTCAGAGAAATTTGGCTTTTAAAGCCTCAATCTGTTAATTCCACTCCCATAAGCCCAAAATAGCCTCGTATATGATGAAACAAACATAAAGTTCCCTCAATCTCACGAACTCAACCACACAGAAAAAGAAAATTTTAGACTAGGAGAAACCTTGAAAAAATAAAATAATAGTTAGGATTTTGGTAAAAGACAAATTCCAGATCGTAATTTCAAAATCTAGGGTTTCTATGCTCGAAAATGAGACTTGTAAGGGTTTTTGAATTAGTAGAAAATATAGAACTCCAAAACCTCATAAGTTCTTCTTGAAATCGAAGTGGGATAATTACAAGTGAATTTCATCGATTTTTTTATTTCTTTTCAAAAATATTTGATTCTCAACCAATGGGATACGTTGCTTTTCGTTCTCAATACAGTCATTAGTATAAAAAATAAAAGCCATTAAGAACTCACAGAACAGCAAAGAGGAGAGAAAGAGAGAGATTACCACTGTTGGGGATGTACCACTGTTGGGGCTGAGAAGCGATGGGAGTGGCTGGGTGGGTAAGAGCAAAATGAGAGTTGATGTCTTGTTTAGCACGTGAAAATAGAGTGACGTGTGAGAGAGGGTATATATTAAAAAAAATGAGTTTTTTTAGGGGGCCACAGCTCCCAGCCCCTACCATAATCCGCCACTGAATATCATAATGATAAAGAGTAATTTCATGTAAAGTAAGCATAAGGACTTAATTCACAGTAGTTCGCACAATAAAATACTTGTAGAAGTTTTTGGGATCAAATTTTGGTTAAGTCAAGCGGAATCGGTCAGACAAATTGTCACTAAACTGTAGTAAAGAGGAAAAGGGTATTAACTGGATCACTAAACTTGACATTTCTGATACTAGTGTGTCTTATTTCGGGAGGACTGAACTTTAACTTTGCTATTACCTGTGGGATTAATGTTTTTTCTGATAACAGCCCATAATCATGTGAAGTGAGGATAAATACTGCTGCATCATATTTTCTAAACCATCTTCTGTTAGAAATGGAATAATGTGATCAAGTTCAAGAGACATGACAAATAGCAATTCTTATCATAGGTTAAGACTGGGTGGGGATAAACAATCATCTATGATGGTGTACTGTTATTTGTACTACATTGAGCCATTGTCTTCCTCAAAAGAATCACTTATAGTGAAGATAACATGAGCTTGCTAAAGCATCTCTGCAACTACACGCCCATCTAGCCAGCATGGTTGATATACTGATCTTGTAAGCCTGTTCATAGGTTCTAGACCAAAATAATTTAATTAAAAAATGGTGGTGTGTGGATGTTGTTGGTATCGGGTGTCAATTGTGAAAGAAATAATCCCTCGATTATTTTCATTAATGAATGGGTATATATACAAAATACAATTTCCATAATATGAAAAATCCTATTCATATTCTACTCCCAAAACCCTATTCTATTTGTACAAGAATTCTACAAATATGGTAAGTGTACAATGCTAATTATATATAATAAATATTCTCCTAAATCCCGTGATATACACGGTCCTATGTGGCTTGTGTTTCCGTGATATACATGGTATACACAGGGCAGTGTATATACCGTGTATATCACGGGTATATTTATCACATCCCCGCAGTCATAGCGGGCGGTCTTCGTACGTTGAGACTGTCCCTAAAATCTTTAAATAGAACCGAGGGAAGACCCTTCGTAAAGATGTCTGCAATTTGATACATGTAAGGGACATGTCAGACGCGTACTTGTCCACGAGCTACCTTTTCGCGAACAAAGTGGATATCCATCTCGATGTGTTTAGTGCGCTAATATTATCACAATAAACCAATGTAGCTTTCTGAATGGTACAATGGAGTTCTAAGAGAAGATTACGTAACCAACATGATTCAGATACCACATTGGTACCCCTCGATACTCGGCCTCTGCACTAGAGCGTGATAATGTAGATTGTCGCTTTGCAGACCATGAGACCAAGTTATTACCAAGAAACATACAATATCCAAACGTGGAGCGTCTGGTATCTGGACAACCACCCCAATCAGTATCCGTATACGAGATATAATCTGGCATATGCTCGACCACACTGACTATAAGATGGCCGGGGAGGTCTCACTCGACCTTTACAACTTTGACCTTGAGATATTGGAATCTTTGAACCCTTTAAATATCGGTGATCTCTGACCAATAAACTCCCTAGATTATGAGCTCCCTGACACTTCAAGGGGCCTATCTCTATCAGATGCTTTAGGATGAAGTCGTGTCTGGGAAAGCAACTTACTCATATCCTCTGACGGATCTGTCCCAATAGAAAGCATACTACTTGCATTTATACTCAATCCAACCTCAATCTCTGTGCTAACCATAACCTTATTGGAAGAAGGCATTGTTGTAATCATAAACACGATAAGGTTTACAGATAAAATTCTTACAATTCAACTCTATAGCACGATTCTAGATCAAGAAGAAAGGTAACTATCATCCTAAATGCCCTGTAGCCTCATGTCTATATGTGTGGTGTACAATACACCCATAAGCAAGACTCTACTAGACACGGCTTGTAGAATCTCTAGGACAGACCTGCTTTGATACCAAGTTTGTTACGACCCAAACCGGAGGGTCATGACGGGCACCCAGACCTTACCTGCCGAGTACCACTAATCATAAAACTAGCATATAACTGTAACTTTGCATGGCCCACAAGGGCCGCCATGAGATACCCTGCTGACATATGAAAATAGTAAACTGGAAATGAGCTATGTAAAATTCTGCAACCAGAAGGACCCAACCTATATATGTATACATACCAAGGCCATATATGACTACTATACACAAGACATCTGTCTACAAGCCTCTAAAGAGTATGTAACATCATAAGGTCGGGACAGGGCTCCGCCATACCCATATGCATATGCAAAAATATTGTACCAAGACTAGACCGCAACTCTGGAACAAATCGAGTGCTCCAATATCAGCTGAACCAGCAACCTACTACTGCGAACCGTCCCCCTCTTTACCTGAGTCTGCGGGCATGAAACGCAGTGTCCCCCAACAAAAGGGACGTCAGTACGACTGATGTATCGAGTATGTCAGGTATGAAAAATAGCATAATAGAGACCTGAAAGTAACATGAGATAAGAAACAACCAACCAGTAGAGAATGCCTCTGAGGGCCATAATATGCCTAAGTACCATGTTTGTGTAGAATGCCTCTGAGGGCCATAATATGCCTAAATGTCATGCACAATGCAAATGCGGTCATTCATATCCATATGCGTATATAATGCCATCAAGCCTCTGTGGGCATCCCATCATATCATATCGGCCTTTGTGACCATAATCATTATCGTGTATATTTGTACTAGCTGCAGGTGGTGTGCGTATATAATGTCGTATCCCTTTTCCCATGCTCCATACATAAATAATGCATACATATAGTATAGTATATAACTCATTTAAGGTCAAGGTATGTACATGAATATAATGCATGAATGATATGATAATAAGACACTATAAGTCTGTCGGAGTGACGTAAGGTCGTTTCACCTCCGATTAACATTATAAATATTAACATATTTTCCATATACCTCAATAAGGATTTAAGAACATATTTAGACATGCTTTGACAATATGAATGAATAACATGAACATTATTAACTACTAAGAGTAGAATCATTTATGTGATAATATTACGTTTACGTTTCGTACTTAAAACATGCCAAAAGAGGAAATGATTTGCCTTAACATACCTTTCGTGCCGAATTTCTATTAATGATGTTGAAACCAACTTCCTCTTATACTTTAATCTTAGATCTCCACTTTAGATAGAAAAACGTTGCTACATATTGAACTAATGTTGTTGCATACTCTTTTAAGAACTAAGTGTATATATAGTTTTAAGTAAACAAAATGTTGCTACAATTGGTTGTAGAGAATTAGCTTTCTCCAAAATAAAATCTTCCTTCACTAAAAGTGTAGTCTACAATTAATATAATGAGAGTTATAAACATATATACATACATATATATATGACCTCTATATATCTAAAGAAACGCACCAGCATATATTTTCTTAAAGATAGTAAGCCTAAAAGTTAGATAAGATCATTAAATAGGACTTTTTGCCCTTTACATGTGTAAGACCATCCATACATTAATTTTTTTGTCATCAAATAAAGATTCTATTACTATACCATGCCACACCCACTTGTTGCCACATGTCCATAATCACATGCATATGTCCCCCTGAGTTTATCCAACAATTCCAAAAGTTAATTTACTTTCGCTACAATTTCACCACTTAATCAATTACACACATAACTAATTTTTTTATCACAATTCACTTAAGTAATCATCATTATTAATACACTTCATATACTCATTATCATGATCATGTGACATACCACTTGTCCATAGCCTCATTAGACACACACAAGTTATTATTTTCCAATCACCGTCATCACACTTTTAAGTCCTAAATAATTTTGGGACTTCATTCTTTTATACCCTAAGCTCTTGATATGCATACCTCAATATAACAAAATTTTCTTGGCCTCAGGTCTACTTGCATACGTCTAGCTGTTCAAACCATCACCCAAAAGTACGGGGTGTTACAGGTTGTGAAATATTCCCAGAGAAGGGAAAGGGATGTGGTAATTTGAATAATGACATGGGGTTTGGGTCGGGATATATAGAATTGAGCTCGTTACAATGGGGATGGTGGTAAAGAGTGGTTGAGAGTGTGTTAATGGTACTGTGGTTTTTTGAATTAGGGTTTGTGAATTCGTAACAGTTGGTTTTTGGGATGACTTGAGGTTGTGGGTATGTAATTCAAGGAAGGCAAACTGAGCGAAATGATACCTGGGATTTGAAGTGGTCCTTCCGTTGGTGAGTACAGTTTACAGCTCACTTCATTCGCCGGAGCCGTCAATTTTCCTTTATCCCGTGGTCTCTCATCCTCTATCGAATCTTTGAGTTCTCTGTATGATTGTATCTGCATCATTTCGAGTTGAATTTGGTGCAGCTTGCAGCAGGCTAGATCGGTAGCTATATGATTAAGTTTCGAAATAACCTCTTTCAAATCCACTATAGAGCCGGAAAAGTGCTCTGATACCACTGATGCAGATTGCAAGGGAAATCAAAGAAGAAGACAAGAATTAAGAAGTTCATAGCTTTCTCAGTGTCTATTGCAACTGATGTACCCCTCTCATATGTGAAGGACTAAACTATAATAATAAAAAGTAATAAACAAACTAAGAGGACTAAACAACAATTTCCTTACACAGTAATCATAACTACTATAACAATATTGGTACCCTTCTCAAGCATGTTGTACAACTCTACTCCCTTAACGTGTATCATGGATTGAGTAGGAAAGTCTAAGGTTGTGTGGGTAAATGAGTGTCACGACCCGACCCGACGGGCCGCGACTAACCGCCCTAATGACGTCATTACACTAACTTATCACACATAATCCAACTAACACTTAATGAGTATGAAATTCGGCAGCATAACGCTGCAATAACAACATATGCCACGGTAGGCGAGCCGATAAGGCTGCCTTTACCCCCGAATGTACCTGCCTCCTGAGGAGTCACAACTAGCCAACACAATATACAGGCAAGCCGACAAGGCTGCCAACAGATAATATAACATATACACGGGAACACCCCCAACATAGAGTACAATGATATGGCTGACCAAAACAGAGTTATAACCCTTACATAAGTACAACCCACCACTGTCTACAGACCTCTATAAGAAGAACAACGACATATGACGGGACAGGGCCCCGTCGTGCCCCTAAATACAAACATAAGTCTAAAAGAGGTTCGGTACCAAAATGACAAAGCTCTGGATCAAAGGAGCTTCCCAACCTGCTGAGTAGGAACCTAAACCGGAGGATCACCAAACTGAGCACCTGTACCTGCGGGCATGAACGCAGCCCCCCGAGGAAAGGGGGGTCAGTACGGAATAATGTACTGAGTATGTAAACATGAAATACTGCATGTGAGATCATAAGTAGCCAACAGAAACAGGAGATCAGTATAAAAGTCAGGATCCAAATCCAACTGTGCCATAAACAATAAAATTCAGTTGTCTTATAAAAAATGAGAGTCAAGTCAAGAAAACATGAGTGCCTGTCCATATACATATATATATATATATATATATATCTGTAACGTAACCCGGCCCACTAGTGCGGGACTCGGTGGAATCATATCATAACCCGGCCCATGCTGGGACACGGTAAAGTCATCTCTCATCTATGGATCCATCCTACGTAACCCGGCCCTCTAGTGAGGGTCTCGGTGAATCAATGCAAGGCTGTGCACGAATCGTAACCCGGCCCGGGACTCGGTGAGGTGATGTAGTAACACTTAGCACGAGTAGATATCATGAGTAACCATATGCAAGTAAAAATTATCATTTGACTCTCAATAAAATCATTGTAATAATGTCATAATAAACTCTTTGTTGAAAAATCATAGGCACTTCTCATAACAATCCTCTTTAGGAATTAAACTGTATAATAATCAAGTACGTCCGTCGTACATTCATTAAATAAAAATCATGCCAAAGAAAGAAGGAATAGTTCACATACCTCTTAGACGAACTAATTAACTTTATATTAGAGTACGTCTCTATTTAGAACTTCAACCTATAATAATGGTAATACGTTTGTCAATTCTATGATCGCTAGCATACTTTATATCGAATAACGACTTCTTATTTTATAAAAATTTGGGCAGCACTTCCCCTGTTTATACATGCTTCCACAACTTCCAAACGAGGCTAATAACATCAATAAACAAGCACCAATTAAGGGCACAACCAAGACAACAATAAAGGGAATTTACACACCCACTTCTCATATAAATTTAGCCTCTTAATCCACCTTAAAATAGCCCACAAAACAGCCCATGTTTCAACAACAACGAGGGTAGAATGTGAAACCTTTCTATGCCTTTCCACACCCTTATTCCTTTAGGACTTACCTTAGAAATTACCACATTTAAACATGCATAATGGTGACTAAATTTTCAGAATTATAACACCACAAAACAGCCCCTAAAACAGTCCATATATATCACAACATGTCCAATAATTTCATGCAAGTTCTTGGCCACAACATGTCATAATTCCATAACTCTTATCTTAATTCCTATAATCCAATTTCGGATTTTAATACTTCCATATAACTAATTCCAACTAAATCTCCATGTTTTCTTTCAATTTCATCATGCAATTAGTGATAATAATAACAACAATCACCAACGAATCCAACAATACCAAAATATGTCCCAAATTGGCAACTAGCCCAAAATGGTCACATGCAATGCTTAAATTCCAATTCTTCCTTAACACAAATTCATTACCTTAATTCTAACAACATGCATTCCAATTATATCATAGAAAGAAGAATTTTTATACCTCAAATTCGTCAAAACAGTCCGCAAATTTTCTGCCACTGTTTTGTCCGAAAATCCCCACTGTTTTGTAATTTTCTCCTCCTTTTTGTTCACTTCTTCAACCTCAATTGACATGCAAGTGTTCTACAATGTTAATCCATCATCCCTACACGTTTTTCTTCCAAAATTTCATCCCAAAAATCACAATTTTCTGGGGAATTTTCGGCCAAGCAGTGGCTGTTTTCGCCACGGTTTTTGGTGTTGTTTTGCTTCTAATTTTTGGTGAAGAATGTAGTCTAGGAAGAGAAGATAAAAACTTTAATTTTGGTTATGGATGGAGGGTGATTTTCGGATTAATGTAGAGAAGAGAATGAGAGGAGAGTTATTTTTTTTTTGTTAAGTGTAGAAGAAGATGAAGAGGTAATGTAAGTTTATAAGGAAAAAATCTAATTTTTCCTTTACACTTTAGCCCCCAAGTTCTTCAATTAGTAAATCTCTAACCCATTTTTTTTAATTCCCGAGAATTTCATAAGCCTCGTATCCTCAATGTCATAATGTTTTTTATACAATACTAGTCCATAACTCCATTGGAATAAATTCAACTACTAGGATTAATTCTCGTTGTCACGTGTATAGCACTAAAGAAAAATTATTCCGGAATAACATCCGTTTATACACTAATTTTCCGTATTAACATATGTAAGCGTTCCTTATATTCAATATCCGAATCTTGCTTTCTTAATGACGTTCTTAATTATCATCTTAAATCTTACGAGGTGTAACATACTTCCCTCCTCAGAAACATTCGTGCTCGAATGTTCATAACAAGTCTAATGCTAGAAATATTTCGGCAGAGTCTCCTTTATAACTATGCCTATCCGCCTATATTCAGCCAACCAACAGATGCCACACAGGGCCACAATATATCACACATATGCAATTCACCAATTACAATAATCAAATGGGGAGTTGAATTGAATTACCTGGAGGCACAGGGAACAAATGAGGATATTTCTTCTTCATCTCATCCTCTGCCTCCCAAGTCATTTCCTCCCTATTATGGTTCATCCACAATACCTTGACGGAAGCCACATCCTTCGTTCGTAATCTCCTGACCTGGCGATCAAGTATGGCTACGGGGCTTTTCTCATAGGACAACTCTTCTGTCACCTGGACGTCATCTACTGGGAAGACCCTGGAAGGATCACCAATACACTTACGCAGCATAGATACATGGAAGACTGGATGTACTGCTTCCAAATCAGGCGGTAGATCCAACTCATAGGCAACCTTGCCTATCCTACGAATGATCTGGTAAGGCCCAATGTACCTTGGGCTAAGCTTCCCTTTCTTGCCAAACCTCATCACACCCTTCATGGGTGACACCTTTAGGAACACCCAATCATCAACCTGAAACTCTAAGTGTCGACGTCGATTATCAGCATATGACTTCTGTCGACTCTGTGCTGCTAATAACCTCTCCTGAATGAGTTTCACCTTATCAACAGCTTGCTGAACCATGTCTGGGCCGATCAACTTAGTCTCACCTACATCAAACTAACCAATAGGTGACCTGCACTTCCTCCCATATAAAGCCTCATACGGTGCCATCTGGATGTTAGAGTGGTAGCTGTTATTATAAGCAAACTCAATAAGTGGTAAATGGTCATCCCAACTACCTCTGAAGTCAATAATACAGGCCCTCAGCATATCCTCTAATGTCTGGATCATACGCTCTGCCTGCCCGTCCGTCTGAGGGTGAAATGTTGTGCTGAGACTCACTTGTGTCCCCAATCCCTTCTGGAATGATCTCTAGAAGTTAGCTATAAACTGAGCTCCTCGGTCTGATATAATAGATGTGGGAACCCCGTGCAGTCTCACTATTTTTCCTGATGTACAGCCTAGCATAGTCCTCAGCTGAGTAAGTAGTCCTCACTGGAAGAAAATGGGCTGATTTCGTCAGCCTATCCACGATAACCCATATGGAATCACACTTCCGCTGAGTGCGAGGTAAGCCTGTAATGAAGTCCATATTGATCACTTCCCACTTCCAAGTCGGGATCTCAATCTCCTGTAATAATCCACCGGGCTTCTGATGTTCAACCTTAACCTGCTGACAATTCGGGCACTAGCAACAAATTCTGCTATGTCTCTTTTCATGCCATCCCACCAGTACAAGCATCTAAGGTCATGGTACATCTTCGTCGATCCTGGATGAATGGAATAACGGGCATTATGTGCCTCTCCCATAACCTGCTGTCGTAGCCCTACAATATTAGGTACACATAATCTGCCATCATACCTCAGCACATCATCAGGTGTAACATCAAATAGAGTCTTTCCCTTTCGGAGAGCTGCATCTTTATACCGGGCCAGAACATGATCCTCATATTGACGTCTCTTTACCTCTTCCACGATAGAGGACTCCGCAACATCCCGAATAAGAATCCCGCTATCTCCCGAATCCGCCAACTGGACTCCAAGACTCGCTAGCCTATGTATCTCACGAACCATCTTCCTTCTGTCTGGCTGCACATCCGTCAAGCTACCCATGGATCTACGGCTAAGAGCATCTGCCACGACGTTGGCTTTTCCCGGGTGGTACAAGATATCAACATCATAGTTCTTTAGCAACTCTAACCACCGCCTCTGCCGTAGGTTCAACTCCTTCTGCTTAAAGATATATTGGAGACTCTTGTGATCCGTATAAATATCAACATGAATCCCATACAAATAATGTCTCCAAATCTTCAAGGCATGAATCATGCTGCTAGCTCCAAATCATGAGTGGGATAATTCTTTTCATGCTTTCTGAGCTGTCGGGAGGCATAAGCTATGACTTTGACATGCTGCATCAACACACAACCTAGCCTAATGCCTGAAGCATCACAATAAATGACATAACCATCCGGTCCCTCAGGAAGAGTCAGAACTGGAGCCGTAGTCAACTTATCCTTCAACAATCGAAATCGCGTGCTCACAAGCATCCGCTTCATCAAACTTAGCCGCCTTCGGGTTAGCCTAGTCAAAGGCGCCGAGATCGAGGCAAACTTCTCCACAAACCTTCAGTAATACCACGCTAGCCCCGTAAAAAGCTGCACTCAAGAGGTGTCGTATGTCTGGGCCAAGTCTTAACCGCATCAATCTTCTGTGTATCCACCCGAATACCATCAGCCACGATAATATGCCCCAAGAATGCCACCGAAGTCAACCAGAACTCACACTTGGAAAACTTGGCATACAACTGCTGGTGCTGGAGGACCCTAAGTACCGTCCTCAAATGGTCTGCATGCTCCTGCTCTGAACGAGAATAAACCAGGATATCATCAATGAATACAATGACGAACATGTCTAAGAACGGCCTGAATACCCGGTTCATCAAATCCATAAATACTGCTGGAGCATTGGTCAGTCCAAAAGACATCACCCTAAACTCATAATGTCCATATCGGGTTCTGAATGTTGTCTTTGGAATATTTGCCTCCGTTACCCGCACCTGATGATAACCTGACCACAAGTCTATCTTCGAGAAGCACTTAGCACCCTGCAACTGGTCAAATAAATCATCAATCCTGGGAAGGGGGTACCTGTTCTTGATAGTTACCTTGTTCAGCTGCCTATAATCCATACACATCCGCAGTGATCCATCTTTCTTCCTCACAAATAACACTGGTGCTCCCCATGGAGATGTACTTGGCCTAATAAAGCCTTTCTCCAACAAGTCCCTCAGTTGCTCCTTCAACTCCTTCAGCTCTGCAGGTGCCATTCTATAAGGAGGAATGTATATAGGTTGGGTACCTGGCAATACATCTATACTGAAATCTATCTCTCGCTCTGGAGGGAGACCTGGAAGATCATCCGGGAATACATCCGGAAACTCACTAACTAATGAATCGATCGAAGAGCCGGTACCTCCGCTTCTGTATCATGCACCCGAACCAAATGATAGATACAACCTTTTCTGACCATCTTCCTTGCCTTGAGGTATGAAATAAACTTACACATCGGCGATGTTGCATTCCCTTTCCATTCTATAACTGGCTCGCCTGGAAACTGAAATCGAACCAACTTCTCTCTACAATCAACGTTGGCAAAACAAGAAGCCAACCAATCCATGCCCATAATGACATCAAAGTCGGCCATATCCAACTCTATCAAATCTGCTAAGGTATGACGGCTATATATCACCACCGAATAATTTTTATACACCCGTTCAGCTATAACCGAATCTCCTACCGGTGTAGCTACCTCGAATGGTTCTATCGGCTCAGATTCTATCCCTATTCTATTAGCAACAAGAGGGGATATGTAGGACAAGGTGGAACCTGGATCTATCAAAGCATATGCATTACAAAAAAAGACCGATAGTAGACCTGTAACAACATCTGGTGACGCCTCCTGATCACGTTTACTGGCCAAAACATATATGCGGTTTGAAGGACCGCCGAAACTAAAAACTCTGCCACGACCTCTACCACGGCCTGCTGGCGTCTGACTACCCCACCCGATGGGGCGCATAGCTATAGATGACGACGAACCAGCACCCGAGCCCGTAGGACGAACCAGCCCACCTGAACCACCTATGTTGGGACACTCTCTCATCATATGGCCCTGACGGCCGCAAGAGAAGCAAGCACCTGTGGTCGAACGACATTCCCCAATATGAAACTTACCACACTGAGAGCACCGAGGATAAGGTGGTCTCAACTGACTAGGGCCTCTGTTCCTCTGAGAACCCGAAGCCCTGGAGCTCTGTCCGGCTCCTGAATACCCGGGGCGGTCGAACCTCCCGCTCAGATCGTAGAGGAGCACTCTGTCTGGGCCGAGGTGAATATCTAACTCGCCGCTGAACTGCTCGCCGAGACTCGCCGGAATAAGCTGCCGACCTAGCCCTCTTATGCTGGTCCCCGTCATGACCTCTGTCTGGCTGTCGCCCTCTATGTCAGTCCTCAACCCCCTGTGTAAATGCCTGGACACGAGCAATATCCATACCCGGCTGAAGAGCTACCGCCATACAACCATTTATCAGATAATGGTCCAGCCCCATTACAAAGCGATGCACCCTATCTTCCATATCTGCTACAATAGTGGGTGCATATCTGGCCAATAAATCAAACTCCAGGCTATACTCACGAATGGTCCTGCGACTCTGCCTCAACTGTAAGAATTTGTCCACTCTAGCTCTCCTCATCTCTGGAGGCAAGAAGTGACCAAGGAAGGCCTCTGTAAACTCATCCCATGTAGTTGGGGGAACATCCTCTCCCCTAGACAACTCCCAAGACTCGTACCAGTTGGTAGCTATATCCCGCATTCTATACGAAGTCAATTCCACAGACTCAGTCTCTGAAGCCCTGATTACCCTCAAGGTACGCTGCATCTGCCGGATAAACTCCTGCGGGTCCTCCTCGGGATGAGACCCGAAAAACTCTGGAGGGTTACAACTCAAGAAATCACGAACCCTCAAACTGTCAGACCTAGGGTCGACTCCTGGTCCCTGTCTGCGGTTCTGCCCTGCTACCAAGCTAGTCAGCAGCTGAACTGCATCTCTCATAGACCTGTCCTCTGCCCCCGGCTGAAGAACTGGAGGCTCAGGTGCTGGGGCCTCAGAAACTGGTGATGTTGCCCCCTGAACTGGAGCCTCTGGTGGTGGCGATGAAGCAGAGCTCGTCGACTGGGTCATAGCCTCCGTTATACACTGGGTACGGGACCTAGTAACTCTCTGAATCTGGCTGGTATCCCCTGCTGTAGACTTGCCCTTCTGGGCCGCTGTCGCTTTCTTCGGAGGCATAGCTCTAAACATCGTAAGTTGTCAGAAAGGAATTATCCTAATAACATAGCTCTATTGCACGATCTAAGAGATGAAAAAAAATAGAAACCAATCCTAGATGCCCTGCAGCCTCCTGCGTATAAGTATGGTGCACAACATACCCATACGCAAGACTCTACTAGACACGGTCTGTAGACATTCCGAGGACTAACTGCTCTGATACCACTTTTGTCACGACCCGACCCGACGGGCCGCGACTAACCACCCTAATGACGTCATTACACTAACCTATCACACATAATCCAACTAACACTTAATGAGTCTGAAATTCGGCAGCATAACGCTGCAATAACAACATATGCCAGCGTAGGCGAGCTGATAAGGATGCCTTTACCCCCGAATGTACCTGCCTCCTGAGGAGTCACAACTAGCCAACACAATATACAGGCAAGCCGACAAGGCTGCCAACAGATAATATAACATATACACGGGAACACCCCCAACATAGAGTACAATGATATGGCTGACCAAAACAGAGTTATAACCCTTACATAAGTACAACCCACCACTGTCTACAGACCTCTATAAGAAGAACAACGACATATGACGGGACAGGGCCCCGTCGTGCCCCTAAATACAAACATAAGTCTAAAAGAGGTTCGGTACCAAAATGACAAAGCTCTGGATCAAAGGAGCTTCCAACCTCTTGAGTAGAAACCTAAACCGAGGATCACCAAATCGAGCACTGTACTGCGGGCATGAACGCAGCCCCGAGAAAGGGGGTCGATTTAAATAATGTACTGAGTATGTAAACATGAAATACTGCATGTGAGATCATAAGTAGCCAACAGAAATAGGAGATCAGTATAAAAGTCAGGATCCAAATCCAACTGTGCCATAAACAATAAAAGTCAGTTGCCTTATAAAAAATGAGAGTCAAGTCAAGAAAACATGAGTGTCTGTCCATATACATATATATATATATCTGTAACGTAACCCGGCCCACTAGTGCGGGACTCGGTGGAATCATATCATAACCCGGCCCATGCTGGGATACGGTAAAGTCATCTCTCATCTATGGATCCATCCTACGTAATCCGACCCTCTAGTGAGGGTCTCGGTGAATCAATGCAAGGATGTGCACGAATCGTAACCCGGCCCGGGACTCGGTGAGGTGATGTAGTAACACTTAGCACGAGTAGATATCATGAGTAACCATATGCAAGTAAAAATTATCATTTGACTCTCAATAAAATCATTGTAATAATGTCATAATAAACTCTTTGTTGAAAAATCATAGGCACTTCTCATTACAATCCTCTTTAGGAATTAAACTGTATAATAATCAAGTACGTCCGTCGTACCTTCATTAAATAAAAATCATGCCAAAGAAAGAAGGAATAGTTCACATACCTCTTAGACGAACTAATTAACTCTATATTAGAGTACGTCTCGATTTAGAACTTCAACCTATAATAATGGTAATACGTTTGTCAATTCTATGATCGCTAGCATACTTTATATCGAATAACGACTTCTTATTTTATAAAAATTTGGGCAGCACTTCCCCTGTTTATACATGCTTCCACAACTTTCAAACGAGGCTAATAACATCAATAAACAAGCACCAATTAAGGGCACAACCAAGACAACAATAAAGGGAATTTACACACCCACTTCTCATGTAAATTTAGCCTCTTAATCCACCTTAAAAATAGCCCATAAAACAGCCCATGTTTCAACAACAACGAGGGTAGAATGTGAAACCTTTGTATGCCTTTCCACACCCTTATTCCTTTAGGACTTACCTTAGAAATTACAACATTTAAACATGCATAATGGTGACTAAATTTTCAGAATTATAACACCACAAAACAGCCCCTAAAACAGTCCATATACATCACAACATGTCCAACAATTTCATGCAAGTTCTTGGCCACAACATGTCATAATTCCATAACTCTTATCTTAATTCCTATAATCCAATTTCGGATTTTAATACTTCCATATAACTAATTCCAACTAAATCTCCATGTTTCCTTTCAATTTCATCATGCAATTAGTGATAATAATAACACCAATAACCAACGAATCCAACAACACCAAAATCTGTCCCAAATTGGCAACTAGCCCAAAATGGTCACATGCAATGCTTAAATTCCAATTCTTCCTAAACACAAATTCATTACCTTAATTCTAACAACATTCATTCCAATTATATCATAGAAAGAAGAATTTTTATACCTCAAATTCGTCAAAACAGTCCGCAAATTTTCTGCCACTGTTTTGTCCGAAAATCCCCACTGTTTTGTAATTGTCTCCTCCTTTTTGTTCACTTCTTCAACCCCAATTGACATGCAAGTGTTCTACAATGTTAAGCCATCATTCCTACACATTTGTCTTCCAAAATTACATCCCAAAAATCACAATTTTCTGGGCAATTTTCGGCCAAGCAGTGGTTGTTTTCGCCACGGTTTTTGGTGTTGTTTTGCTTCTAATTTTTGGTGAAGAATGTAGTCTAGGAAGAGAAGTTAAAAACCTTAATTTTGGTTATGGGTGGAGGGTGATTTTCGGATTAATGTAGAGGAGAGAATGAGAGGAGAGTTATTTTTTTTTTGTTAAGTGTAGAAGAAGATGAAGAGGTAACGTAAGTTTATAAGGAAAAAATCTGATTTTTCCTTTACACTTTGGCCCCCAAGTTCTTCAATTCGTAAATCTCAAACCCACTTCTTTTAATTCCCGAGAATTTCATAAGCCTCGTATCCTCAATGTCATAATTTTTTTTATACAATACTAGTCCATAACTCCATTGGAATAAATTCAACTACTAGGATTAATTCTCGTTGTCACGTGTATAACACTAAAGAAAAATTATTCCGGGATAACATCCGTTTATACACTAATTTCCCGTATTAACATATGTAAGCGTTCCTTATATTCAATATCTGAATCTTGCTTTCTTAATGACGTTCTTAATTATCATCTTAAATCTTACGAGGTGTAACAATGAGTTCCCTTGAATGGTAAACAATGCCCTCTCTTTGCAAAAGAGTTTGAATGGAGCTCATAGGAGAACACTAGTAATGTCTTTATCATGATAGTTTTAACACGACCTTTGTGTAGGATTTTGTTGGGTACAAAGCACATAAGTAAGGAACAATGGAAGTTTAAAATTTTTGTTTCTTACTTACCCACCAACATTTCTGGTATGGTTATACAACAATTAAACTTGTAACATAAAACATATACTTACAAGTTAGAATTATCTTGAATCTTTATCAACTGTGAGGTGCACACGCAATTGCCCTTCCGATTGCAAGCTCTAAGCTTCAATATATTTCTTCTTCGGAAAGCTAGAAAATCCGGCAGAGGTTCGAGAGAGTATTTGATTCTAAGTCTCTAATGCTTAGAATGATTTTCAGGAAATTTGTGTGTATGAATAATGAAGTGAATGCTTCTATTTGTAGTTGAAAAATAGGTCAAAATCGGATTAGGGTTTGACCTTAGGCCTGGCTCAAAATTTGAGGCAGAGGCGCCGCGGCCCTCGACGTGCTCCTGCACTATCTCGATTTATTTTTCGTGCATTTTTAATTAAATCCAAATTCTAATTTTGACTTAATTAAAATAATCATTATTCATTTAAATATCTCGATTCCAAATCGAACATTTAATTACTCTCTCAATACATCCTTAGATTGAAATGGGCAATCGACATAGTGTGACCCTACATGCCTTCTCATATCGACATTAATCAAATTAAGGTCTACACGGAACTCCTAGACGGCGCCGGAAGATGAACGCAATATGTGAAGTACGTTTATGTGAATCCAGTAAACTTAACATTTATGTGGTTAGATAAAATCCTTTCATTCACGACACACCCGATCAAGCTTAGGATTTGTCAAGTGTCTATCCAAAAGGCTTAATCATTGTATCTCATCTATATTAGTTGACAACTAGACCATATTCTAAATACATCTATTGCGTTGGCCAACGACTTAGTCAACCTAATATCACTGAGAATTCGAGTGTTCTCTAGAATATACATCCGAGGAATGAATCCTAATCTTGGCTCAACTACCACCTTCAATACACATCGTAATGTACCCAATACAAGCCGTATCCCAACCTATACGGCATTTGAGCTTAGGACGGGATCAAAGTACATTACTTTGTAGACAATGCGCGTATTGACCTCAAGTCTAAGGACTTCTATCTCTCACACGCTGATCATACTTTAGACAAGTATAAAAAATAGTATATCAGCAGGGTATACCAATACTTTTAAAGTATCCATGTGTCCATCACGAGTAGTCATTACTCGTAGCAGGTGAGACATACTACATCCTCTAAGGATGTGATGCAAACCACATGTTGACTTATCACATATCATCGATATCCCATTCTCGATGATCATTAGTCGAGGCTATTTTAAGAGTTACACTATATCATCAATATCTCACTCTGTTAATGATAACGTAAGCTCAAGGGATGCACATTAATGAATAATTACAAACAATCAAATAATAATTCAATAATTACAAATGCCAAAATATTAATGTCCATTAATAATAATATGAATGTGTATAAAGCACATTTGTCCTAATACAGATTATCTCTAGGACATAAATATACTTTCAATCTCCCACTTGGCCTAGATCCAATCTCCAACATATATAATGCCCATATTCTTAAAATGACCATTATGATTGACTAAGCTTAATGGTTTAGTGAATGGGTCAGCTAGATTATCGTTTGTGGGAACATAGTCTAATCTAATCTATTCAGTCTCCACTATCTCCTTGAGTATGTGGTACTTCTTTGGTACATGCTTATTTCTGTTGGTTGATCTTGGTTCCTTATCTTGCGCAATAGCACCAATGTTGTCACAATAAACAGTTATTGGACAAGTGGCACTTGGAACAACCTCTAGTTCCTTCAGGAATTCAGATATCGCAACAACTTCTTTACCAGCTTTTGATCCAGCAATGTACTCAGCTTCTGTTGTCGAATCAGCAGTTGTAGCTTGTTTGGAGCTTTTCCAGCTTATTTCTCTGCCATTGAAAATGAATGTGTACCCTGATTGAGATTTATAGTCATCAACATCTATCTGAAAGCTAGAATCAGTGTACCCAGTATATACCAGCTTCTCTTGTCCACCATAGACTAAGAAGTAATCTTTAGTTCGTCTAAGATACTTAAGAATACTCTTGACTTCCATTCAGTGTTCTTTCCCAGGATTCTGCTAGAATTTGCAAGTCTGCTAAGTACAAAGGCCACATCTGGCCTAGTACAGGTCATGGCATACATGATTGATCCTATAGCCAAAGCATATGGTATCATTTTCATGTGTTCAAGTTCCATAATATTAGAAGGACTATCATTCTTAGATAACTTGATGTCTTGTCCTATAGGTAGACCGCCTTTCTTGGAATTTTCCATAGAAAAACGTCTAAGCATTTTGTCTATGTAGACTGACTGTGACAGCCCCAACAATCTGTTAGGTCTATCTCTATAGATCCTAATCCCCAAAATGTAGCAGGCTTCACCTAAATCCTTCATCATAAAGGTACTGGACAACCACTCTTTGACTGACTGCAGGAGAGTCTTATTGTCTCTCATTATTAATATGTCATCTACATATATGATAATGAAGGCAATACTCCCATCCTTGCGTTTACTATAAACACATGGATCCTCTTTGCTTTTGACGAAATCAAATGACTTGATAGCATTGTCAAAGTAAATGTTCCAACTCCTCGAGGCTTGCTTAAGCCCATAAATGGACTTTTGTAGCTTGCATATGGCATTTGGTTTGGACTCAATTGAAAAACCCTCAGGTTGTTTCATATACACCTCCTCAACTAGATTACCATTGATGAAAGCAGTCTTGACGTCCATCTGCCAAATGTCATAGTCATAATATGCAGCTACTGCAAGCAAAATCTGAATGGACTTAATCTTAGCAACAGGTGAAAAGGTTTCATCATAATCGACCCCAGACCGTTGATTATAACCTTTAACCACCAGTCTTGATTTATAAGTCTATACCTTGCCATATGCATCAATATTCTTCTTAAAGACCCATTTGCATCTTAGGGTCTAACCCTTGTTAGCAAATCAACTAAGTTCCAAACTTGATTTATGTACATCGAGTCCATCTCAGATTTCATGGCTTCTTTCCATCTCTGCAAATCAATGTCCAACATAGATTCGATGTAGGTTGTAGGTTCATCGTCATCAGGAATATCTATCTCATTGTGTGTTTCAACAAGGAGATTAAGTCTTTCAGGTGGACGATGAGTCCTAGTGGTCCTATGGAGTTGAATATTCTGTGTTTCGGTGTTTATGGCATTCTGATTATGAGAAGGTCTTTGTGTGTTAGACAATCCATCACCTTGAGAGCTTTCAGGAATATCATTTTCATATATTTCCTGAATGGGATGATGTATAACTATTGTATCATCTTCCATTGTTGTGTATAAGAGTCTTGCATTTCTACACTATCTCTCACAACACTCCTACTGGCTGAAGGGCGTACTCTAAGTACCCAATCTTCACCAGATACTCCCACTAAATCATTGTTTAGGTCATTCGACAAGGGTTCATTTTCTGTGTTATCTTGTGGTTCTTGAATTTCTTCAAGTTCTATCTTTGTGCAGCTATGTTCTTTGTAGACATATTCTTCTTCAAGGAAAGTTGCGTTCCTGAAAATAATGACCTTATGTTCTCTAGGAAGATAGAAGTAGTATCCCTTAGTTTCTTTTGGATACCCCACGAAGTAACATTTCTCACTTTTAGATTCCAACTTGTCAGTGAGCATCTTCTTAACATATGCAGGGCACCCCCAGGGTCTCATATGTTTAAGAGATGGCTTCTTGCCACACCATATCTAATAGGGTGTCTTTTATACTGACTTGGAAGGAACCCTGTTCAGAATATATATAGAGATTTGTATAGCATGTCCCCAAAGGTATGTCGGTAGAGATGAGGAGTTCATCATGGATCGAACCATATCTAATAAGGTTAGGTGTCTCATTTCGGAAACATCATTCATCTGTGGCGTTCCTGGAGGTGTCCATTCTGATTGGACTCCATGTAGCTTTAAGTAATCTAGAAAATCCTTGCTCAAGTACTCACCTCCTCGATCCGATCGAATGGTCTTGATACTTGTCGCAAGTTGCTTCTCTACTTCCAACTTGTACTCCTTGAACTTCTCAAAAGCCTCGAATTTTTGTCTCATAAGATACACATACCCATACCTTATGAAGTCGTCAGTAAAAGTGATGAAGTATGGGAAGCCTCCTTTAGCTTGAGTCGAGAATGGCCCACATACATCAGTATGGACCAACTCAAGCACCTTCTTGGCTCGCACACCTTTCCCAGAAAGTGGTTTATTGGTCATCTTTCCTCTCAAGAAAGATTCGCAGTTACCATAAGACTCCAAGTCAAATGGTTCGAGGTAGTCTAACTTCCTCAATCTTGCTATCCTTGATTCGTTGATATGACCAAGTCTGCAGTGCCATAGATAGGTAGAGTTTCTATTACTTATCTTGGCTCATTTATTTTGTACATTGAATATCTCTCGACTACAGTTCATTATATATAATCCATCCACAAGAGGAGCAGTTCCATATATAACATTATTAAAAGACAGTATGTGACTGCCATTATAAATATACGAGGAAAAGCCCTCCATTTCCAACACTGGGATATAAATAATATTCCTCGTTAACGAGGAAACATAAAAGCAATCATTCAACACTAAATAATAGCCGGAAGGTAAATTTAATCTATAAGTCCCTACGCGCTCAGCATCCACTCGTGCTCCATTTCCAACGCGTAGGTCTACCTCTCTCGGTCCAACCTTCCTGCTATCAGTTAGCCCCTGCACATTTGTACAAATGTGTGAGCCACAAACGGTATCCAATACCCAGGAATGAGAGTTATTTAAAGACATATTTATTTTAATGACGTACATACCTTGTCCACCAAAGGCAGGAGCACCTGGTGCTTTTTCTCCTCTTGGTGCCGTGTAGTCCTTTTTCCAATGCCTCTTCCTATGGCAGTTGAGGTATTCATCCTTAGCCGCATTCGCCTTCTTCTTCACACCTCCCTTAGGCTTCATAGCTGAGGGCGCAGCGATTGCTTTGCCCTTCTTCTTCTGCCATTCCTTGCCTTTCGGCTTGGGTCGACTAGAAGAGCTCACCATGAGCACATATTTTCCTTTGGAAGTGGAGGACTCAAAGTTCTTGGGCATGTTATGCATCTCCGACAGAGTCGCCTTCGTTTCATTCATGTTGAAATTCACTATGAAGTTTTCAAAGGAACGAAGGAGATAGTTCAGGATGAGGGTGGTAGCGACATTATTTTCAAGTTTCATTCCAATTGAAGCAAGCCTCTCTATCAGCCCTATCATCTTCAACACAGGCTGCGAGACCTGGCCCCCTTCATTGAGCTTACACTTAAAGAGTTCTATTAGCAACTCATATTCCATAGTCTGGGATTGAGAGTCATAGAGACTCTTCAAGTGTTCGACCATATCATTGGGCCCCATGTTCTCATGTTGTCTCTGAAGTTCCATAGACATGAAAGACAGCATTACGCATTGCGCTGAAGTGGCATCATCTTGATGTTTATGGTAAGCATCCTTATCAAAAGCGGCATATTCGTCAGAGTCTGTCGCAGGGACCGTTGGGAACACCGTGTCCAACACGTATTCTATTTTCTCTTGTCTCAGTACTATTCGCAAATCCTTAGCCAGTCAAGGTAGTTCGGTCCAGTAAGTTTATTCATCTCAATCAACATTTTTAACGATAAGCTCGACATCTTTTATAATTTGAAGAATTAGATAGACCGGAAATCAAACTCAAAATCTATTTCCTATTATACACATTCATTTAGGCTAATCAACAGGGCCTTTTTTTTAATTAGCTCCCACTATTTTAACATACTTCTACGACCACATGGTAGAATACGGACCTATATTAATTGAGGTCATAATGGGTCAAGATCCAAGCTTATGTTATCTCCATGTTTGCTTTGGCTGATAACTTCAACAACATATATTGGTAGGTTCTAAACCAATTGCAAAACTTATTCGCAACTCTTGGTTGATCAAATATTACATTTAATCTTGCATCCTTAGATTAGTCCGACACTTTGGCGCCAAGATTTGTCTAAGCAAGTCAACCTCATTACACGACTGCGTTTATGTATCTAAGCAAATTTGGCCTTTGTGAGCAAACACTTTGGTGTAAATACCCACAAAAGTTTATCATTTACCTTTACATTAAAACACATCTATGAAAGAGTCTGGGTCCTCGTAGACTTAGAGCAAATGCTTTGGCATAAATACTCATATCGCCGAAATGGATTTTGCACTCTAACAATTATAATAGACGACGCATTTTAATATAGACTTGTATTTAAAATTTTGGGGAACATTTTAATTAAGGATTCTAACCAAGATCAACTCTTTTATGTCATATCCAATATGACATCTTATTATGCAAAGATAATGACACATATAGTTTGGGAACCGTCAACCCAATATGCATGATATAAGATGGTTTAATCAAATACTGGGCGCTGCCAGTCCAAACAGTTATAGCGGACACTATTCTAGTAACATAAATGACAAACATTTTGATATTTAGCACATAAACAGTATACTTATCAAATAATATACTTTATAATAATAATCTTGGGTTAAACTTTCTGAACTTTGAAAGAAAAAAAAATTCTAGACAGGTGGGGCCGCGGTGCTAATCATTAGCGTCGCGGCGCCACTGAGGCAGTAGCCTTTCGGTTTTTGAAAAATGCATTAGCGCCGCGGCGCTGCAGAGGCAGAAATATTTCTACTTCTGCAAATGCACTAGCGTCGCGGCGCTCCACTATAGAGCAGCGGCGCCACCTTGAAACCCTAGCAAGCGTCGCGACGCTCATGTCCGGACAAACATTTCTGTGTTGCTTCTTAAAATCATTCGAGCCCTAAATATAATTTAGGGATCAAATCACATGTCCTTTATCATCACCCACCATTATCAATAATGTCCATATCGACCATCATCTGTTCTTATTCGTTCTTAGCCGTGCACCGTGCAATGAGTTGGACAACGCATTTTGGCTTAGTTCGAGTTAGAGCGGAATGACTTCCTCGAGTTAGCGTAGGAGATAATTTAGGGTGATATTAAAAGGTCAACATTTGTTCAAGACATGTAGGATTTCAAGAAACCTCGTTTTAATCCAATTTTTTGTTTAACACATAAGTAAGGCACAGTGGAAGTTTAAAATTTTTGTTTCTTACTTACCCCAACAACATTTCTGGTATGGTTATACAACAATTAAACTTGTAACATAAATCATATACTTACAAGTTATAATTATCTTGAATCTTTATCAACTGTGAGGTGCACACGCAATTTCCCTTCCGATTGCAAGCTCTAAGCTTCAATGTATTTCTCCTTCGGAAAGCTAGGAAATCCGGCTGAGGTTCGAGAAAGTATTTGATTCTAAGTCTCTAAGGCTTAGAATGATTTTCAGAAAATTTGTGTGTATGAATAATAAAGTGAATGCCTCTATTTATAGTTGAAAAATAGGTCAAAACTAGATTAGGGGTTGACCTTAGGCCTGGCCCAAAATTCGAGGCAAAGACGTCGCGGCCCTACGATATGGGCGTCGCGGCGCTCGACATGCTCCTGTGCTGCGCCGCGGCCTTAGGGTATGGGCGTCGCGGCACTCGACGTGCTCCTGCACTGTCTCAATTTATTTTTCATGCATTCTTAATTAAATCCAAAATCTAATTTTGACTTAATTAAAATAATCATTATTAATTTAAATATCTCGATTCCAAATCGGACATTTAATTACTCTCTTAGTACATCCTTAGATCGAAATGGACAATCGACATAGTGTGACCCTATAGACCTTCTCATATCAACATTAATCAAATTAAGGTCTACACGGAACTCCTAGACGGCGCCGGAAGACGAACTCAATATGTGAAGTACGTTTACGCGAATCCAATAAACTTAACATTTATGTGGTAAGATAAAATTCTTTCATTCACGACACACCCGATCAAGCTTAGAATTTGTCAAGTGTCTATCCAAAAGGCTTAATCATTGTATCTCATCTATATTAGTTGACAACTAGACCATATTCTAAATACGTCTATTGCGTTGGCCAACGACTTAGTCAACCTAATATCACTGAGAATTCGAGTGTTCACTAGAATATACATCCGAGGAATGAATCATAATCTTGGCTCAACTACCACCTTTAATCCACATCGTAATGTACCCAATACAAGTTGTATCTCAACCTATAAGGCATTTGAGCTTAGGACGGGATCACAGTACATTACTTTGTAGACAAGGCGCGTATTGACCTCAAGTCTAAGGACTTCTATCTCTCACACGCTGATCATACTTTAGACAAGTATAACAAACAATATATCAGCAGGGTATACCAATACTTCCAAAGTATTCATGTGTCCATCACGAGTAGCCATTACTCGTAGCAGGTGAGACATGCTACATCCTCTAAGGATGTGATGCAGACCACATGTCGACTTATCACATATCATCAATATCCCATTCTCGATGATCATTAGTCGAGGCTATTTTAAGAGTTACGCTCTATCATCAATATCTCACTCTATTAATGACAATGTAAACTCAAATGATGCACATTAATGAATAATTACAAACAATCAAATAATAATTCAATAATTGCAAATGTCAAATACTAATCTCTATTAATAATAATACGAATGTGTATAAAGTACATTTGTCCTAATACAAATTGTCTCTATGACATAAATATACTTTCACTTTTGTATGAAAGGATCATCAAATAAAATAAGAGAGATGATAAGAGCTATTTCTCTCCTTGAGGTAATAATGGAGATACAAGTTTACAAAAGAAAAATAATATCATGGACAATTCTCGTGAAAATTTAGAAGAAGAAAAAGAAAAAGAAAATACTTTACTCTCCTGCCTACGCATTGCTAATTGTTCATATTGAATAATATACACATTTAAGTGCAAAATATAAGATCCTATGAGAATTTTTAGCATACCTATGGACCCTTTACTAGAACTTCAAGTTCCTGAAGACCAGTGGAACTGAAAGAGCTATTATTCCTTGGGTTAATGATACCTATATACAATGCCTGATATTTACGATGCCATATTTGCCTATTCTATTCGTTCAAAAATACAACATGGAGGAGTTTACTGGCATTTTGCAAGAACAATTAAAATGAGTCCACCTTGAATGTAAACAGAAACGAAGAACCTAGAACATGATTAGTGTTGTAGTAAGTCATTTGCCCTTTGACGTGAATGTTAGAATTGCAGAAACAAGACACTGATGGAGAAGGCATATGCTCTATCATAAAAGTGTCTATAACTGCTTTAAAATACTCTGCAGTATATCCTCATGATATCATCTCGGAGAGCATCAAGCAGCACAACGTTTTTACTTGGACTAAGCCCGTGCTCCTCCAACGAAAGTTGGCTTTGCCCAGCGCTCATTGCAATAACAAGACAGAAATCCTCGACCAACAGAGGTAGTAAACGGAACTTTGTGAAATGCGATGCAAAGTGAAACAGAGTTTGGAGACGTGTAAGTCTATGGCGAAGCCAACACCACACCAGTGGGTGACTTCTCTCGAAGAAACTGTTAAGAAAATGGATCTTACGTGTAGAATAATCCAAAAATCTATTTCATGAGGTGAAGACTGAAAATTTATCTTGATCTAACTTAACTTCAAAAACTAGCACGCATGGTAAGATAACATCAGACAACCGTCTAATTTCTCAACCAATGTGGGACACCATGACGGAAACTCAGAAGGATGGAAATGTGGTGTTAAGTTGGTGACTTTTGGAACATGTAAGGTGGCAAATTCTTAGGTTACGTCAGTTCCATTAGTTTTAGATTAAAATTTTTGAAAGTGTTCGATTTTCACAGACTTGAACAATTAGTTCCTATGTAACATGATATCATAAGTATCAAATTGTTTTAAGGTTCAACTTAGGTCAATTCTCCATTAATGTACCTCATCATATCTAAAAACAACAAACATTCTCACAAGGACAATTAAATTAAAATATTCCTCAACCAACTAAAGATGGTCTGCCAGGATGGTAACAAGCTGTTACATCCTCGGGAACAAATGAAATGTCGAAAGAAACTATAAAACCAGAAAATACATAACAGTATAAAGCCACAATTATTAATTTTTTCTTGCTGCTATTCCCTTTAAGAGTTGATCTTTCTGCAATTCTTCCTGATTTCTCCCCTGGAACCCGTCAAAGGCGAAATATTTCCCATCTTAACCATAGACTTCGCAAAATGCTCGAAGAAAAGCTCATTGTTCTCTGCATACTGCTTCACCAGTGCTAGTGATTCTTGATTCTTAGTCACAAGGACTTGGTCTGAGTTCAGTAGGCCTTTTGAAGCCACCAAGTTCTTGAAGTAGTTGTTATCAAATTTTGTTGGGGAAACAAAGTCCATGACAAATAAGGTTTGGTCACCACCTGATCTTGAACACCTAGTGCGCAATTGGGCAGCATATTATTGTTCCAGTGTAGAGTCTGGTAAACTGTTTCCTGACTGGTTGTAGAGTCTCTGCCTGAAGCTGGTGCATCTTGCATTTCCAATTGTGTGGCTCCCTGTACGACAATTTTTTGGCATTAATTAAGAGTTTAACTTCTATGAACTTCAGCGTAAAAGAGTTTTTACACTATTGGAGCATATATAATAGATTATAAAATAATAATTGTGTAAGAACTCGTTACACTGTCGGTGTATATAAGTCAAACCCTTTAACTATGGTTTCATGTGTGATACGTAGTCTAGCTAAGAATTTAACTTATATATGTCAGCGTTTTATACTATCAATGTAATTTGACCTGTTATAGCAAGTTGACTCTCTTATATTTTTCAAGTTACTAATTTCACTTGATGAGTAGTTTATCTGTGATTGTGTTTTAGATGGTTGTGTAAAAATTCTTCCATAAATTTATAGAAGTTGAACTCTTCAGCTAAATGTTAATGTCTATGTACTCTTGGAGAGAGAGACAAACTTTTACCAGATAAAGCTACAAGGTCAACAATATCAAGCCCCTTCAACTTGAATTTTGTTAGAATGGTATTAAATGTGTTGTTTGGGGCAGGAATGTTCTGGTTGGAGCCACTTAAATTGGCACCTCTGGAGTCTCTTCTTCCTAATGGTACCTCCCAGTTTGGTCCACCAGCCTGTATATATACAAAAACATTAAAATGTCAGTTTTGTTAATCCATCCTAGCAATGTACTCAGTTCAGTTTTACTTGTCGTAAATTGACTTGGCAAGCCTATTAAAGAGCCAAAAATAGAATGAAAAGATTATTATATTACGCCTAATTATTGATAATTACCTAATGATTGAAATCAACTAAAGCTTACCAAAAAAAATATGTGTAGCGAATTAATTAAGTAATGGGTTCTAACAATTCACATGTTCCCCATAAAAAAAGACTAAAGAGTGGAGCCTTGGAAAAAGCCAAGTTTGATTAGTATAATTCCAAAATGTTGAAAAAAGAAATTAGAAAATTTGACTTATTAATACTAAAGAGTAAAATAGGAAAAAAGTTGTAAATTATCTCTTGATTTTTTAAAGTGGACAAATAAAATTGAACAACTATTTTTAGTATAGCGGACAAGTAACACTGGACGGAGGAGTACTTTTGATCACTTTTACTCTTATGTATGATAGCTATTCAACTTACTAAAACAGTTGAATCCCTTGCAGCTAATTCCAAGATGTCAGCACAAGAGACAGTTTGAGGGCACTCCTTCTCCAGTGCCTTCTTAATTTCATCAATGACTTCAAATCCACGAGCTGAGTTCCTGTTGGGATTTGATCTCTTCTCACTAATAATGCTTCCACTGCTGTCAAGAAGCAGAGATGCATCACACCCCTACATGGCACATTGAAATTAAATATTTACTCATCACCTAGTATATTAGTACATGGTTCGAAGGGTTCAACTGAATTCTCTTCGTTGGGAAATTATGCAGTGTAATAGCATAAAATAATTTTTTTTGTATATCAATGCATAGTTGTATGATTGTGAATACTCTTGACTTGAGGGAAACTTCTAGTGCAGTGATAAAGGTGGCTATAAATTGCTTAGGTTAGAGGTAGGTAAGAATCACATGCGTGAATTTTTTATTTTTCTGAATCCTCTTGTTAGAATTGTGACATTCTTGCATATTCTTTAAAATTTTCAACTCCGCCATTGTTCTAACAGATTATAAATACTACTTACTAAAAATGAATAGGGTGGGACATGCATATATATAATAACTTTAGAGCCAACCAGCCAGGTGAAGAACTAAAGTATTAGGTACGGGTTCTGACCAAAGCAAAAGCTTTTGCTTAGACCCCATAATTGTATTAGAAAATTTATTAAATATGTATAAATATTTAATCGCAAACTCAATAACTAAAAGGAGCTATAAATTTAATATAGCAAATTCAAATTGATAAACATTAAATTCTGACTCCACCTTTGAATCTAGAGCTTTAATTTACCTCGACAAAGCAATCGTGGAAATGCAACCTCAGCAATGAAGCAGCCATCCGAGCCTCTTTGGCTACGGCCTTGGCAACAATAGACTTTACTATTTCTTTTGCTTGGGGACATGATCTGTCATAAAATTGTGGGAATAGATAACCACCATAAGTCTTAGTAGACAAACAAATTGGTGCAAAAGCAAGGAGAACAATGACCGTGAAGAAGCTCATTGATTGAGCCATAGTGGAAAGTATTAATTAAGGACTTAGTCTACTAGGGAAATAATTTGAGAATGTAAGTAGGCTATGGCTTGCTTTGATGAAATTGAAGGGGAATAACGAGTACTATAGATAGTGTTCAATTTATGGAGTGTTGTTACAAATGGGAGATATATAGATGGAGTTGGTAGCTTATTAGTTATGATTAGTGAAGCAGAGTCAAGTACAATGATGATTGAGATATGACATTCAGCTATATAAAAAATTTCAAGATCTTAAATCATTCTTAATGCATCACAGATGGTTGATTACTAATAGCTTAATTAGCTATTTTAAACCTTTGTAAAGTTGATCAAGAATACCAGGTCTATAATTGAAGTAACAAATAATGTGTATGAATTGGCCTAGACGTCGACGTCTCCTAACCAAAATCCAAAGATATTGTAGCTATCAACTATACAGTATTAGTATAATTTATGATAGAATGACATGCTTTGGTCAACCACAAATCAATTGCTTTTGGATATGACAATTATTGATACATGCATGAAATATAAAATTCTCAAAATCTAAAAATTGAGCAAAGTTGGACTGTTGGAGCAGAACCACCTGCTCTGTTGACAAAAGAGGACCATGCAATTTGACCGAGATAACTTAGTAGGCGGGCCATGCAATTTAGAGTTTAAATATGAATAAAATTTTAATTTCAATTTTAAGTTTGTGATTTTATTTTTTTTAATATAAAACTTGACCATAAATTTATATTTTCTCAAAAAGAGCCCATAATTTTAATTTTGCAAAAAAGACTATTGTTATTATTATACATAGTTTCCACCTGAATTTGTCCCGAAAAATCGAGTTCACGCGCCAACTAATCGAGCATCTATTACCCTGAACATTTAAAAAGTGAATTTAATAACTCTCTAGCTAATGTGACATAAAATATAAAAATAATTAAAAAGTGGCGCGTTTTCATTAAAATTATTTTTTTTGTTCTTGGCCAAGAATTCCATGTCAATGAACTCCATAATGCCTTCTTGGTCTGTTTGTGCCGTTTCTGTTGTTGCCATTAATGGTGATGAATGGTTTTTGGGTGGAAACAAGGGAGATGATTTGATAATTTAGGAGTTTTGTTAATTTAAATAATTAATAAAAGAAAAATCAAATGATTAATTAAAAGAAAAAAAGAAAAGAATATAAAAGTTAAAATATAGAAATTTCTGACATGACAATGACGTGGCGATGACGGGTGTATAATACATCACCTACTGCAACTGGTTATATGTGTATAGGGGTAAATAAGTTCACTTTTTAAATATGTAAGGCAAAACATGTCGCCGGATTAGTTGGATTGTGAACTCGATATTTCAGATATAGTTCAGGTTGCAATCTATGTATTTTGCCGTAATTTATTAAACCAGTAAATTTTTATAAAATTATATTTACTTGAAAGTTTATAATAGCTTGTAATCACCAACTAGGAGTCTCAACATAACCGTTTAAATTGTAAATATAAGTTAGATATCCAAAATAAGCTGGCTGGTCAAACGTGTGTGGAATTCAAGCTATAAAATGTATTTAATTTCTATGCACCGATAAAATATATAAAAATAAATATAAATATTTATATGGCAACCTCAGGTATTAGTCCTATACTTGATCTCCTGTAATTTCCGAGTGTGTATGCTCGCATGGGTCACAAAAGCAAAAATATATTTTGACCTATAAATTAATAAGATTAGCGAATATTAGGTGAATTTGATTGGTCCAAAGTCCAATGGTATAGAAGAAAAGGTTAGAAGAACTGCTCCAACTATTTCCCAAAGATCAACAAATTCACGATAACTTAAAAATTCATGTGAACCCAAGCAATTGCCTTTCAAATAGGCTGCAACATTAACAAAAAGGCTTGTTATATACCTATTTGACATCCTTGTACTAGTTCACGATAACTTAAAGTTTCTTCGTTGAGTTATTTTTCTTGCCTTCGTCAAGCTGTTTTATGTTCCGACCATGTTCAAATATGTGATTACTATTAAACATAAGTATCCTCATTTTTATTGACTTTAAATTTTATATACAGATGATATAGTTAGAAGTATTAGTTTTTAGCTTTAATTGCTGAAGCTTAAACGAAGGAATCTGTATCATATCTCATAAACAGTTTTTTTTAAAGCACGACACACTTTTACACACTAATAAATAGTACTAGATGAGTTATATAAACGAAACAAGGAAGTAAGGAATCAAGTTAAGAGAAACATACTTCAATATGTCCAGTAGGTGAGCAAGTGAGTTTCTGGTTCTTTTTCCAGTCAATTCTGGCAATCTCACAAATAATATCTAAGAGGCTGAATAATATCTCAACACACATAGTAGCAAAATAACAATAACTACAACTAAGAGGCTTCAGCCATAAGCATAATAAACACAAGTTTCAGCTTGAGACGCAAAATAATTTAAGACTTGTATCAAGATCCCATTATCAAGTAGTTCATCAGCTATCCAAACAGAGAACCTGAAAAGTGTTGGAAATTTGCCTTTGGTGGGAAGGTGCGTCCACCTGTATTTAATGACTTAAACACTAGGGTTCCGTATGTTGGAGGCTTTGTCTCTTCACACGTGCATAATCTACTAAGTGAGTAGATGACCGTAGGGCCAAAGATCGTCAAATTTCGTTAAGAAATGAAAAAGATATTGGTTCACGAAGTAAGGTGTTTGAGGCATGAAAATATGGTGTGGGACAAATCTACCACATCGGTGGGAAAAGGAAGAATTGTTCTCTTTATAAGTCTCAAAATTGGCTAAGGGTTTGGGACCCCAAGGGGTAACCCATGTGTTTGAAGGATGGAGGACCTAGATGTGCTTGGATTCAAGGCTAATCCCACACGCTCGCCGCCCGTCCGGTCCGGTCGTGGGTCGTGGGCCTTGAGATTCTTCTGATAGACCCCAAATTGTTTAATATTTACAGTTTGATCTCTGAAGTTTTTGAAAAGATGAAATTGGGAACGACGGAAGGCAGAAAGTTTCTGTCTACCGTTTGGGTTGGCTTTTGGAACGTTACACATTAAATCAGCCATTAGTTGGCAGTTGAGAAGTCTCCCCTTATGCTATATATTGAAGTCTTTTGGCTCAATTGTAGAGACTACTACGATATAATACACAGACAAAAACAGAAGAGAACTGAAATTGAAATTCTATCCACAAACAGAAAACTCAAAACTCTTCCTTCCTTTTCCGTTCTTCAGCAAGTCATTTCGTGTTTTATCTTGGGAGACTATTGTCCGTTAACGTAAAAGCATATATATACGGGGCAATCTTGTCCTAAAGACAGAGAGTCATCTCTCGACTCAGCCACAGTTGTAACAATCCAGATTTAGTGTTTCTTGATTTCAGGTTATCAAGATTCAAGACTCAACAAGCTTGCGGATTGTCTATTTGTTTATTCTTTTGAACACTTGTAATAATTATTTACTTCCCGTATTGCTTTATATATCCAACAAATTTAAGACAAAATTTGTATTAGTGTTCGAAAGATGTAGGTCAAAAGTTGTTTCACCAAATCTGAATATGGCTATGGTTTTCTGGTAGAAAAGACATGTGATTATGATGTTGAAGGTCAACGTGTTCATGGTGTCACCGCTCCTGAGAGTGGTGGGAACAAGCGCCCACGAGAGGCTGGGGTCAACTGGGATTAGAGGAGAAGGCTGAAGATATGGTTCTATCTTGTAGCAGAAGGCCTATATCTGTCCCAGACAAAGGATCTGAAATATGGTAGGGAAGAAATTGACACTCAGTCCGATGAAGTGGCTGAAGTGGGCTAGAATTCGAAATTGGGATAAGTAATTTTTCCTCCTTGTCAAGAATAAGATTAAATGATGTCTGATTAAAAAGGGCTTAAAATAAGGAGGAATATGAAAATATTTTCATGAAATAATTTATATTCCTTACGCTTTAAAATCAGAAGTTTAATCTCATCTTCCTTCCCATTTAAAGATTGGATTTTGTAAACGACTTAAAAAGATTTGTTCTTTTGAGTGTAATTATTAAAAGTCTGTAAAGTATGTTCGCATATACGAGGGAGAAAGATCCACTGACTGTGCGAAAATTGTTACCACTCTTAAGTTAGCGCCAAGAATTGTCTAGGCACCAATCATAAGGAAAGAAGACTAAAAGCTAAAGACGTTGAGTCTGTCACACTATTTGGCAGAAGATCCTTCATAAAATGATATTGGACACTCAGTCATACAAAGCCTACGGGCGACTGGAGTGGAGCCAGAATTCATTTCTAGGAAAAGTAATGGACACCTAGTGTGGTGGGCCAGAGTTTCTAGGTCTTAAATGATCTGAAGGCCAAAGAAAATGCAGAAAAGAAATTGGACACTCAGTCTGCCAAAGCAACTGGAATGGGCCAGAGTTTCCAGGTCTTAAATGATCTGAAGGCCAAAAGAAAGGCAGAAAAGAAACTGGACACTTAGTCTGCCAAAGCAACTGGAGTGGGCCAGAGTATCCAGATCACATATGATCCGGTTATGCCCTAACCACGGGCAAGAGGTTGTTCATGTGAAACAACATCACCTCTAAAGTAGAAGGGGTTGGAGAGGTTGTCCTCAATAGGACTTCAGGGAATGGGATCACTCTCAGATGAGGTGATACATGTCCCAAACTTGGTTTAAGGGACGTTGTTGGTCAAGCTGGTTTGAGACTAGTCCAACAGGTCTGTAATAACTAAGAATGGTACAATATGTTTGTAGCCAAATGAATGATATATTTATAATCTGTACATCTATTCCATCATAGATTAAAATACGTTAAATAGAAAGTCATTCAAAAGCTAACGAAGTTGAGATTGTTGCCTTCTGTCGATATAAACCCTCAAAATGAATGTGAGGTAGGCGAAGAGGCAAAATCACCTTTCCAAGTTCCGTCGAAGGAATAGCGAAAGAAGCACTGCTCCTCTAGAACTTAGTCATACCTACATGGGTGATTTGAAGTTTATACAAAATAGAGGGGGGAGACAAGTACTTTGTGACCTTCATTGATGATGATACAACATATTGTATCATTTGTTTGTTGAAAAGCAAAGATGAAGTTGTTGAAGCGGATAAGCGCTATAAAGCAGAAGTTGAAAATTAACTAAGCCTACGGATTGAGGAATTCGTGGTGAAAGAGGGGGAGAATGTGAAGCATCGTTCATTAAACGACTGCTCATTACTCACCTCAATCCAACGGTGTTAGCCAAGCGCAAAGTCGTACGCCCAAATTATGTGGGGCAAGGCGATCCTTACCGCTAATTTGATTCTCAACAGAACTCCGCATAAGGATAAGGATAATCCTCTGTGTGAGATATGGAAAGGATCTCACATACAAATGTTGTGATGTGGGGTGGCTTGGTAGAAGTTGGAATATCGAAACAGGTCAAGTTGGACCTAAGACTGTAGATTGCATAGCCACTGGATCTGTAAATAACAGTAGTGCTTATCGCCTCTTGGTATCAAAGAGTGATGAATTCTTTGAGGATAACTTTTCTTGAGAAGGAAAAAGAAGTAATTGCTCGAGGTTAATAAGAACCTGCGAGGGCTTGACTGTCCGGAACTAGACGTTCCGTATCTACAGGACTCAGAAGTTGCTGTCTATCCGGAACTTAATATTCCAGATCTACAGAACTCAGAGATTCTAGATATTGAACCGAGACGAAGCAAAGAGGGGACAAAGACTTGTTCCAAGCCTTCGAGCTTGTATGGTTGAGAATGAACCATGGACAATTAACAAATAATTGTCATCTCCAAAAGCGCTGCTTTGGAAAGAAGTTAAAGAGAAATAGATTCCATCATATAGAACCATACTTGTGTAATGGTTGATCTTCCTCCGGGAAAAGAACATTTGGGTTGTGAAAAAGAATACTCAAAAGTGAGTACAAAGTAGATGGATCTACTGACGAGTATAAGGCATCGTCTACTTGTACATGTGATTCCCTGTGAATAGCTTAACATCCAGGGCCATTGCAGTCTTGGGTGGCATGGATGTTGAAACAGCCTTCCTAATCGGAGACTTGGAAGGAGAGGATCAAAGTTGGTTTGCTGGATTGTTGGGATTCTTCTTGAACTTTCATTTTGGTCCCTGAAATGTTTACATTTTGGTCCTGGAAGTTTCAGATAAAACAGAAACAATGAATCTAACCACAGTAACATTGAATCTGAAGTTAGAAAGTCAAAGTTGGAAAACCAACAGTCTGAGAGTGGAAGTCATATTGAAATAAAGTCTCGATATGAAAGATATGGGTATCACATATGACATCTTAGAAATTGGATTTCTAAGACATCTAACGGACTGGTCTAACTCCAAACTCAGTTGTGAGATAATTGACAGTCTCGTTGAAGCCACCAATGGATATGAATCATAGAACTGATTGAAATCATGGTGCACCCATAGACAAGGAGCGATATGTGCAGGTCACATGTAGTTCAATGTATTATACACACTACAACCGACCTGGTATCGGCCTACAAAGCAGATCAGTTGAACTAAGGTTCACTGATGATTTTAATAAATGATCAATATAAGGCATTGAGTCGGATATGACGATATCTGAAATATTTGCTTATCTACGGATTATGGTATTCTGGATGTCCAGTGGTTCTGGGAGAACACAGTGATGCAAACTGGACATCAGATGTGAAGAACACCAAAGCCACAAGGAAATGTGTATGGTGGGTCTTGGAAAAACCTCTAAGCAAACTTGCATCGGCCGATTCATGATGGAATCGGAGTTTATCGCTTTATACAAAGCATGAAAGAAGTTGAGTAACTTCATGACTCCTTATAGGACGTCCCTTATTGGGAGAAACATGTGCCTTCAGTAGTTATACATTGTGGCTAGTCGGTCGGCTTCAGGAAGGACACGGATGACGGCGTCTGGACATATCTGTCAGGATCTGTCGGAGACATAAGATCGTATGGCAGTTGATCATCACGGGTGTCACTTCCTTGATTACTAATCATAGGATATAGCTGGACTACTCAAAGATCAAGTGTTTTGCCTGTCTAGGGGAATGAGCTTAAACCCAAACAATACGAACCTTTGTGGTGGTAACCCAACCATACTGACTGGAGATCCCAAGAATTTGGTTCAATGGAAAAACTAAGCTGTAAAAAGGTTTAGTTGAGCGCTTCGGTGGAAGCAAGAGCACTACGAATGATGATTTCTGTAGGGAAACATGAATTCAAAGTTGTTCCCGTGATAGACATTAAAGTGTTACCTGCATGGTGGGTAAAAGTTAAGCTTCCAAATCTTTAACGATCCTCAAACGATTGAGGTTAAGGTTGGGGAAACTTTTAATGATTCATAACACTTGTGAAGTGGGGTATAGCAGGATATCTTATAGGAGATCACATATTTAAGTGCGAGGACAGGCCGCCTCAAATGAACGCACTTAAAAATCCAAGTGTGTCCATGGCCACAACGGACAAAACAATAAGAAGAAAATGAATAAGGAGAGTTATTGTGTTGGTAGCATTGTCTTGGCTTACACTAAACACTAACGGTTCAAGACATCACGTTCATCGCACAGTAAGTAAGTCCGGTGGTATTCAACTAGGGAAGGTTCAAAGCATAAGCTACCTCTCCTGATGCAATATTCTTTCGCTGAAAGATTGTTGAAAGTAGGCACCTTGTGTGTGCGTCAAAATCTCTTTCAAGAGGGGATTGTTGGAAATTTGCCTTTGGTGGGGAGGTGCGTTCACCCGTATTTAATGACTTAAACACTAGGGTTCCGTATGTTGGAGACTTTGTCTTTTCACACGTGCATAATCTACTAAGTGAGTAGATGACCGTAGGGCCAAAGATCATCAAACTTCGTTAAGAAATGAAAAAAGATATTGGTCCACGAAGTAAGGTGTTTGAGGCATAGAAATATGGTGTGGGCCAAATCTACCACATCGGTGGGAAAATAAAGAATTGTTTTCTTTATAAGTCTCAAAATTGGCTAAGGGCTTGGGACCCCAAGGGGTAACCCATGTGTTTGAAGAAATGAGGACCTAGATGTGCTTAGGTTCAAGGCTAAGCCCACACGCGCGCCGCCGCCGCGCGCCCGTCCGGTCCAGGCTCAGGTCGTGGGCTTCTTCTGATAGACCCTAAATTGTTTAATATTTATAGTTTGGTCCCTAGAATTTCTGAAAAGATGAAATTGGGAACGACGGAAGGCGAAAAGTTTTTGCCTACCGTTTGGGTTGGCTTTTGGAACATTGCACATTAAATCAGTTATTACTTGGTTGATTAACTCCCTCACTAATGGCCATAAACAGCCATTACTTGGCTGATTAACTCCGTCACTAATGGCCATAAACAGTCATTATTTGGCAGTTGAGAAGTCTCCCTTATGTTATATATTGAAGCCTTTTGGCTCAATTGTAGAGACTACTACAATATAATACACAGACAAAAACAGAAGAGAACAACTGAAATTGAAATTTTGTCCACAAACAGTGAACAGAAAACTCAAAACTCTTTCTTTCCTTTTTCGTTCTTCAGCAAGTCGTTTAGTGTTTTGTTTTCTTCGTTAGAATCAACATAGTTGCTTTGTAGTGTTGATTAGTTGTTGTTTTATCTTGGGAGACTATTGCCCGTTAACGTAAAAGACAGAGAGCCATCTCTCGACTCAGCCACAGTTGTAACAATCCAGATTTAGTGTTTCTTGATTTCAGATTATCAAGATTCAAGACTCAACAAGTTTGCGGATTGCCTATTTGTTTATCATTTCGAACACTTGTAATATTTATTTACTTCTCGTATTGCTTTACATATCCAACAAAGAGTTTGGCGCATAAATGGCATGTTTTGTAAGTTTAAAGATCAAAATGGTATGTGAAATACTTAACATACCGAAATGGGTTGTTCGTTCATTACTCAACGAACTATAATTATGTTTGACGAGAATTGTTAACGTCGTCGTAACCATTAAAAAAAAAGAAAAAATAATTGTCGTACGGTAATTAATGAACGAACTACAACTAAATATTTTCTACATTTCGTGGATTAATGGCCGAACTGCAATTTATATATTTTTTTAGTTGTTTTTATTGTTCGTGCGTTAGTTGCCGAACTGCAATTAATGTTTTTTTTTACACTTCGTTTACCAACAACCCTAAATTCTTCAAGTATCAAAATTCGTAGAGATTAATGTAAAGGAAAAGGAATTAAATAATGCTTAGTTTTCGCTTGTCAATAATTAAGGATCCACGAGTTGGTGTCCCAACCAATATACAAGTATGGCATATTACCGCGAAACAACAAGATCGTAAAAAGGCAAAGTTACCACATCATAATTTAATCTAAAACAATTACAAAACCATGTATGGTTGGCTAAATAGTGATTATTTAAATATACATTAAAAGCTACTCACTCAAAAAAAGCTACCCAGCTTATACTTGAAGAATAAATCAGGGTTGTTCGTAAATGAAGTGTAAAAAAAAAAAGAACATTAATTTGCAGGTCGGCAACTAAGGCATCAACTGTAGAAAAAAATTAAAAAATATATTATAAATTGCAGTTCGGCCATTACTCCACGAACTGTAAAAAAGATATTAGTTGTAGTTCGTGAATTAATTATCGAACTACAATTATTTTTTTTTAAATGGTTACGACGACGTTAACCGTTGCCGTCAAACGAAGTTGCAATTAGTTGATTAATGAACGAACAACCAATTTCGGTATGCCAAAATTTCACATATCATTTTGGTCTTTAGGCTACCAAAACATGTCATTTAGACACCGGACTTGAACCTGAATACATGACTTGCAAGAATTAAGTGAAAGGCTTTGTCACAACATCAAAACAGATCGGGGCCTAATGAACCATGAATCAGCCTTTGCTGAAAACTGTTCGAACAAAGGTAGACCACAGATGACAAAAATGAGTAGAAAATATATGATAGGAACCAGAAATATCAATTGACGGTAGAATTGGCTAGGGGGTGTGCATTCGATTTTTCGGTTCGATTTTACAGTACAATCCAATTCGAACCAAAATTAATTTGATTTGTTCGATTTTTCTCTTTTCGGTTCAATTTTTTCCGATTTGGGTATTCAGTTCCATCATATAAGATAATTAACATAATCGAATAAATATATTTGAATGACAAAAAGAACAAATATTATAGAGAATGAGAAATAATTATGTCAAATCTCTTAAATATATTTCTAATATAAGTCACGGGTAAAACTTTAAAAACACAATATTTAAAAGTATATAAATATGTGTCCATAACCTAATTATTGAGAATGAGTCATTTTATACTCGAATACAAATAGATCACCAAGAAAGGTTGAAGTGGTAAAACACTCATATATATATATATATCGGTTTTTGAGTTTTTATTTTTCTAAATCCTAAACCGAACCAAAAAACCAAAAATTTTAATTTCTCAATCCGAAACCAAACCAAAAACCCGAAAAATCAATCCAATTTAAAATTCGGTTTGGTTTTTCGGTTTAATCCGAATAATGCACACCCCTAGAATTGGCAGTGTTTCAAATCATCAAACAGATTTCTTGAACCTGGGTAAACGAGTGCTTGAGCTGATAGTTATCAGACATAAAATCAGAATTGTGTTATCAACATGCAAAGGATAGTTCAGTTAAAGCACCGAATTACCAAAAGCCTCAAAGTTGTCAATCGCATTCTAGTCTTGAGAGCTGATTTCAATATCAATATTGCTTTGCTTGAGCTCTCCTCGAATCACCATTTGTTTTGTGGACTGTATAGATTGTTACTGCCTATGCCATTAATCCCTTAACACAATATATACAGAGAAAAAAGAAGAAAGAAAAGTCCACCCAAAAGCTAAGGCCTTAATATTCACACAGTTACGAGGTTTTTCTCTCTTTTGTTTCTCTTATCACTCAAGTGATAGAAAGCTCCACAGAATATTTGGTTCAACAATCAGACACCATGCCATAAAGTTTATGATGACTTTGGCCGGGCAATATCACTTCCTGGCATTATCTGCTTCGTATTTGGCCAGGAAGTATTAGTTCCTGGCTTTATCTGATTTATATTTGGTTTCGTGAACCAGGTTGTGTACAGAAATTGTTTCTGGGGCCCTACATGGTTGCATATAAGCTTAAGCTTCTGTCTTTCCCTCATCCATCTTAAAACAATCTTCATGTGCCTTTTGCTTGCCAAGCCTCTCAACCCAACATCCTGGAATTTTGCAAGGAAAAACAGTTGGCAAAGAACAGCGTAGAGTCTCAAAATTAAGAACCATAAGATCATGAGAATTAGAAAAGAAGGTACTATTTCACATAATTTTATACTCTGTGCTAGGAAGTACACTGGTAGAAAAAACAGAAACTTGAAACTATCAATTTTCCACCCTAACTAGAACAACTGTTAATTATCATACAGAAACTAATTACCAATGTGATGGATTAGACACAAGGAAAATTCCGTAAACTTAGGGATCAACTACCTCTTACCTCTTTGCATGCAGCAAATATTTCCAACACCTAAAAGAGTTCGCAACAGTGTGCAATTTGTTAAGCCATTTACGGAGGATCTTTAAAAAGCAAAGGTAATATATGACAAGACGAAAAAATGGTTATCAGCTGCTGAAGCATCCCAAGTGACTTGTGAAGCAGTTACGAAATGGTGTTGCTTAAGAGCTCAAGAGTATGCAAGGCTGTAAGTTTCTGTGCCTTTTAGCTACAAAGCTACCGCTCAAACCAACTATCAAAGATAAGAGAGTGGTGTAGAAATTAAAGTCAAGCATAATTGCTGCATAGGAGTACCATGGAGGATAACTTTATTTCTATGCTTTTCTGGCTTTATAAACCAGAATAGAAAAGGAGTACCATGGAGGATAACTTTATTTCTATGCTTTTCTGGCTTTATAAACCAGAATAGAAAAGGACAAGAGGGGGTTGCTCAAATGGTAAGCACTGTCCACATCGAACCCGAAGGTTGTGGATTTGAATCACCAAGGGAGCAAAAAGGGGGAGCTCCTAGAGGGAGGGGTTAAAAAATCTGGAAAAAAAAGGACAACGTTGAAGCATCTTTCAATCATACCCTTTTGTGTGTGACTTTCAAATGAAAAAGTTCAAGGTGGCATCTTTCAATCATACCCTTTTGTGTGAATTTCAAATGAAAAAGTTCAAGGTGGCAAATGAACCTGTGTAATTTGCTTGAGCAAAAAGCAAAAGTTACAAACTAAGAACTGGTTCTTTTCTACAAAATCCTGAACCATAACAAGTCAATAGGGTTCCTCCACCTTAACCATAAACGAAAGAGATCTCTATTATCGATTGAAATATGCTGCCTAAGCTTAGAGAAATATTTTTCAGACAAACCATGTTTATATATAACCAGTTGGATCTGGGTTATGGGTGGGTTTATTTTTGGGTCAGGTTTTTATGACCCTTAAAATATGGGTCTTAAGATGTTATGACTTGGTTTACTCTACAAGGAGAAATGAGATTACTAGGATGACTTTCTTACATAAGTAATTTTAGTGAGAAATTTCAAAAACTTGAATGACCTTCTAGGGAATTAACTCTAAAACTTAACATAAATTTTAATTGCATTTTTAAGCTATATAATTAAATTCCAACATTGTTTGGGATTATGACGAAGTTTTTATTGTGTTTTAGTTAAGTGATTAAAAAGCTTTCAAGACAAACTGATTTCCTAGAAACCAACAGTCAATTTAACAAATTAGTTATACTTTAGTTAAAATCTTAGAGGAGAAAACTAATGGCATACAGTAGCCAATCCGAAACTCATTAACTTTAAGCTAACAATAACAAAGCTTTTGTATATGTCTGCAGTTCTGCTCCTCCTTTCTTATAATGAGTGTTGATAGAGATTGAAAATGGGAAAAGAAGATGTGATTAACAGATCTAGAAAGAGAATAGAACAAGAAAGTTGTGATTAGCCAGAAGAACTTCTCCATTTCCTGCAATGGTTTCTCTTTCTCTTCAACAATGTTCAATACTCTTGAGTCTTGCCTACATATTTTTTTTCAATAGAAAGGTGAAGAATTTAACGATCAAGGGAAAAATTGTCAAATTGCTAAACTTTTTCAATTCCCAAAGCTGCAGACATATAGCAGCTCTCATTTTGGTATTAAACTGATTGCCTCTTCTCATAAATTCCAACTAATTACGAAAAAATCTCTCACTTGGCCCAAGATATAAAATTTACTCCAAACTTTTGTATTTTATTAAAAACAGATCTCATTTATGCTCTCAACCAATCTTTATCTACCATTTTCCCCCACTAAAGACACATAGTTACAAGATCCAACAAAATGTGGCAACAACCTGTCATGTAAGTTAGTTTTACAATAATTTTTAGGGTTAAGCATTACTCTATACATTTTTCTAATTTATTTTCTTTCACAGATCCATTTTGGTATGAGTAAACTTCATAGCATAGGGTTCAAATATTATAAATTCTGAAAAGAGATTTTCGCGGTTGAAATTGCCAATGCTGAAATGGATACTCTTAAGTTTAAAAAATCAACTGAGTCACATTGTATGTGTTTAAGTTGCCAATCCACCATGTTTATTATGACTATAACCAGTTGGATCCAGGTTATGGGTGGGTTTATTTTTGGGTTTTTGGGTCAAGTTTTTATGACCCTTAAAATATGGGTCTTGAGATGTTATGACTTTGTTTACTTTTTAGTGAGAAATTTCTAAAACTTGTCAATCAACACGTACAACGTGACCCAATTGATGTTTCGAACTTTGGAAGACCCCTTTCAACATCGGCAATTTCAACTGCAAAAAGTTTCTTTCCAGAATTTATAATTTGGGTCCTACGCTATGAATATTCATACTAAGATGGATCTGTGAAAGAAAATAAATTAAGAAAATGTATAGAGTAAAATTTAAGCCTAAAAAATATTATAAAACAACTTGCATGACAGTTTTGTTGCCACATTTTGTTGGTGCATTCGACCTTGTTCCTATCAGAGTTCCAACTATAATCTATGTGCCTTTAATGGGAGAAAAGGATAGATAAGGATTAGTTGGGGTCATAAATGAGGTTGTTTTACAGAAAATACATCATTATTCCCCTGAAATTTGACCTTGTTTTGTTCAGTGTGTATTAATCACCCCCTTACAAGCCTAGGTGGCGATTAGAATGTATTTCACTCTCCAAGAGCGAGTGAGATAAGCAAATAAATATTTTTTTTTATTTTTTCAGCAAATTATTTAATTAGAAAACCAATTTCTTGAAAATAAGATCCAAGTTTAGGGGGGTAATGATGTATTTTCTCTGTTTTTTAATAAAATACAAAAGTTTGGAGTAAGCTTTATATCTTAAACCAAGTGAGAGATTTTTCTGTAATTAGTTGGAAGCCGTTAAATAACAAAAATGAGAGTTGTTATATGCCTACAACTTTGGGAAATTGAAAAAAAGTTGAGCAATTTGACAATTTTGTCCTTGATCGTTCAACTTTTCACCTTTCTATAGGAAAAAAAATATGTAGACAAGACTCAAGAATATTGAACATTTGTTAAAGAGAAAAGAAAAGAGAGAGAAAGAGAAACCATCATAGGAAATGGCGGAAGAGTAAATGGAGAAGTAGTTCTTCTTATAGGTAATCACAACTTTCTTGTTCTTTACTCTCTTTTCTCTTTCTACATCTGTTAATCACACATTTTTTCCATTTCTATCAACACTCGTTATAGAAAGAATGAGCATATGCTGCTACTGCTGACATATACAAAGTATTTGTTATTGTTAGCTCAAGATTTGTAAGTAGCTTAAAGTTAATGAGTTTCAAAATGACCATTGTATGACATCGTTTTCTCCTCCAAAACTTTAACTAAAGTATAACTAATGTTGCCATATTGACGGTTGGTTTCTAGGGAAATCAGTTTGTCTTGAAAAATTTTTAATCACTTACCGTTACACAACAAGAACTTCGCCATAATCCCAAACAATGTTGGAATTTAATTATATAGCTTTAAAATGCAATTTAAATTTATGTTAAGTTTTAGAGTTAATTTCCTAGGTCATTTAAGCTTTAGAAACTTCTCACTAAAATTACTCATAACCATTTCTCCTTATAGAATAAACAAAGTCATAACATCTCAAAACTCATATTTTAAGAGTCATAAAAACCTGACCCAGAAACCCAAAATTAAACCCACCCATAACCCGAATCCAACTAGTTATAGTCATAAAAAACTTGTGTATGTCTTCTTTTGCTAAAATCATATATAATCTGTATAAACTTTAATGGGTTTGCTAGTGTTGGCAAGTAAGCAATGTTTAGTCTGGATGTTGCTTATCAAGCATCATTCTAGAAATTATTTGAACGGAATGTCAATCTTTTTTGCTGTCTAGTAATATTTTTTATAGTTTGCTGGTGTTCTATTTTACAGAGTGATGTTCTAGCTTCAAGAATCTTGGATCCATAATCCAAGAAGATGAAGAGATTGACTATGATGTTGCACATGTATTGGAGCGGATGGGTGAAATAGAAGCTCACCTCTGTGGTACTGTACGATAGTGAGACTACACATTATATATATATATATATAGACTATCTTTTATATTAATTCACTTTGAATTAATTAGTTTAAATCTTAATTAGTTTAATCCGTTTTGCATATATTAATTACTTTTTGTTCCTTTCATTTTCTTTTCACTTCTTTTCGTCTCTTTTCCTATCTCTGAGGCGAGGGTCTTTCAGAAACAGTCTCTCTGCCCCACAAAGGCAGGAGTAAGTTTTGAGTATATTGTACCCTCTCGAGACCCCACCTCTATCTCCCGAGACCCCACTTGTAGGATGCTAAAGTGGTGCACTTTTTAGTCATTCCCCAAAAGTTCTGTAAAAGATGATCTTTATTAGTCAGAATGAGACTCATTCCTCTTGTCACTAGCTATACTTCTTCTACTTGTTGTACTAATAACAACAAAACAATCTTTAGCTAACTGGGATCAGCTATATGATTCAAATTTTTTTTGAAAAAAATACATCAAGTTAATATACAAGGCTGATTTCAAAATTAGAGAATCTGGAGAAGGGATTCATGAATTACCTTGACGCGTTCCCAGGTGTCGGCAATAGTAAGAGGTCCATGTTCCTTCAAAATGTCGAAGATAACCCTCGTAATAGTTTGTGTCTGCTCTGGTGGGGTTTTAAGCTCAATGGGTTTCATTTTTGGCTTTGGTTTCCTCCCTATCAACCTTATCGCAGTGGCAAACATGGTTCCCTTCAATCTCTCTGGCTATGGCGTAAACCCTTTTGCTGTTTCAGAACAGTTTATAAGCAGGAAAAGTTTTGCTGCTACTAAGCGAGAAAAAACAACATAAATGGTTACTTATATTTGATACTATGCTCTAGGCTCAAAATTAATTTTTTTAGTGTTCCACATAAATTTTACTGAACTATATTTGGTATATTTGACTGAAATTATGAAAAAAAGTAAAAGAAAATTAGCGAGAACTTATATTTTGGGATACACACTACTAAAAAAAAGGTCAAATATATTGGGACAAACTAATGGACATTCATCGGTTCGATTGTAAGATAAAACTGAGAAAAAATCAACGAACGTGATGTTGTTACCCAAGTTTGATACTACACATGTTTAATTAAATAGTTGAACTTCTTAAATTCCAAGTAAAGTAAATCATTCATTTGCGAAACCCAAAACTATTTTCTTAATTAGTTCAGTGTTATAAGTGCAAAATCACGACACTAATATTTAATCACCGGACAGAATATGGACATAGGTATTTTAACGAACACTTAACTCTCACATTTTTTAACATCAAAAACAGCCATTTTCTTATGAGACCTGAATTCTTAACAAAATAATACACTCAGAATGCCAAATCGATTCGAACATCATATATAATTCTAAAATAAAAAAGAAGTAGAAGATCACGGACCTCATGTGGTGCAGCCTCTTGGGGGCGTATTGTGAGTTTTGGACGCCTAGTCTAGTTGGGGTTTTGGACGAACAAGGGGAAGATGGGTCTTGTGGGAATTAAGATCTTGACTTTGTTAAAGTAAAATATTTATTTGCAACAACAGACAGATTATAATATTTAAAATGTGAATTCTTCAAACTGATAATTTAAAAAAAAAACATACATAATTAAACACTTATTTTGGGATAATATGATTTTCAAATTGACAAACACATTTTGTAATTAAGAAAATATATGTAAATATAATTTACATATATAATATTTATTTATGATATTTTATCAAATGAAATGACATTTGTCATTGCGATTAAGTTTTCAAAAATTAGAATTCTCACCCGTTTTTAATTTACTGCTTTTGAGATGTAAAAACAATGAAATCTTTTGTTTGCAAATCTGATTATGAGTAATTTTTTTTTACTAGAAACCATACATTGAAATCTATATAAATCATGTGTTAATCTTAGAAATGTGTTTATGTTGTTTCCTCTTCTATTTATTTGAGGAGAATTTGCAGTGGCTTAATGTCTATGAAGTTTGTTGATTATATTTTTAGAAATAAATAGCCTTGAATCTATGCTAGCCAATATTTAAGTTTTTTTCTGGTTAAGACTATAATATAGAACTCATTAATGATTTTGGTGCTTGAAGATTAGTCACAATTTTGTCAATTTAAGTTGCATAAAAGAATTAATCTATTGAAGATAAGATATAGCACTTTTGAATTTTGATAGTAGAAACTCATGCTTTAGTTTCTCTTTATTTTGATTTACCAAAATTTGTCCAAAAATGTGTCAGGGCAGACCATTGTACCAGCAGCCCTTGTGTTATTCTTTTTTTAAAAAAAAATATTTAGTTCCGGATATTATTTCAATGTTAAGATTCATGTCGCAAATTCACTTTTTTTTTTGTAACTAACTCCTAGTGTTTGTTTAAATAAAGTTCAGAGCATAACTTTATGCGATTTGTCTGTTGATAAATTAATTTATATGTACAATTTGGCAGAATGAGATTTTGATTTGCTTTTGGTGTGAGTTCAGTGCTATGTCTTTACAAAGATTGGCTCTTGTTCTAATCAAGTTTTGTGGTTTAGTATCCCTTAAGCTTTTTATCAAAAGTTTGTTTGATTCACTTCATGCCCTCCGAATAAAGCAACTGGGATACATAAAATGATTTGGCTTTGTGTAATTACAGCAATAACAACATATTCAGAAGTAGGATCTGACTATGTTAATTTTAGGGGTGGCGTATATCGGTACGGTTCGGTTTTGTATCAAAAAAATATGAACCGAATAAAATTCGATTTTTAAAAAAATAAACCAAATCAAACTTGTTTTTTAAAAAAAACATATATCAGTTTATATCGGGTTTTTTCAATTCAAATATATAGTCCAAAAACGAGTCGGGTCGGGGGATTTTTTTTTTTAAATTGAAATTGACATTCACACCTACATTACCACAAATTTTTGACGTTGAAATGTATCGTATATCGTGAGATGTTTACTAAAGAAAAGGAAAAATTAGAAATCGATTTGGGGGAAAACACAAATTGATTGGGAAAAAACGGACGTTTTCGTAAAAATTGGCGGCGCCAAACCGCCTTGATATGTTAATTAAGTTCATGCCGCATTAGACTTCCATAAAAGCGTCATAGATTGACTTCAATGTCTATGATTCAAGACATAACAGTAGCGTAAAATCAAAAACAAGATTTAATTACATATTTACCCCCGGTTTTTCGGTTCGGTTCATCAAAAATATGAAAGAACCGAACCGAATCATTTAATCCTGATTCGGTTCGATTTTTTCGTGAACGGTTTTAAAAAAAAACGAATTTTATGCCCACCCCTAGTTAATTTCTATTTCGTATTTTTCTTAATCATTACATAGTCCTGAAATTCATTCAAATTTGGATGTGATACTAATTCCTTCTTGTCTCCATTTTTGCCCAAGCCAAATCCATCGGCAATCACTTATGATCGTCCAGATTTATCACTTGAACATCTCAAGTAACGCTTGTTCCATCTTAACACTTCAGGTGGACCTCCGGTATGCCATTTAGACACTTTTCGATGACTTGACAACTTACGTGATTTTCACAGAAAACAGACGCGTGTAAAGCCCAAAAATAATTTTTATTTTATTTTTATTTCTTCTGCCTATTCATTCTTTTATTCTACCATCACCAAGATGTTGTCACCGATATTTCTATCGGAAAAACAAAAATTACACTTTTAATTCAACTCAATTCTCTTGCTCTCTCTCGTTAAAATGAAAAAGAAAATCGAAAGAGCTCATTGAAAAGAGAACAATTAGATTCGAATTTTAAATAATTTTTTGACGAAACTCCTTTATTTTCGATCTGGGTTTCGTTCTTTTTTTCTGATTTGGGTTTCAGATCTGGCAACTCCATTTTGTCTCTTTGGATTATTTAAAATTAATTGAGTATAAACATCATTAATGGGTCTTTAGAAAGCTTGAAGGTTTAAAATGAGTTACTTGATTTGATGAAAATCTTGAGAAATGTAAGTTGGGTTGTCTTCGGGTCTTCATGGGTATCTTTAGCTTAAGTTATAACAGATTTGGAGGAGCTTCTCTTTAAATTTTAGATTAAAATTGTGATTAGAACAAGATCACACATGAAGATGGTGAAGAACACCAAGAATATGATTTCCAGATTTTTGTTCTTTTGTCATTTTAATAATGATTTCCACATGTCCTAATTTAATTTGTTATTTTGCCACGTTATCGGCGAGTGTGGTACACACATTTTACATATTTGATTGATTGTGTAAAAATGGTTTAAATGGTATAAGGAAAGCATACTTGAAGTGTCAAGATGGAACAAGCGGCACTTGAGGTGTTCAAGTGACAAATCTGGACGATCACAAGTGTCTGTCAAATGAGTTTGACTTTTTTTGCGCATATAAACATCCAACGATTCCACTGGACCCTTTATTTCATTATTTATTATGTGTTGGGCCAAGGCCCCACATAATATTCATCGAGTTGGCCTCTTTCTTCTGTCCTCTACCAGAGCTGAAGCAATTAGAGAAAATGTGGGCCTAGGCGAACCCAAGCATGAAGGAGCAGCAACAGTAGCAGTTCGAGATTAAAATTTCGGGCGGAAGGACCAAGAAAAACATTAGGACAAGAGCAGCATTTTAGAATTTCTTGAGTAAGCATGAGTATGTTAGCAAAGCGACCGTACCTATTCTCTAAACTCATTATTTATGATTTTTTGCCCTTTCTAGATCCCACTTTGTGTTATGATTCTTTGGAGAGAGATGCAAACAATAAGATAAAAAATATGAATGAAAACTGTTTTAGGTAAATTTTATTAATCATAAGTCTTTATATAGGCACATAAATAAAGTAGTAGACTCCTCCTACAGCTAAAGTGCTAGACTCTTACTAAAATTAAAAAAACTAAATATTATACTAAATCAACTTTTAAACTCCTCCTATAACTAAACAACTACTTATTCTAGAATACTGTAGCAGTAACATATGCAAAATCCAACACTCCTCTTCCTACAGTCTAAAAGAGTAGGTCTTCTCCACTTTCTTCTTCTACTAGTAGTGTCCGTGAACTGTTTTGAGTTTCTTTGAACTTACACACTTTTGTAATATGACATGTCTGTTTGCAATTTTCACATATTGCGTCAGATCTCCACCAACAAAAAATTTCTAATTGTGTTTTCTTTTTGCAGTATTTGCAGGGAGGATAATCGACTTTTCCTTTTTGGTGTTTTGTATTATCCTGTCTGAAAGCTCTTCTTTGCTCTTGTGCTTGAAGAGCACTTATTAATTCTATAAGAGAGATAGTAGAGAGATCCTTAGACTCTTATAGAACGGAGATTTTGGACTCAAATCTCTCTAGAATGGTCACAAGAATTTTTTCAACTATTCTATTATCTTTAAAATCCTCGCCAAGTAACTTGATTCTGTTGAAAATCAAAGAGATCCTGTCAGAATAGTTACTGATGGTCTCACCCTCTTGCATTCTAAGAGATTCAAAATCCTTTTTTAAATTCAAGATCTAATTTTGTCTACCTCGTTCATTTCCTTGATACTCCTTTTCGAGTTTTTCCCAAGCTTCATTTGGTGTCTTACATGCAATGATTTTAGAGAAGATAGAATCTGCAACTGAATTTTGAATTACAATTTTGACTTTGCATTTTTTTATTTTCTCTTATGCAAAAAATACACTTAACAAATAATCCACCCTACTAGTGGATCATTTGTTATGTGTATTTTTTTAGTTTTGATTTCGGCAGGAGTAGGATTTTCAGGAAGTGCTTGTATGAATTTTTCTTCCATTACAACTTCCCACATATCATATGCTTCAAGATAAGATTTCGTCTTCATTGTCCAAATTTGATAATTTCCACTAGTGAAGGTTTGTGGAGCAATCAAAGAGAGACCATTACTTGTCATGATTGAAAAAATAAAGTTAAAAAGTAGTATGGATTGAAAATTGATATTGGTTGAAAATAGCCCTGAGCGTTAAAAATAAACGCGGGTTAAAATAGATTGAAAATAGGTATGGGTTAAAAGTGGTCAAAGGTTCTTCAATGAATTCACATACCCATTAAGATCAATGAAGGCAGTGATACCACTATTGTGATTTTTTGTAGAGAGATGCAAACAACAAGGTAGAAAATATGAATGAAAATTGTCTCATGTAAATTTTATTAATCATAGGTCTTTATATAGACACATAAATAAAGTAATAGTCTCCTCCTATAGCTAAAGTGCTAGACTCTTACTAAAATTTAAAAAATGAATATTATACTAAATCAACTTTTAGACTCCTCCTATAACTAAACAATTATTCTTCCGTACCAAAAAGATTGACCTAGTTTAATTTGGCACCAAGTTTAAGAAATAAGGAAGACTTTTGAAATGTGTGGTTCAAAACAAATTTTAGATATTTGTGTGGCTGTTGGTAAATTATTTCTAAATATAAAAAGATGTCAATATTTTTGGGACAGAGGGAGTACTTATTTTAGGAAACTTGTAGCAGTAATAGATGCAAAATCCAACACTTTGTAAGATTATACTGAATTTTACTCTGGATATGTTGTTGTTGTTGTATTTTTTTGTACTAGCATTGTTTTACCTAAATGATTCAATCCCACCGAAGTTTAAATATAGAGTTGATATTTTGGAGTCCGGCGCCTAAATGACACTTACTTAAAGCTAAAAATCCGAAAAGGGTTATGAACTACACGATAAATCAAAACGGATTTATCGTGCAGTGCTTCACGATTTGCCATTTTTTTTTTATTTTTTTGGGCAAATGTGGAGCATTCCACGTTTTACAAACCAATTTACTGAAATAAACTACTATGTATAAGATCACCGGCTACTCCATTCAAATGTAATTGGTTTTCACTTAAGAGGTAAAACTAGGGAACGGAAAAGTACTATTAAGATAAAGTGTGAAGTTTATTTGACTTACATTTTCGTGTTTTTTTTTGCATGTTCACGTATTATTTCACAATTTTTTAATTATTGTATGACTTTGTTAGTTCCAGAATGAGTTAAAATTATTTTGAATCAAATGTGGCAAAAAATGGGGGAAAAAAAGCCAAAGAAACATGCAGGACACTGAAAACTTTGTTGGAAATTTACTAATGTGGAATTAAGTTTATCCCATTATTTATGACTCGAACAATTGGGCCCCGCACGTCGGAAATATCGTTTCCACACACGTGGAATCTTAGTGCCAAGTATCGTAAATTTCGTTAATGAAAGAGATATTAGTATGTAAGTGAAATGTTTGAGACATAAAATGATGGATGGTTATTGGATGAATAACAAGTGTTCCACGTTGGTAAATGAAGGAAGGATTGTGCGAGGGGTAAGATGGAACGGGTCGGAAAGGGACGCGGAGCTGAGAAGGGCCGCAGAGCTGAAAAGGGTCGCGGCGCCTCCCGGACTGGGATGCGGCGCCGGAGCGCCGCGGTGCCTGACTGGCAGTTAGCGTCGTCGGCCTTCTAGCTAATTAGAGCTGCGGTGCCTCCTAGCTGAGTCGCGGCGCTAATTCCATGTTTGGTCTTTGGAGCCGCGGCACCGCGACGCTAAATGCTGCAGAGCCGCGACTCTTTCCAGACAGTGTTTGCTCGACGGTAGTCCAAGAGTTTGGCTGATTATGGAGAGGTTTTGGAGCATTAACTTGGCAGTTTTTCCTCCATAACTTAGCCATTATTTGGTTGCATTAGTTGGTGGTTTAAAGGGCCATTACATGACATTTAAATGACCATTACTTGGGCACTTGAAGAGGCCATCTTTCACACCTATAAATTGAGGTCTTGGCTCAATTCTATAGAGAAAATATATGGATATATGAATAGAAAAAGAAGTTCACAACACCACAAAGAGATCAGATTTTCCTGATATCAATCCTTCTCTTAGCAATCTTCATTATTCGTGTTCTTCGCTGAGATCATTTGTGTAGGATTTGCACACTTGATAGTTTGTTGTTTCATCTTGGGAGACTATTATCCACACTTACGTAAAGCCTATATACTGGGCAATCTTGTCTTACAGACAGAGATCCATCTCTCGACTCAGCCGGTGGTGTTGTGTTTATTTAATTGGTTGCTAAGTGTTTCAGGTGTTAACTTAACAAACGAAGAACTCTAACCGTTCATATTCTCAGCGGATCTCCAAGCCACAAGTGTAGCAGTTCATGTTCTTGTATTTTCGAATACAAGTTCTATATTTAAAGTTTCATTCAAGATCAAGATAGTGACAATGTGTTGTTGTCCTCATTGTTGTTTATACTTTCGATCACTGTAATAGTTATTTACTATTCCCGTTGTTGCTTTACATATTCCAATAATTTTAAGACAAGTTGGTATTAGTGATTCGAAAGATGTTGGTCGACAAGTGTGTGACCAAATCTGGTTGTGGTTTTCTTCTTGAAAACAGTTCTGCTAACAGTTCAAACAACAACCGTGCTTTCAAATCTGGTCCTAGTTTTGGTTCTCTCTTTGACGACAGTTACAAATCTGTTTCAGTCAAAGGAGGGATCTCTGGATCTGATGCTGAGCTTCAAGATACTGCTGATAGTCATGCTAGTACGGCTAAAGGTCAAGGACAAGTTGGTGTCACCACTCCCGAGGGTGGTGGAAACAAGCGCCCACGAGAGGCTGGAGATGTCAACTGGGACAAGAAGAGAAGATTGAAGATGATGTTCGGTCATATAGCAAAACGTCTATATATGTCCCAGACAAAGGATTCAAATTATGGTAAGGAGGATGTGGACACTCAATCTGACTGAAGTGAGCCAGAATCCAAAAGGTCTAAGTTAATAATCTTTCCTTATCTATAATGGGTTTAGTTAATATCTAAATAAAAGTGTGTAAAGCAAGGTTGGGAATATGAAAGTGTTTTCATTAAAAACTTATATTCCCTACTCTCTAAAATCAGATATCGAATCTTCTTCCTTCCCTTATAAAGATTGGACTATTATAAATAAAACTTAAAAAATCCGCTCTTTTGGGTGTAATTATTAAAAATGTGTAAAGTATGTTCGCACATATGAAGGAGAGAGTTCCACTGACTGTAGGAAATCTGTTACCACTCTTAAGTATGCGCTAAGAATTTTCTAGGCACCAATCTCAAGAGAAGAAGACTAAAAGATAATGGCTTGTCTTAAGACGTTGAACCTATCACACTATTTGGCAGAAGATCCTTCATTTGATAAGATGATATTGGACACTCAGTCGTACAAATCCTACAGGTAACTGGAGTGGGCCAGAATTCATTTGATAAGATGATATTGGACACTCAGTCGTACAAATCCTACAGGTAACTGGAGTGGGCCAGAATTCATTTGATAAGATGATATTGGACACTCAGTCGTACAAAGCCTACGGGCGACTAGAGTGGGCCAAAATTCAGTTGATAAGATGATATTGGACACCTAGTGAGGTGGGCCAGAATTTCCAGGTCTTAAATGATCGGAAGGCCAAAAGAAAGGCAGAAAAGTAATGGACACCTAGTGAGGTGGACCAAAGTTTTCAGGTCTTAAATGATCTGAAGGCCAAACGAAAGGCAGAAAAGAAATTGGACACTCAGTCTGCCAAAGCAACTGAAGTGGGCCAGAGTATCCAGATCACATGTGATCCGGTTACGCCCTAACCATGGGCAAGAGGTTGTTCATGTGAAGCAACGCCACCTCTAAAGTAGAAGGGGTTGGAGAGGTTGTCCTTAACGGGACTTCAGGGAATGGGATCACTCTAAAATGAGGTGATACATGTTCCAGACTTGGTTTAAGGGACGTTGTTAGTCAAGCTGGCCTGAAACTAGTCCAACAGGTCTGTAACTGTCGCACCCGATTTTGACCAGCGGGCTTCACGACGCAATGGCGTCGATTCCCTCTGGATTGGATAAAATGCTTGCTTTGAGGAGTCGCCACCTAATTATTCTAAGGTGAATTAGGACACCTAAATTCTAACTAAGAAATGCAAAATAACTCCAACTTTGTGGTCTACGAAACTAATGAAATTCTAGGTAAGAGTTCTTTATTATCCTAAAGGGAAGGGGTTAGGCATCCTTTAAGATCCGCTAACTTGCGGTTATCCGATCAAACTCAGGTTAATTATTATGTTAAAAAGTGCTTGTTTTACAAGTTGCAAGTATTTAATGAAATGATGCATTTGTACAAGTATACATTTGTATGACATTAATATATATGTAAAGCTAAAAAGAATATAAATATGTAATTGTATGAAAATTGATAAAAATGTATGCAATGTGATTTTTTATGGGCGACGAGCCTAAAAATAAATAAACTAGCGATTTTCAATTTTAAAACTAACCGAGCCTAAAAATAAATAAACCAGCAATGGATTTCCAATTTTAGACTACCCTATTAATTTATTTTATGTCTACCTATTCTAAATATTTCAATAATTTCACGAGTACAATAATATTACAATACAAAATGGAATAAAGCTGAATTAAAGAAAGGAAAAGACAACAACAAAATAAGTAATCTCCGAGGGTATTTGCCTTCTTTGATTTTATCTTTGCAAGTCGCCAAGAATAAACGGTTAGAAACAATTGAATATACATAACTGAATCCGTATCCAAAACAATAAATGTTTTGATTCACGGAGGGCTCAGACTTAAATTTTGAAAAGATCATTCCAATCACATCGTGGTCGCGAACATATGACTCGTTGGTCATTTTAGTTGCCTTGCCTATCGAACATGTTGGTCTCTCGGGTGAAAAAGATTTAAGTTTCATCCTTGCCCGAAGCTTTATTTTTCGTCTTTACAACTGTGGAGGCCTCAAAATCGACGGATATTTTTTCATCGGCCAAGGTCGAAGATAATATTCAAATCGGCAAAATGGTGTCAGCAAGAAAAGAAAACAGAAATTGAGAAATAATATCCGAAGGACGCGGCCTCAAATTCAATTTCATTGGCCTAAATGCGGTATTTATATAAATAAGTAAGACAATCCGTACGGATGTTTAAATGCCAAAACGATAAAGCGAAGCGAACGAAAAAGCCCGGCCTCGAATTCAATTTCATCGGCCTAAAGCAAGAAAGCGATGGGATATCCGTATGGATATTTAAATACCAAAATAACCAACAGTTTGCAATTAAATTATGCGACCAGAATTACGAATAGTGACCACCGGACTCAAACATTCTTATTTATTTATTTTCAGATAACCAACAACAAAGATACAAAAATACAAAAACAAAATTTACTTGATCCGGGCTGACCCGACCCGACCCGAATCGAAGACCCGACCCGAATCAGGATTGATGACCCGACCCAGAATCATTTTTTTTATTTTCAGATAACCAACAACAAAGATACAAAAATACGCAAAAAATGAAATTTACTTGATCCGGGCTGACCCGACCCGAATCAGGATCGAAGACCCGACCCGAATCAGGATCGAAGACCCGACCCGAATCAGGATTGATGACCCGACCCAGAATCATTTTTTTTATTTTCAGATAACCAACAACAAAGATACAAAAATACGCAAAAATGAAATTTACTTGATCCGGGCTGACCCGACCCGAATCAGGATCGAAGACCCGACCCGAATCAGGATTGATGACCCGACCCAGAATCATTTTTATTTTCGATAGCCAACAATAGAAAATAAAACACAATTAATCTGGAAATTTAACCAAATCGTCGATCGACCCGGGCAAGTCGATGACCCGACCGAATCGGATATTTTCAACCCGAATCGATTTTCTCCAAATCACAGATAACCAACAACACAATATAAACATAAAAATCTGGAAATTAACCAAATCGGGTCGACCCGACCCGGGTCAGTGACCCGACCCGAATCGAATGTTTTCAACCCGAATCGATTTTCCATCCAAACTCAGGTAACCAACAACAAAATATAACACACAAAAAATCTGGAATTTAACCGAACCGGGTCGACCCGACCCGGGTCAGTGACCCGACCCGAATCGGATGTTTTTTCGACCCGAATCGATTTTCTTCCAAATTACAGATAACCAACAACAAAATATAAATACACAAATCTGGAAACTTACCTGACCCGGTTCTGGCCCGACCGAATAAAGGACTGACCCGGATTGTGACCCGAGAAAGCAGTATCACCAAAAACGGACCGGAAATAAAACCACCAAAAACAGATCGGAAACCACCAACAAAACAAACCGGAAAACCACCAACAAAAGTAAAACGGAAACCAACAACAAAATGACCGGAAACAACCAACAAAATAAACGGAAACCACCAACAATGGCACCGAAACCCTCGCACAAAACAACTCCCGAGCCTCCCCCATTTTTTATGGACTTAGGACCTCAAAAGTTCCAAAATCGACGGTGGTGTGGGTGGTGTAGGGTGTCCGACGTAGGTGGGGTAGTGGTGTGGGGTGTTGGCGAGGTGACCGGCGGCGATGGGGTCGGCCGGTGTGAAAATCTTGAGGGTGTGTCTGGTGATGGAGAGAGAGAGAGAGAGTGAGAAAGAGATATGGAATGAAAATATTTAGGGTTTGTTTGGTTTAAAGGAAATAAAGGGATGGGGAGTTTGGTATTGGGCCGATCCGGGTGGGCTTTCGGTTGGGCACAGGTATTTGTTTTTGGGTTGGGGAAATAAAATGGGTGATGGGTTGGGCTTGGATGAAAATGGGTTTTAGTTTGGGTTGGGTAGGAATTGTTTTGGGTTGAGTAGAAGTTGTTTTGGGGAAATGAAATGGGTTATGGGTTTAGAATATAAAAAGAGGCTTTATTATATAAAAAGAAAGCTTTGCAAAATTTATAAATTATAAAGATGATAATATGATAAAATATAATATTTGTGAAATGCTTGATGCTTAAATAAAAAATAAAAATGTAATGCCGTTTTGCGAAAATAAAATAACATATAATATTAGAGTAAAAGGATGATTGAGATATTAAAATGCAAATGGCGAGAAAATGCAAATAATAATAATAATAATGATATATATACACATATATGCCTATATTGAAAAATTGTTTTAAAGTGTCAAAAATATTAAAAATTGCAAATAAAATCATAAAAGATGGGACAAAATTGGGTGTCAACAGATGCCCCTCTTTGGTCGGAGACGATGAAAGAGTTTTCGGCCAAAGAAGTTGACTGAGTAGCCAATTTTGTCCTGATCATTGAGGGAAGGTTAAGGATGCGTGGGAAGAAATTGAATCCCGAGGGGAAGAGAAGTTGCAAAAGATGGTGCACATTCAAGATACAAATGCCCCAGTGTCGACTTATGATGACACCGGTTGCAGATGTTGCGAGATACTGGGGAAAGGGCTGAACGATGTTCGAAGTACTTCCCCGATGCAGATGACGTTGTTGCATAGGCATGATTGAAATTAAGATACCCGCATTAGAAGGTGGGTGCCTTACTGAATAAAATAAAATACCCGCATTGGAAGGTGGATGCCTGACTGAAATTGAAAAACCCGCATTGGAAGGTGGCCTGACTGGAATTGAAATACCCGCATTAGGAGGTGGGCGCCCGACTGAAATTGAAATACCCGCATTAGGAGGTGGGCGCCTGACTGAAATTGAAATACCCGCATTAGAAGGTGGGCGCCTGACTGAAATTAAAATACCCGCATTAGAAGGTGGGTGCCTGAATGAAATTGAAATACCCGCATTGGAAGGTGGGTGCCTGACTGAAATTAAAATACCCAGACAGAGGTGGGTGCCTGATCAAATTGAAATACCCGCGTTAGGAGGTGGGCGCTGATCAAATTGAAATACCCGCGATAGGAGGTGGGCGCCCGCGTTAGGAGGTGGGTCGCTGATCAAATTTAAATACCGCGTTAGGAGGTGGGCGCTGACGGAAATTGAAATACCCGTTAGGAGGTGGGCGCTGGTGAAATTAAATACCCGCGTGACAGAGGTGGGTGCCTGACGTAAATTGAAATACCGCGTTAGGAGGTGGGCGCCTAATCGAAATTAAATACCGCGACAGGAGGTGGGCGCTGATCAAAATGAAATACCCGCATTAGTAGGTGGGCTCGATCAAAATTGAAATACCCGCGTTAGGAGGTGGGCGCCGATCAAAATGAAATACCCGCGCATTAGGAGGTGGGCGCTGGCCGAAATTAAAATACCCGCGACATTAGGAGGTGGGCGCTGGCCAGCGTCGTTGTATTGACGTGATGCGTTTGTGACCCGCATGGGTTGAAATGACGTCGTTGTATGGGCGTGGTGCATTATAACGTCATTGTGTAGGCGTGTTGTCGCGGATCTGCCGTTGCATAGGCGTGTTCTTTGATAGCGCCGTTGTATGGGCGTGTTCTTTGTCGTTGTAATCTTTGTGAAAGATGTAAATGACGTCCATTGCCGTCAGTTTGGTGTAATATGATTCCACGTTGTGTTGAATCTTCTGCCGATTCAAACTCATGTGGACTGTGAATTAAAATGTCATTCTTGCACGGACGAAAATGTGAGGCGACGTCTTTGCCAAATTAAGCACACATGTTGCGGCTTCTGCCTTTGTCAACCTGAAGACCGCACTCAAAGAAATTTGTGAGTTGTAGCTTTTGCCCTGGACGCTTGCAAGCTCATATTGGTTTAGATTGAAGACTCAGTTGTCTGGCATTTTCCAGGTCCATTGGCATATTCTTGCAGTGAACCCTTAAAATATGCCCCAGTTTCTGGTATATATGAAGATGTTGAACTTCTAACGGGACAAAATCGAGTCTGTGCTGGCAACTTGTTTGTCCTGTTAAGGCAATCATGTGAGCCTATTGCGTTGTGTGCAAGATAATGGAAGAAAGATTCCAATGGTGTGACCGAAGCCGATGTAGGCCGCCTACGTATTCCGACAAGGGAAATCAGGTCATAACGTAGTTCGCTGCAAGCAAAATGGTTTTTCTAAGGATTTTCTAAAAAATGAGACCGAAGCTGATGTAGCCGCCTACGTATCCCGCCGAGGGAATCAGGTCATAACGTAGTTCATGCGGCAAAAGGATTTTGTAAGGTTTTTTTTTTTCAAAAATGGGACCGAAGCCAATCTGGCCGCCTACGTATCCCGCCGAGGGAATCAGGTCATAACGTAGTTCATGCAAGCTAAAAGGTTTTTGTAAGGATTTTCTAAAAAATAAGACCGAAGCTGATGTGGCCGCCTACGTATCCCGCCGAGGGAATCAGGTCATAACGTAGTTCATGCGGCAAAATGATTTTGTAAGGTTTTTTTTTTTCTTTCCAAAATGGGACCGGTTAATCGCCGCCTCGATCCCGCCGAGGGAATCAGGTCATAACGTAGTTCATGCAAGCTAAAAGGTTTTTGTAAGGATTTTCTAAAAAATGAGACCGAAGCTGATGTGGCCGCCTACGCATCCCGCCGAGGGAATCAGGTAATAACGTAGTTCATGCTAGCTAAAAGGTTTATGTAAGGATTTTCTAAAAAATGAGACCGAAGCTGATGTGGCCGCCTACGTATCCCGCCGAGGGAATCAGGTCATAACGTAGTTCATGCGGCAAAAGGATTTTGTAAGGTTTTTTTTTTCTTTCCAAAATGGGACCGAAGCCAATCTGGCCGCCTACGTATCCCGCCGAGGGAATCAGGTCATAACGTAGTTCATGCAAGCTAAAAGGTTTTTGTAAGGATTTTCTAAAAAATGAGACCGAAGCTGATGTGGCCGCCTACGTATCCCGCCGAGGGAATCAGGTCATAACGTAGTTCATGCTAGCTAAAAGGTTTATGTAAGGATTTTCTAAAAAATGAGACCGAAGCTAATGTGGCCGCCTACGTATCCCGCCGAGGGAATCAGGTCATAACGTAGTTCATGCGGCAAAAGAGATTTGTATTTGTAGAATGTTGTTTTTTTTTTTTGTAAAAGAGAGTGACTAGAGTTTGAAAAATGATGCAATATATTTTGCAAGGTTTTTTTTTTTTTGTTTTTTTTTTGTTTTTTTTTTTCTGTGAAAATATGAAAAAGACATAATCACGTCTTGACTTCGGTTGGTACCAACAATTAGTATTGTGCTTAGGAGTTTTCGTTATTTGTTTTCTGTCAAATCGAGACAGACTTCAAGGTAATTCCTACAGCTTCAGATGCTACCTCAGACATACCTGAGTATCGACACTTGCTTCAAGCCAAGATTTTGACATATATGCATCCTCATGTTTCAAATGCCCTCACTGAAAGAAAGTCCCTTCCTCACATGTATTTCAGTATTTTGAACTTTGGGACGTCTAGAGAAGTACACTCACCCTCAGAAAGATGTTCAATGCATTTAATTGTGATACCATAGGCTTGGCCGTCATGTGAGTATCCACTAATGTGAGAACCCTCGGTATAGGATCATGTAGGGCTTGTTATGGGTTTGTAATGTAGGCTTGGGGAAAGGAAAGGATATTATTTGGGTAAGGAGTGACTAATCCTTCCTTGAGCGTTGAAATATGTCCGCGCTTGGTATTTTTGTGCCTTGATGCCGATTTGCTTCTTTTTGCCCCCTTTTGTTTTGTACCGGCTTCTTTTGAATATTTTGTTTGGAGCTTTTTCCCCTTTTTTCGGAGTTATTTCCTTCTTTTTTTCTTTTTATATTGTCGGGGCTTTTAACTTCCTTTTTGTGTGAAGTCGTCCTTTGGTTTTGTTTTGTTTTCCTCTTTTGGGAACATTGCAACTTCAACTCGAATCATTTTCAGCAATTTGCATATTTCTGATGCGCTCAAGGAGGTCGGGCCAAAAGAGGGATAAGCGGCGTATGCACTCGTAAAGGGTATAGGCATAAGATGTGGTTGTTCAAAAAAATAGGCTTCAGGCTCAAAGGGGAAATGCTACGGATAATGTTATTTGGTAAGCTGGAAAGGCTCAAACGGATCAAAGAAAGCCTACGATCCTTTCCTATACCAAGTGTTACTCAGAATTTCGCCTCAACAAACATTCGAGCCAAGTTCTAGATCACAATGCAATGCAATTGAACTTATTCTAAAAACTCACCACACAATGCACATGAAACGATGAGGTTGGCTTTGTTCATATCTTGGAAGCATGCAAAACAATTTTTTAAGTGTCAACACAAGCGTGAATGAGAGGTACCAGAAGAATCTATGGTTTACCACGAAGACAATCTTCTCCACTTGTTCTTTCTATGCATACTCCTAACTGTGTTGGTATCAACCAAGTCCATCAATGATTCTTAATTTTTTTTTTTTTTGAATAAAGGGTACCGAACCCGAATAGGGCTGCCTACGTATCTCATCTTTGACGAGAATCAGGTGTGCGTAGTTCGTGCAGAAAGTAAAAAAAAATTCATCCATGATAGGATAGTAAAAGTAAAAAATTGTATAAAACAGATGATTGTCCACTATGGGACGAATGCAAAGTAAAATATAATTGTCCACAGTAGAATGAATGCAATGAAAAAATGATTATCCACAATAAGATGAATGTAATAAAAAAAATGATTGTCCATTATAGGATGCATGTAATAAAAAATAATTGTTCATTATAGGATGAATGAAAAGATTAATAAACCAGATATGTCCCTCTCTACGATGGACAAGGAAGTGCATCTTTTTTTCTTTTTCTTTTTCTTTTTTTTTTGATTTTTTTTAGTGTTGTCGAACCCGAGAAGGGCTACCTACGTATTACACCAAACGGTGAGAATCAGACACTCGTAGTTCGTGAAGATAGGTTATAAAAATGTAAGATTGAAAAAGAATTTATCCACGATAAGATAGTAAGTAAAATTGTATGCAATAAAAAAGTGATTGTTCATATTAGGATGAATGCAATGAAAAAAAATAATAATCCACAATAGGATGTAATGAAAAAAAAAGATTGTCCATTAGGATGTAATGAAAAAAAAAGATTGATAATCCGAAATCATATTTTTCATTTTTTTTTATTTGATTTTTTTTTAGGGGTGTCGCACCCGAGAAGGGTTACCTACGTATCACATCGTATGGTGAGAATCAGACACTCGTAGTTCGTAAAGATATGTTGTAAAAATGGTATGATATAAAAAAAAATTATGTAACGAAAATTAAACATATCAACTGAATTTGCAAATATGTAACAAAACAAAAGTATAGACAAATTAAAGAGATGATTCGTTGAATCTGGTGTTGGCTGACTTTTTCCAGTCAAAACATCTTTCGGTCATCTTTGTGAAAGCCTTTGGCTTTGTTCTTTCCTAGAGTATATCCAAAAATAATGTTTTAGAACGACCCCCCCAAACTATTCGCGAGGACGATCTTCCTGCAAAAAAATAAGAGCACCCAGTGAAAGGAGAAAAGCCACTAAAAGAATAATAAAATGTAAGAGTGAAAGTATGGTCAAAAACTCCCCTGATTGCTTCACGAGATCCGAGTCTTGATGTTCAAGAACGCTTTATCCTTGGGTAGTGACACAATTTCTATTCAAGAGTCGCAAGCGACATGGTATGATATGTACAAAATTGAAGCAGCTAATTATTGCATTAAATAATATGTACAGAGATAAAAGAAGAAAAATAGCAAACAAACTGGGCAGGAATTAAATACGCGTCCTATCATGCATGGAGCCTCTCTTATGCCAGAGGTGGGCCTAAACGCCAAATATGAGAGATATGACAGAATAATCCAAAGTGTCAAACTACAGTGCTTTTGTTGGAAATGAAGACAAAATGTATGTACATTTTCCAATATCGGCATGTCATGATTAAGCTTGGATTAGTCCATCATTATCACGCTACAAATAATATGTTGATGGTCGTTGGGGGAGCGAGACCCGTCGACAATATTGGTGAATTTCTTAATTGTGGAGTCGATGCCAAGGTTCGACCCACCTATAGTGTATGTATGCATGATTAAAAATAAAAGGGTATAGCTCTATCCTAAATTTACTAAGATTGGGCTTACTGGACTCAAGGTTCCCGAGCGGACTACTCGAGTGAGAAGGCTACGCGGCCACCGGATGGTCCGATCACTCCGCGCATACGCCAACTCTCCTAAAATTTGGTAGATTGAAAGAAATTTGCGGGTGCGCAAAACACACCTCGCGTGTAGTGTGTGATAGTGTAAATTTTCCAGAGTGGAAGAAATATGAGCGGAATGCCAATTTAAGAAAAGCAGTAAAAGAAAGTAGCATTTAAAGCAGTAAAACATTCAAAATTTTAAAAAGATACAATTTGAAATAGTAGATCAAATAAGAAGCAAAATAAAGTACAATAATAAATAACCTGAATTTGCTATGGTTAAGAACCTGATATTCCCCAGTGGAGTCGCCATGCTGTCGCACCCGATTTTGACCAGCGGGCTTCACGACGCAATGGCGTCGATTCCCTCTGGATTGGATAAAATGCTTGCTTTGAGGAGTCGCCACCTAATTATTCTAAGGTGAATTAGGACACCTAAATTCTAACTAAGAAATGCAAAATAACTCCAACTTTGTGGTCTACGAAACTAATGAAATTCTAGGTAAGAGTTCTTTATTATCCTAAAGGGAAGGGGTTAGGCATCCTTTAAGATCCGCTAACTTGCGGTTATCCGATCAAACTCAGGTTAATTATTATGTTAAAAAGTGCTTGTTTTACAAGTTGCAAGTATTTAATGAAATGATGCATTTGTACAAGTATACATTTGTATGACATTAATATATATGTAAAGCTAAAAAGAATATAAATATGTAATTGTATGAAAATTGATAAAAATGTATGCAATGTGATTTTTTATGGGCGACGAGCCTAAAAATAAATAAACTAGCGATTTTCAATTTTAAAACTAACCGAGCCTAAAAATAAATAAACCAGCAATGGATTTCCAATTTTAGACTACCCTATTAATTTATTTTATGTCTACCTATTCTAAATATTTCAATAATTTCACGAGTACAATAATATTACAATACAAAATGGAATAAAGCTGAATTAAAGAAAGGAAAAGACAACAACAAAATAAGTAATCTCCGAGGGGTATTTGCCTTCTTTGATTTTATCTTTGCAAGCTGCCAAGAATAAACGGTTAGAAACAATTGAATATACATAACTTCGAATCCGTATCCAAAACAATAAATGTTTTGATTACGGAGGGCTCAGACTTAAATTTTGAAAAGATCATTCCAATCACATCGTGGCTGCGAACATATGACTCGTTGGTCATTTTAGTTGCCTTGCCTATCGAACATGTTGGTCTCTCGGGTGAAAAAGATTTAAGTTTCATCCTTGCCCAGAAGCTTTATTTTTCGTCTTTACAACTGTGGAGGCCTCAAAAATCGACGGATATTTTTTCATCGGCCAGTGCAGTATAATATTCAAATCAGCAAAATGGTGTCGAAAACAGTAAAAAGAAAAAACAGAAATTGAGAAATAATATCCGAAGGGACGCGGCCTCAAATTCAATTTCATTGGCCTAAATGCGGTATTTATATAAATAAGTAAGACAATCCGTGCACGGATGTTTAAATGCCAAAACAGTAAACTGAAACAGAAACGAAAAAAAAAGCCCGGCCTCGAATTCAATTTCATCGGCCTAAAGCAGTAAAGCAGTAGGATATCTGTGTATGGATATTTAAATACCAAAATAACCAACAGTTTGCAATTAAATTATGCGACCCGAATTCTGAATAGTGACCCGACCCGGAATCAAACATTCTTATTTATTTATTTTCAGATAACCAACAACAAAGATACAAAAATACAAAAAACAAAATTTACTTGATCCGGCCGACCGACCGAATCAGATCGAAGACCCGACCGAATCAGATTGATGACCCACCCGAATCATTTTTTATTTTCAGATAACCAACAACAAAGATACAAAAATACGCAAAAATGAAATTTACTTGATCCGGCCGACTGACCCGAATCAGGATCGAAGACCCACCAATCAGGATTGATGACCCGACCCAGAATCATTTTTTTTATTTTCAGATAGCCAACAATAGAAAATAAAACACAATTAATCTGGAAATTTAACCAAATCGGGTCGACCCGACCCGGGTCAGTGACCCGACCCGAATCGGATATTTTCAACCCGAATCGGATATTTTCAACCCGAATCGATTTTCTCCAAATCACAGATAACCAACAACACAATATAAACATAAAAATCTGGAAATTAACCAAATCGGGTCAACCCGACCCGGGTCAGTGACCCGACCCGAATCGAATGTTTTCAACCCGAATCGATTTTCCATCCAAACTCAGGTAACCAACAACAAAATATAACACACAAAAAATCTGGAATTTAACCGAACCGGGTCGACCCGACCCGGGTCAGTGACCCGACCCGAATCGGATGTTTTTTCGACCCGAATCGATTTTCTTCCAAATTACAGATAACCAACAACAAAATATAAATACACAAATCTGGAAACTTACCTGACCCGGTTCTGGCCCGACCGGAACAGTGACCCGACCCGGATTGTGACCCGAGAAAGCAGTATCACCAAAAACGGACCGGAAATAAAACCACCAAAAACAGATCGGAAACCACCAACAAAACAAACCGGAAAACCACCAACAAAAGTACCAAAACCACCAACAAAAGTAAAACGGAAACCAACAACAAAATGACCGGAAACAACCAACAAAATAAACGGAAACCACCAACAATGCAGACCAAACCTCGCACAAAACAACTCCCGAGCCTCCCCATTTTTATGGACTTAGGACCTCAAAAGTTCCAAAATCGACGGTGGTGTGGGTGGTGTAGGTGTCCGGCGTAGGTGGGGTAGTGGTGTGGGGTGTTGGCGAGGTGGCCGGCGGCGATGGGGTCGTGGTGTGAAATCTTGAGGGTGTGTGCGGCTGATGGAGAGAGAGAGAGAGAGTGAGAAAGAGATATGGAATGAAAATATTTAGGGTTTGTTTGGTTTAAAGGGGGGAAATAAAGGGATGGGGAGTTTGGTATTGGGCCGATCCGGGTGGGCTTTGGTTGGGCCTGGGTATTTGTTTTTGGGTTGGGGAAATAAAATGGGTGATGGGTTGGGCTTGGATGAAAAATGGGTTTTAGTTTGGGTTGGGTAGGAATTGTTTTGGGTTGAGTAGAAGTTGTTTTGGGGGAAATGAAATGGGTTATGGGTTTAGAATATAAAAAAAGAGGTTTTATTATATAAAAAGAAAGCTTTGCAAAATTTATAAATTATAAAGATGATAATATGATAAAATATAATATTTGTGAAATGCTTGATGCTTAAATAAAAAATAAAAATGTAATGCCGTTTTGCGAAAATAAAATAACATATAATATTAGAGTAAAAGTATGATTGTGATATTAAAATGCAAATGGCAGTAAAAAATGCAAATAATAATAATAATAATGATATATATACACATATATGCCTATATTGAAAAATTGTTTTAAAGTGTCAAAAATATTAAAAATTGCAAATAAAATCATAAAAGATGGGACAAAATTGGGTGTCAACAGTAACAACTAAGAATGGTACAGAATGTCTGTAGCTAAATGAATGATATAATTATAATCCGTGCATCTATGCCATCATAGATTAAGACACGTCAAATAGAAAGTCATTCCAAAGCCAACGAAGTTGAGATTGTTGCCTTCTGTCGACATAAACCCTCAAAATGAATATGAGGTAGGCGAAGAAGCAAAATCACCTTTCCATTCCGTCAAAGGAATAGCGAAAGAAGTACCGCTCCTCTAGAACTTAGTCACACCTACATGGGTGAATTGAAGTTTGTACAAAATAGAGGGGGGAGACAAGTACTTTATGACCTACATTGATGATGGTACAACGTATTATATCCTTTATTTGTTGAAAAGCAAAGATAAAGTTGTTAAAGCGGATAAGCGCTACAAAGCAGAAGTTGAAGATCAACTAAGCCTATAGATTGAGGAATTCGTAGTGATAGAGGGGGAGAATGTGAAATATCGTTCATCAAACGACTTCTCATTACTCACCTCAATCTAACGATGTTACCCAAGCGCAAAGCCGTATGCCCAAATTATGTGGGGCAAGGCGATCCTTACCACTAATGCGATTCTCAACAGAACTATGCATAAGGATAAGGATAACCCTCCGTGTGAAACATGAAAAGGATCCCGCATACAAATATTGTGATGTGGGGTGGCTTGGTTGAAGTTGGAATACTGAAATAGGTCAAGTTGAACATAAAATAGTAGATTACATATCCACTGGATCTGCAAATAACAGTAGTGCTTATCCCCTCTTGGTGTCAAAGAATGCTGAATTCTTTGAGGATAACTTTCCTTGAGAAGGAAAAAAAGTAATTGCTCGAGCATAACAAGAACCCGCGAGGGCCTGACTATCCGGAACTAGACGTTCCGTATCTACAAAACTCAGGGATTCTAAATGTTGAACCGAGACGTAGCAAAGAGGGGACAAAGACTTGTTCCAGACCTTCTAGCTTGTATGGTTGAGAATGAACCATGGACAATTAACAGAGAATTGTCATCTCCAAAAGCGCTGCTTTGGAAAGAAGCTACAGAGAGAGAAATAGATTTCATCATATAGAACCATGCTTGTGTAATGGTTGACCTTCCTCCGGGAAAAGAACCTTTGGGTTGTGAAAGTGGATACTCAAAAGTGAGTACCAAATAGATGGATATACTGATGAGTATAAGGCCTCAGCTACTTGTACATGTGCTCCTCTGTGAATAGTTTAACATCCAGGGCCATTGTTGTCTTGCGTGGCATGGATGTTGAAACAGCCTTCCTAACTGGAGAGTTAAAAGGGGAGGATCAGAGTTGGTTTGCTGGACTGTTGGGCTTCTTCATGAACTTTTATTTTGGTCCCTGAAATATTTATATTTTGGTCCTGGAAGTTTCAGATAAAACAGAAACAATGAATCTGACAACAGAAATATTGACTCTGAAGTTAGAAAGCCAATAGTTGGGAAAACCAATAGTCTGAAAGTGAAAGTCATATTGAAACAAAAGTCTCGATATGAAAGATGTGGGTATCACAGATGACATCTTAGGAATTGGGATTTCTAAGACATCTAACGGATTGGTCTAATTCCAAACCCAGTTGTGAGATAGTTGATAGTCTCATTGAAGCCACCAATGGATATGAATCATAGAACTGATTGGAATCATAGTGCACCCATATACAAGAAGCGATATGTGTAGCTCACATGTAGTTCAATGTATTCTACACACTACAACCGACCTGGTATCGGCCTACAAAGCAGATCAGTTGAACTAAGGTTCACTCGTGATTCTGGAAATAATCGATAGAAGACGTTAAGTTAGATATGACGATATCTGAAATATTCACTTATCTACGGATTATGGTATTCTGGATGTCCAGCGGTTCTGGGAGATCACAGTGATGCAAACTGGACATCAGATATGAAGAACACTAAAGCCACAAGTAAATGTGTATGGTGGGTCTTAGAAAATCATCTAAGAAAACTTGCATCGGCCGATTCATGATGAAATTGGAGTTTATCGCTTTAAACAAAGCATGAAGGAAGTTGAGTAACTTCACGACTCCTTAGAGGACATCCCTTATTGGGAGAAACCCATGCCTTCAGCAGTTATACACTGTGGCTAGCCGATTGGCTTCAGGAAGGGCACGGATGATGGCGTCTGGACATATCTGTCGGATCTGTCGGAGACATAAGACCATATGGCAGTTGATCATCACGGGTGTCACTTCCTTGATTACTAATCAAATGATATAGCGGACCCTTTAACTAAGGGACTATCCGAAGATCAAGAGTTTTGCCTATCTAGGGGAATGTGCTTAAAACCCAAATGATACAAACCTTTGCGGTGGTAACCCAACCATACTGACCGGAGATCCCAAGAATATGGTTCAATGGGAAAACTAAGATGCAAAAGGTTCAGTTGAGCGCTTCGATGGAAGCAAGAGCACTTGGGATGATGATTCTGTGAAGAAACATGAATCCGAAGTCGTTCCGGCGATAGACATTAAAGTGCTACCTGCATGGTGGGTAAATATTAAGATTCCAAACCTTTAACGATCCTCAAACGGTTGAGGTTAAGGTTAGGGAAACTTTTAATGATTCCTTACACTTGTGAAGTGGGGTATATCAGGATACCTTGTAGGAGATCACCTATTTAAGTGCAAGGACAGGCCACCTCAAATGAACGCACTTAAGAATTCAAGTGTGTCCAGGACCACAACGGACAGAACAAAAGAAAAAACGAATAAAGGGGATGTATTGTGTTGGTACCGTTGTCTTGGCTTACATTAAACAATGATGGTTCAAGATATCACATTCACCGTACAGTAAGTAAGTCCGATGATATTCAACTAGGGAAGGTTCAAAGAGTAAGCCACCTCTCCTGATGCAATATCTTTTCACTATAAGATTGCTAAAAGTAGACACATTGTGTGTGCGCCAAAATCTCTTTCAAGAGGGGATTATTGGAAATTTACTAATGTGGAATTAAGTTTATCCCATTATTTATGACTCGAATAATTGGGCCCCGCACATCAGAAATATCATTTCCACACACGTGCAATCTTAGTGTTAAGTATCGTAAATTTTGTTAATGAAAAAGATATTGGTACGTAAGTGAAATGTTTGAGACATAGAATGATGAATGGTTATTGGATGAATAACAAGTGTTCCACGTTGGTAAATGAAGGAAGGATTGTGCGAGGTGTAAGATGGAATGGGTCAGAAAGGGTCGTGGAGCCGAGAAGGGCCGTGGTGCCTCTCGGACTGGGCTGCGATACCCCCTATCAGCACCGCGGCACATGATTGGCAATTAGCGTCATCGGCCTTCTGGCTAATTAGAGCCGCGGCGCCTCCTAGCTGAGCCGCGATGCTAATTCCCTGTTTGGTCTTTGGAGCCGTGGTGCTAAATGTTGTAGAGTTGCGGCGCTTCCCAGGCAGTGTTTGCTCGACAGTAGTCCAAAAGTTTGGTTGATTATGGAGAGATTTTAGAGCATTAACTTGGCAGTTTTTCCTCCATAACTTAGCCATTATTTGGCTGCATTAGTCTGTGGTTTAAAGGGCCATTACATGGCATTTAAATGACCATTACTTGGGCACTTGAAGAGGCCATCTTGCACACCTATAAATTGAGTCATTGGCTCAATTCTATAGAAGAAGATATATGGATATATGAACAGAAAAACAAGTTCACAACACCACAAAGAGATCAGATTTTCCTGATATCAATCCTTCTCTTAGCAATCTTCATTATTCGTGTTCTTCGCTGAGATCATTTGTGTAGGCTTTGCACACTTGATAGTTTGTTGTTTCATCTTGAGAGACTATTATCCACACTTCCGTAAAGCCTATATACGGGGGCAATCTTGTCTTACAGACAGAGAGCCATCTCTCGACTCAGCCGGTGGTGTTGTATTTATTTATTTATTTATTTATTTATTATCCACTAGAAAACAATCCATCTATTCATGTCTCAAACACCTTACTTTGCGTACCAATATCTCTTTCATTTCTTAATGAAATTTGACGATACTTAGCACTAATATCATCTACTCATTTAGTAGATTAAGCATGTGCGAAGAAACGATATTTTCGATATGCGGGCCCCACGTGTTTAAGTCACTAAAGATGAGAAAAACTCAATTCTACATAGTTAAATTTCCAACAATCCCCTTTTGAAAGAGAATTGGTGCACACAGGATGCCAAAGTTCAGCAGTCTTTCAGCGAAAATATATTGCATCAGGAAAGGTAGCTTTCGGCTTTGAACCTTCCTTAGTCGATTCCCATCGGATTTACTTAATGCGCGGTGAACGTGATTTCTTGAACCGACATTGTTTAGTGTAAACCAAGAGAATTATATCAATACAATAACTCCCCTTATTCATTTTTATTATAGTTTTGTCTGTTGTGACCATGGACAACTCTTGGATTCTTAAGTGCGTATATTTAAAACGGCTTGTCTTCACACTTAAATAGGTGATCTCCTATAAGGTATCTTGCTATACCCCACTCGCAAGTGTTAGGAATCATTAAAAGTTTTATAAACTTATCATTTATCATTATACAGGTAGCACTTAATGTCTATCGCGGGAACAACTTTGGAATTATATTTCTTTAAAGAATAATAATCTGAAGTGCTCTTTCTTCAAGTGAAACGCTAAAATTGAACCTCTACAGTTTAGTTGTCCCATTGAACCAAATTCTTGGGATCGCCAGTCAGTAAGGTTGGGTTACCACCATAACGATTCTTATTGTGTGGGTTTTAAGTCCACTCCCCTATATAGGCAGAACATTTGATCTTTGGGTAGACCTTTAGTTAATGGATCCGCTATATTATCCTTTGATTTGACGTAATCAATGGAAATGACACCCGTAGTGATCAACTGCCTAATGGTTTTATATCTCCGATGAATATGTCTAGACTTGCCATTGTACATACTGTTTCATGCCCTTCCTAAAGCCGATTGGCTGTCACAGTGAATCATCACTGAAAGTACGAGTTTATCCCAACAAGGGATATCCTCTAAGAAGTCGTGATGTCATTATGCTTCTTCTCTTGCTTTATCCAAATACTTTCAAGACACAGCCTCACCACCAATTGTGAAAACATACCCACTGGTGGATTTGGTTTTCTTTATGTCCGATATCCAGTTTGCATCACTGTATCATTTCAATACGGCTGGATATCTAGAATAATGTAATTCGTAAGTCATCAAATATTTCAGATATCGTAGTATCCGATTTAACGCCTTCCAATGATCAATTCCAGGATTACGAGTAAACCTAGCCAACTTATTGACTGGATAAGCGATATCGGGTCGGGTGCAGTTTGTAATATTTATTAAACTGCCAATGACCTGTGCATATCGCTCTTGGGATACGGGTGAACCATGATTCTTATCAATTCTATGATTCATATCCATTGGTGACTTCATAGAGGCACAGTCAAATACATCAAATTTTCTCAAAACATCTTCAATGTAATGAGATTGAGATAAGACCAACCTGTCAGATGTCTTAGAAATCTTAATTCCTAAGATTACATCTGCAATACCCATATCTTTCATGTCGAAACATTGTTTCAATATATTCTTGGTTTCCAGGATCAAGTTTAGACTACTTCCGGTGATGAGCATGTCATCTACGTAAAGGCATATCATGACAAATGAGTCAGAGTTCTCTCTTATATAGATACATTTATCACATTCATTTATGGAGAAACCTTTTGATAATAAAGTATTGTCAAAATTTTCATGCCATTGTTTCGAGGCTTGTTTGAATCTGTACAGAGACTTAACAAGTCGACATACTTTCTTTTCTTGTCCTGGAATCACATACCCCTCGGGTTGTTCCATGTATATTTTCTCTTCCAACTCTCCGTTTAGGAAGACTGTCTTAACATCCATTTGATGTATCTCAAGGTCACACAAAGCTACTATGGCTATGAATACCCTTATGGACATTAATCTAGACACATGGGAGTATGTGTCAAAGTAATCGAGGTCTTCCTTTTGTCTGTAGCCTTTGACTACTAATCTGGCCTTATATTTGTCAATAGTTCCATCTGCTTTGTACTTTCTTTTGAGTATCCACTTGCAACCCAAAGGTTTGCTTTCCGAAGGAAGGTCAACCATTTCTCAAGTATGCTTTTGCATGATGAATCTATTTTGCTTTCTATAGCTTCTGTCCAAAGCGGTGCTTCTGGAGTTGACAATGCTTCCTTAATTGTCCTCGGTTCATTTTCAACCATATAGGTTAGAAAGTCTGGACCAAAGATTTTATCCTTTTTGGCCCTTTTGCTCTGTCTTGGTTCAACCTCTGGAACCCCTAAATTTTGTAGGTCTGGAACATTAAGTTTCGGATAGTCAGTAACTTCTGAGTCCTGTAGATCTAGAACATCTAGTTCCGGATAATCATAAACTCCCGAGTCTTGTTGATTTTGAGCATTTTGTTCATAACTTCGTTTGCGCAAAATTATTTCTTTTTCCTTTCTAGGAAAGATTTGTTCAAAGAATTTAGCATTCCTTGATTCCATGATCGTACCCTCGTGGATTTCAGGTATCTCCGATTTATACACTAAGAAGTGATAAGCACTATTGTTATTTGCATATCCGATGAATATGCAATCTACAGTCTTATGTCCAATTTTCACCTATTTTGGTTTAGGTACTTCGACCTTTGCCAAACAGCCCCACACTTTCAAATATTTGTAAGTGAATTTCTTTCCTTTCCATGATTCATATGGAGTTTTATCCTTACGCTTATGCGAAACTTTATTGAGAATTGTTTTAACGGTAAGAGTCGTTGCGCCCTACATGTTTTGGGCTAAACCAGAATTGATAAGTAAAACATTCATCATTTCCTTTAACGTATGTTTTTTGCGCTCGACAATACCGTTTGAGGAATACTGTGCTCAATTCGGCATTGTTCATCAAATGATCGCTCCTTACTTTGATACCAATTTTTGGGCAGATTTTTTCTTCATCTAATAACCCTGAAGAGGGTAGAAATATAAATGGTATATTAATAAAGTCTTATCTAAATTTATCAAATAATAAGCATGTAGTAAGGAAGCGGGTAGTATCAATTCAAAATTCATTTTTAAATAAAAGTTTATAATATTTAATCAATATGAACATCATAATTACAGTGTCTAACACTTATCAAAATCATAATTAAAACACATAGTCTAGAAATCGTACATCTTAATCCAAATTTCAGATCACCGGAGATCTCAACCCACCATTGGCCCTGCTTCCTTTCTTCTTCCGCTGAAATTGCGGGATAATTAGCCTAAGTGCCTAGGAGTTCTCAACAGACTATCTTCTAAAATTCTTATCAAGGTGCAGGTTTAAAGACTAATATGGTTCTAATTATAATCATTCATAGTGTTTTATCTATGGTATTATGGTATTATAATTGATCTGGATTATAGACTAAGGAGGGGGTTTAGCTAGACATAGAGAGTTTTCAAACAAAGATTTATATAAAAAGTTTTCGAATGAATGATACGGTTACAAGAGGCTCTTTATATAGATAACTTCGGCTGATAAGAAGACAAATTTCTTTCTCAAAAGTCATAAAGTAATAGTAATGATTTTTCCAAAAGTCTAAAGTGCTACAGTTTGTCTGTTATGATTGCCTGATATTTTCAAACTTTTTGTCTTTGTTGTAGTCTTTTTTCAAGGCTGTCTCTTTCTTCTTTTGTCCTTTTTGTTTGGTTGCTTTTCAGGTGTCCTCCTTGATAATATCTTCTTGACATGAGTTGATATCTCCATGAGATTCTCTTGCTATTATCTTCCTTGTCATTCTCTTGATAATTGTTTTTTGTTTTTTGAATGATATGGTTTGTAATACATGGTAGTACATAGTAATACATGGTAGTAAATGTTGGAAATTTGCCTTTGGTGGGGAGGTGCGTCCACCCATATTTAATGAATTAAACACTAGGGTTACACATGTTGGAGGCTTTGTCTCTTCACACGTGCATAATCTACTAAGTGAGTAGATGACCGTAGGGCCAAGAATCGTCAAATTTCGTTGAGAAATGAAAGAGATATTGGTCTACGAAGTAAGGTGTTTGAGGCATGAAAATATGGTGTGAAACAAATCTACCACATCGGTGGAAAAATGAAGAATTGTTCTCTTTATAAGTCTAAAAATTGGCTAAGGGTTTGGGACCCCAAGGGGTAACCCATGTGTTTAAAGGAGGGAGGACCTAGATGTGCTTGGGTTCAAGGCTAAGCCCACGCGCGCGCCGCTGCCCATCCGGTCCGGGCTCGGGTCGCGGGTCTTGGGTCGTGGGTAGTGGGACTGGAGTTTCTGAAAAGATGAAATTGGGAACGACGGGAGGCAGAACCGTTTGAGTTGATTTTTGGAGCGTTATTGCACATTAACCAGACATTACTTGGCTCAATTGTTGTGACTGGAAAAAACGAGACTACACTATATACACACAGAGACAAACAAAAGAGAGAAACATGTTCTATCCAAAAACGTGAGTAGCAGAAACATGTGGACAAATAGAAAACTCTTCCTTCCTTTTCCATCCTTCAGCAAGTCGTTTCGTGTTTGTTTTCTTCGTCAGAATCAACCTATTTGCTTTGTAGTGTTGATTAGTTGTTGTTTTATCTTGGGAGACTATTACCTGCTAACGTAAAAACATATATACGGGGTAATCTTATCTTAAAGATAGAGAGCCATCTCTCGACTCAGCCACAGTTGTAACAATCCAGATTTAGTGTTTCTTGATTTCAGGTTATCAAGATTCAAGACTCAACAATCTTGCGGCAGTTCTGAATATTGGCTATTTGTTTATCCTTTCGAACACTGGTAATATTTATTTACTTCCCGTACTGCTTTACAATATCCAACAGTAAATTGGGCTGTAAGTAGTAAAACTACAGGCTCCCTATCAGAGTAGTAAATTAGGCTGCAAGTAGTAAAACTACAGGCTCCCTATCAGAGTAGTAAATTGGGCTGCATGTAGTAAAACTACAGGCTCCCTGTCAGAGTAGTAAATTGGGCTTCAAGTAGCAAAGCTACATGATCCCTATCAAAGTAGTAATTTCTCACATCCTTATGCAAAAGGATCAGAATTCCTTTTTTTATTGTATTAGTAATAGTAGTAGATCTAGTATTTATTACATGCCTTCTATTTTGTCCAATTATCCTTTGGTATTGGTCAATCGTTTCTTTTGCATGTTATTTCAGGTTTATAATTCTGTCATGTATTTCTGTTACTTTCATGGTATCTTGTGTCATAATGTCATTAATGTAATACAATGTGATAATGTCTTCCACTGCTCATCCTTTCGAGTCGCCAATAATACATGCCTTCTTTGCTCGTAACATGTCCTCTATTATGGTTTTCATGGTTAATAATCCAAATGTTCTTTTTGCACTGAGCCACTCTTGGAATTTCTCCAAAGTGCACGGTATTTTCATGTTCAAATTTTCATCATCTCCGCTAATAGTACTTTTTTTCCTGTCTTGAATATTTGACATATCACAATGGGTTTTCCTGTTAGATCTGTTGATGCATCAAATATTTGTATTCCATATACTCCTTTTCCGAATGATTCCATTATGAGTTTTGTAGATTCTACAATAATACTTGATAATCTGGCAATGTTGTACATGTTCTCATCCACTATTAGTTTATCAATAAAACCATAAGTGAATAATTTTGATACTATTTCCGGGTTAGCCTGTTCACTGCACAAGAATCTGGGATACTTGCTCAGTTTAGCACTACGTAAAATATGAGGGTTAGTCTAATAATCATAAAATTTATTGATCTTCTCATAAGCACTGATATATTCGGGTGTATATTTTAGTTTGTCGGCCATTGATATTGTTAATGAAGATGATGGTATAGTTGCCAGTTTTGATACAAATGGTGCCAAAATTTTAGTAGTAGAGTTTTTTTGGGTTTTCAGGTGTAGTGATAAGTAATTTAGATTGGGTTTTATTTTGTAAAGTTTTCAAGGTTATCAAGTCTTGTATGATTTCTCAGAGTTGGTTTTTAAGATTGGTATTTTCTTGTAATTTGGATATTAAGATTTCATTGGTTTGTATAATGGAATCTATGGCGTTGGTAATATATTCTTCAAGTTTATCACTGTTGATCGACATTGTTATATCTGCTAAGAAAATCAGCTAAAATATTTTTAGTTCCAGATATATTCTTCACAATAAAATCATAACAACAAAAGAATGATTGACATTTTCTCCTTGTATTCAATTCTGGTAAATGATCTATCTTGTTTGTAATAAAAGCTCTTACATGTGTGTTGTCAGTTCTAACAATAAATTTTATTGATAATAAGTGGTAATGAAATCTCTTTATTCCAAATTTTACTGCTAATAATTCTTTCTCATTAATATGATAATTTTTCTCATTTGGTTTCCATGTTCCTCCTCCATATCCATAAATTAGTGGTTTCTCTTTATCTATATCATCTTTATCATATGCTATGAGGACTGCTCCCTATCATATATCACTAGCGTCAGTAAAAAGTTCTAGTTGACCATTTTCTGTTGGTATTCTATGTTTTGATAATGCTTTTACCTTTTCCTTGATTTCTTTTATGGCTTTAGTATGTTCTTCTTTCCATTCAAAGGTTATATTTTTTCTTTGTTAATTCTTGTAATGGTTTTCTTAAGAGTGGTAAATCTTTTATATGGTCTGAAGCATAATTTATTACTCATAAGAACTCTTGTACTTCTTTTTTACTTTGTAGCTTTTCTTTGAAATTCCTTATCTTTGTTACTATGTGTTCTTGTAGTTGTAATCTTCATTATCTATAATATATCCTAAATATTCAATATTGTTTTTAAAGATTTCAGATTTCTTTTCAGATAATAATATTCCGTGTTGTTTTATAGTTACTATAAATTCTTCTAGATGTTTTATATGATTGTCTAGATTATCGCTAAATATTAATGTGTCGTCAACATATACTATACAAAATTCTGTTAATTTTCTAAACACTTTGTCCATTATTCTTTGAAATATTTGTGGTGCATTCTTTAATTCAAAGTGTAGTACATTCCATTCATAGTGTCCTTGAGGCGCACTAAAGACTGTTAAAGATTTTGATTCCTTTGTTAATTTTATTTGCCAAAATTCACTTTTACAATCAAACTTACTAAACCATTTGTTATTTCCTAATATGTTAATAAAGTTTCTTTTATATGGTAAAAAGTATCCATCAAATATTGTCTTTTTATTTAGTTCTCTATAATCAATTATCATTCTAGCTTTTCCTTTTTTTGTTCACTATGTTTCCTTATTAAAAAAGCTGGGCTACTATGTGGGCTTTTACTTTCTTGTATCGTTTTTAATTTTAGTAATTCTTTTAATTGTTCATTAAATCTTGATACTCTTACTCTATGTGATATGGTTCTCTTCCACCTGTGTGATTCTAATACATCTTTTCTAGCTAAGCATAAATCTGCTCCGCTATCAATAAAGATTTTTTGTTTTATCATTTTATTAGGCTTATATTCTATATGGACTTCTATATAGATTGCTACCATTTTATTAGGTATTAGGATTTTGTCTGATATCCATTTCCCTTAATCTTTGTTGGAGATTTTCATCTTGTTCTGATAGTGTCTGATAATCATTTGCATCTTGATTTATTACATCATCTGTTTCTATTTCTGTTTCTATAGGTCTATTAAATTCATTTTCTACATCACTTTCAGGTTCTTTTCTATGATTGCATTTACTCTTTTCATTTTTTGTAAAACTTCTATTATTTGGTTGTTTAATTTTACTATTTCTGAGTTTTCTTCGTTCTCTACTTTTTCTATAAATTCTACTACTTATATTTCTTGGTTAGTTAATTTATCGTTGCTATCTTTGTCTGAGTCACTAACTGTTTTTTCGTTACTACTAGTTGTACTCTCATCACTTGTTTTATCTTTTCTTACTTTCTTTTTTTCTTTTAACTTTCTTATTTGTTCTCTAAGGATTTGCATTTCCTCCTTTAATTCTTCTAATTCTTGTTTTACCTCATTTAATTCTTCTTTTGTTTGTTTTAGTTCTACATTGGTTTCCTTTAATATTTTCTTCGTATCTTTAAATTTGTGTTTATTTTTTTTACTTATCATACCATTCTTCGTTATTATGTGATCTTAATTTTGTATTCTCTGTTTTTAACTCACATATTTGTTGTTCTTGTTTATCTAGTTTTAGGTTTAAATATTCATAGGTTGTTTTTTCTATGTCTTTTAAGTAAATATTTTCTTCTTTTGAATTTTTATCTTCTTTTGGAGTTCTTGTCCTTATAGGTTCATACTTGTATCTTTCTTTTTCTATTATCTTTTTCCCATTATTTTTTAAAAACGTAAGTACACTGGGTACACTAGGTTCTTATTTTTCCATTAAAATTGTCCTTTTTTATTTAATATCGCTAGACTATCCAATGTTTTTTCTACTGCTGTGGATAATTTTGATTTTATTTTACTAATATCTACCATTATAGGTTCTTTACTTCTTCTCCACGCATCTATTGGTACTAATTCTGGCTATTGAGTAATAGTATTAGTTATTGTATTTACTTTACTTGTACTTGGTTCATTATCTCCTGCTACTTGTTTACCTTTGTTTTTCTCTTCTATTAACATATTAAGTTTTTCTAATATTATCTTAAATGTTGGTATTTCAGATACATTCCATAGGTTAGTCAATTCTTCTCTTATTACTTGTTGTATTTGGGTTTGATTTTCTTTTATTTCATCCATTATTATCAAGGTATTTTTTATTTTCTCTTTTACTATTATTTCTTCCCATAACGCATTAATATTTTCATTAGGTGTTAGTCAAGATTATTTATTCTCTTTTTCCATCCATTTTCCATATCTATCCATATTTTATCAAATTTATCATATTGTTGTTCTAATTATTTTATCTTTTCTTCTAATTTATTTCTTTTGCCTTGTATTTTAAATATTTCATTTGGCTTCATTCCTTCCAAATCCAGATGATAAAGAATCATTTGAAACTCCTGAATTTGGGACATCACTGATTTACCATCCACCATTTAAAATTTCAGAAACTTTCCAACAACGAATTTCTTAGTATCCGCATCCTGTGCGCTGTACTTTTTCTTGAGTTTTTCCCACAACTCATTTGCCGTCTTCACGGTGCAATACACAGTATAGAGTGTATCCGACAGACCATTCAGAATGCAGTTTTTGCGCATGAAATCACTATGATTCGAGGCATTAAGAGTTAACTTCAGGGCATTTGTGACCTGGATATCTTCGCCCACTTCAGTCGTTGTGTTAGACTGAGTGTCTATTGCATCCCCACTAGAAGGATGATCTTTTTTCAGAAAGAGTGACAGGTTCAACGTAGTAAGATAGAACAACATCTTTTGTTGCCATCTTTTGAAATTTGTACCCAGAAATTTTTCTGGGCGTTCTCCTTGGAAACTGGCAGGAGCAGAGACAACAACATTCCCTTGAGTAGCAGCAGCAGAAGCAGAAGCAGAAGCAGAAGCAAAGTTTGAAACAGACATATTTTGAACACTCAGAAATTTTGTCTTAAAATATAGGTAAAAATGATGTCAGAAAGGTTAAACAAGAAAAAAAGCTAAGTCGAGAGATAACTCTCTTTCTTTAAGATAAAATTGCCCCGTAAAGATACTTTTACGGTAATGGAAAATAGTCTCCCAAGATAAAACAACAACAATGAACAATACAAAGCAAGTAATGTTCTCTGTATTTCGAACAGAACATAAGAGTTTTTGTTGTGTGTTTAAACTGAACAATAATGTTCAATTTATAGGTGAAGAGGAGGGCCGTTGCAACGTTTCTGAAATCTTCTGAACCGTTGCAACATTTCCGAAATCTTCAGGGATCAAAAAGAAAATTCCGGAAGACAACCCGCGACCCGAGCTAGACGGGCGGCGACGCGCGTGTGGGGCTTAACCCCGAACCCAAGCTCACCTAGGTCCTCCATCTTCTTAACACATGAGTTACCCCTTGGGGTCCCAAACCATTACTCAAAAATAGAGTTTATATAGTGCTCAGTCCTTCCATCTTCTACCTATGTGGGAGATTTGTTATTTGGCCAAAACAATCCATCTATTTATGTCTCAAACACCTTACTTTGTGTACCAATATCTCCTTCATTTCTTAACGAAATTTGACGATACTTGGCACTAATATCATCTACTCATTTAGTACATTAGGCATGTGCGAAAAAATGATGTTTCCGACATGTGGGGGCCACGTGTTTAAGTCACTAAAGACGGGAAAACTCAATCCCACATAGTTAAATTTTCAGCAGGGCGTATGGACATGCACATACACATGTCTTACCTAACTATTGAAGGTTTTGAGGTTTTGGCAAAAAATTATCTCAAAGTAATGATTAACAAAAATGGCTTTTTACAAAAGTACAACAGTTGATTGAGAGTGTACAAGTTACCCCTGCAGAAGTGGCTGAAGAACTTATGAAGAGCGACAATGCTAGTGTTTTCTTAGAAAGACTAGTGAAATTTCTAAAACGCAAGAGGATCAAGAATGAAGATGTTAATGATGTGTCGGAACTCTATAAAACAAAAAAGATAAGACGTTTTGATAATATGTTGAATTCAGTGAAAGTGATAGAGTTAAGAACTAGGCGCAACCAAAAACTTAGATTGTTTAGATGAATTCTAAAACACCTTTTCCCATTCTCACATTAATCTATTACATGTAATCTTAAACAAGTTGGGCTCAAACTGAATGAATCGTTTATATTCTTTGTTCTATTCAGATTCTTTTCATTCTATATTTATGTTCTATTGTGAGTTGTAGTTTTATATATTGAAGTTCTTTATGAGTTCCTACTTTGTTACAACTAAAGTTTGGTTTTGTTTGAATACTTACATGATTCCATATCACAGCAATGTTATGATTTGAGTCCCAAATCCAACCTAATCAGAAAACAGTAAATAAGTGAAGAATAAATAACACACACAGATTTATAGTGGTTCACCTCAATGCGAGAGCTACGTCCACTTTGCCGCTGCATATTTTACTATAATCAAATAAGAAATTTGAGTTTACAATTCTCTCTTTCTCTCTTGTTCGACCTCAAAGAAAGAAAACGGTGCACTAGTCTATATATAGTGAAAATTAGGGTGAACATAAACAAGCTCGAAATTCCCAAAATATCCTCCACTAAATAACCTTACATTAAAAAAATTCAGGGGCTCCGCCCCCTACTCCCCCGGAAGGGGGGTTTACCATCCCTTCCACCCCCACGTCGACTTGACCGCTCAAATCAATCAGCGTTCCACGCTCTGCGTAAGATCTTCATAGTGTCGGCGATGAATTAGGCTTCACAACTCAACTAAGTAAAACTCCTGTACAAGGACGTTTTAGCAGATGCCATTTATTTGATTCTTGCTAAACTTATATAATGATATGTAAAACACTTTATTCCTTTTTTAGTTGAATATATATGATTTTTATGTATATATTGAATATGCATCTCACGCCAGCAAAAAGAAAATGTTACAACAACCGGACAAAGGGCCAAACTCTGATGGAAACTGAGATAAAAAACAAAAATTATGCCTGGTTTATTTGATTTATATATTTTGCAAATCGGCATAATCATTTTTGCAATTTTTAGGTAAAAGATTGACTCAAAATTCTACCACAAACATTCCTGAAAATAGCAAGCCGACAAGTAGTTCACATGTTAAAGCAGCATTTGTAAGTTTTTCGAATTTTGAAATATTACACTTTAGTAAGATAACGCTTAATAAAAAAAAATTCTTCAAGAAAGCATAATGTTCGTAGTAATGATAGTGCATCAAAATATTTTTTTCCCGTGGCATAAAAAATATGTGTACTTATTAAATATGGTGCATTAAAATATGTATGTCATTTTTGTATATGAAAGTCGCAAAATAGTTTTAGGGAATTGTTTACCCATAAATTGTTTTTGTATACGTGGTCAAAGACACGTAGATCTTAAATGACCAAAATAACAAGATAATTAGCAGTTGAAACTAATATAAAAAAATTTAATTGAAAATAAGAGTTAGGATAGCCTGAGCTTTGGAGAAACTTTGAGCTAGAATCTTCGGACAAGCAGCTAATTGCTATATTGAAATACTAAATTAAGGCAAGTTCTTACAATGAAATGACGAGCCTTATTTATACTTGGACTCAAAAGTACACATTTCATGAATTATACCCCTATAAATATTATATGTTAATGCTATGGTAATAATGGACAATAAAGGTGATCGATCATTAGTGCTATTAATGCTCGGGAGGTGTAAAACCATTGAGTGTTGATAGTCAAATATGTCTTTTCATATCCTGCTTTTCGGTACTAGTGACCTTACAATGCATCCGGTACAACACAAGAGCCTATGGGGCAGCTAAATTAAATCTGACTCGTTATCTTTATCACGTGTCATAATTAGAACTCGTCCAGTTGTACAATACGAATGTTACCCAAACATAAATTTATTTCAAAGCCAAACTAAAATCAATTCTACCAGAATCAAATCCAGACACTAAAAACCAAAATCAAAATAAAACCATACATACGGGTTACATACCAGTAGTTAGTTTTAGCCTTTTAGGTTCTGTTTTTAAAAAAAAAAGAAAAATCAAAACCAAATGAGCAATTGTTTTTCTTTTCTTTTCCTTCCTCGAAATAATTGCTTCTTTTTTCAAATATATTTTCCTTTTACAAAAACAAAAGATGGAATAAACGAAACTCGGCACTCGGCAGTATAGCAACTCCCAATTCGCACACAAATCTGAAATCCGAGCCTTTCACAGGTTTTTGCACTTCAATAAACTTACAGAAAATCTCGATCCACATATTAAATTGAGATTTGTGCAAATTATTTGTTTTATATTCGCAGTTTTGATTGGATTATTGGATTTAGGTAACAGTAAATTCTAGTGAAAGTGAAAAGATGGATCCTGATTCAGTGAAATCGACTCTCTCTAATTTGGCATTTGGAAATGTAATGGCTGCTGCTGCTCGTGATTACCAGAAGGTATCTAATTCTTTTTTTCCTGATTTGAATCCCTTTTGTTTTCTTTCTGTTATTATTGCTCCATGCTAATTCCGTTTAAGTTAATTTGTAAAGCATAATTGATATTAAGTTCGGATAAAGAAAGAGAATTGTGGTAGGTGGACAACATCACACAAATATAATGGTAAAAAACACACTGAACCATCACTTTTTCGAGAGTTTCACACCCCAACTATCAGTTGTTTCCTTTTCCTACCTGAACTATCACAATATATGCATTAAAAGACACATCAAATTGGTTTAAGCCAACTATCTGTTGTTCCCTTTTCTCACTGAACTATCAGCTAGGTGTGTTTTAATACATAAATGGTGATAGTTGTATAATAATTATAATGAATTTGAATTACTATATGGACCTGAATACAATACAATAGATTATAGATACATAGAATTCATATAGTTGATCCTGACTAGTTCAGGATTGAGGCTTAGTTGATTGGTTGAATTTCTCCATGTCCGTTGTTTCTGATGTTCACTTCATATATTTTTTTCCTTATGTAAATGGTGGTAAAGGAACATCTTTTTATTCTGGTACATCATATAGTTTTGCAGGACTTGGAACAGATTTATAAAGTATTTCAGAGTTCAATACAGAGTGTTTGTACAATAACTCATTGTGGGGTTTTATTGTTGAGATCTTGAAGTCGTTGGAACATTACTTGAAGGGGTTATAAAAGTCTTTCGCACATGTAGGCAAAGCGAACATTTTGCAGAGTAAAGTTTGGATTTTAATGTGTTGGAATAGAGTAAAGTTTAGATTTTACGTGTCTGAGTAGAGCGGAATGGATATAAACGATTCATATAGCCAACCTCTACTAGTAGTTTGTGATTGAGGGATAGTTTTTATTGTTGTAAAGTTTGGATTTTTATGTATTCATGTAAGACAGGTGAGTTGTATGTAGTTAAAAGATATAAACATATCAAAAAAAATGTAGTTAAAATATATAACGTATTCTCAGAATTCTAAAGTTTTTTCCGGACAAGTCTTTGTTTTTCTGATTATCATCACAATTATCTAAGCTGAGAAATTTAATATCCAGAAGTCAAAAGTTTATTATAAATGCGAAGACTAATGCAGATGTTTGTGAGCTTTAAGTACTTCTATTGACTACAGAGGTGAACCTGCATGCACCATTTCTCTATGAGACCCAGATAATTGCTTTTCGACAAAATAAGAAAAGGTCACTTTTTCAAGAAAGAAAAGTATAGAGGGTTCACTTACTAAATTATTCAAAATTAGTAGTCTTTATATCCTTCTTCCTACAATTATTGGAGATTGGTATGAAGATCTTTACATTCATGGCATGTTAATGTGGAGTATTTTCTTGTGTTAATCTTATCTTTTTTCCTTGCCATTGGATATGGAGCTGTCATTTTATTGTGTGGCTAGATTAATGCTGCCTCGTATTTCAGTATAAACTCATCCTTATATGAGAAGTACTGAGAATGATTACTATGTTTTATCTGTTTATTTTGATATCTCTACTCCAAATACTATCATTTAAGACCACTATTTTGTTGAGAAGCTAAGATGGTTTGTGAAGTCACTTAGACCTAATGAGTTATGTTGGATGAAAGCTTATTATACTCCAGTCTCCAGTAGTTTAAGAAAAATACATGTCAGTTATGGTGTGTTTTCAACATTTTGGGGGAGTTAGACCTTTAATGCTACTTGCTATTCCTATGGTATAACTTATTATTTCGGATTGATAGTTAGGTCATCGTAATATACCTCAAAACATCCAGCAGTTTTAGTACGCAGGTATTAACTACAGATCATTTGTATCCAACTTCTCCCTTTAGGAAGTGCTGGCTCAAGAGAAGGCGCAATCATCATCTTCCGTTAATCAAGACATAGATCTTGATGAACTGATGGATGTAAGTTTGCGTATCCTTTACTGTTTCTGCTTCTAGGCACATAATTTGTATGTCTGTTCACTTACTCATTGTGCTTTTAACAGGATCCTGAGCTGGAAAAGTTGCACGCAGATAGGATTGCGGCTCTCAAGGTCTGTTATTTTGTCTTGCCTGCAGGTCAATGCGGTTAGTAATATCTGAAGACAAAGTTCCTGATTGTTAAACAATTGTCTTGTCTGGACTCTCTTCTGCAGAAAGAAGCAGAGAAGCGACAAGCTTTAAAAAGGCAAGGGCATGGAGAATATAGAGAGATTAGTGAAGGGGATTTTTTGGGTGAAGTTACTGGTAGTGAGAAAGTGATTTGTCACTTCTATCATCGAGAGTTCTACCGATGCAAGTAAGTCCCTTCATGTTTCAAAGTTTATTGTCCTTCCCCCACATAAAAGAAAAAGACGTAAATAAGAGAATGGTTCTTTCTCATTCGCAGTTTCTGTTATTCTCTGAAGTTTTCTGTGTTTGAGAAAGAGAGGGAGAAGAGAGTTGTACAATATTCCAGATAGAAAAGTTGTGGTTTTTCTTATACGGCAAATTTGTAGTTTGAGTTGCTTTGGAAGTCAGTTGTTCGAGCACTTCAGTCTACTAACTTATAATCTGATGCAACAATTACTTTATCAAAAAAAAAAATTGGCACTATTTATTGATATTGTTGCTAAATTTGCATCTTGAAGGTTCCACTTGTGACGGCTTTACCAAGGTTAACTAGCCATCCAAATTTTTATTGGCCGGGTTGTGGAAATTCTCTTGCTTTTCTTCGTACTTTGATGCATTGACGCTCATCATATATTGATCTATCTGTATACACTTAGAAACGGAAAAAAATAGGAATGTATATCACATATGTGCATACAAACATAATGGTCTTCGTTGCTCTTTCAGGATCATGGATAAGCATTTGAAGTCTCTTGCACCAAGACATGTTGATACAAAGTTCTTGAAGTTGGATGCTGAGGTATGTTTCCCTTGAGTTCTTGGACACCTTTTTCTCAGATTAGTACAGTAGAAACAGTCCTGGAATTTTGTGAAGTATCTGCACCCACCTATGCGTGGAAGTTAACACAAACAAAAACTCACAAAGACCGGCTCTATAACTCATTTTTGGCTCTCATTTTTGTGCTAGTAACTCACTTTGTATCTTATAACCTAATGGCAGAATGCTCCGTTTTTCATTACAAAGCTGGGAATTAAAACTCTACCATGTGTCATCTTATTCAGGTTAGTGCCACCTCATCTGTTTAGCCTTTTGGGTACTTTGCTTGGCACTGCTCTATTCTTTCTCCTATAATTTATCCATGTTTGGGTGGTTCTCTGGTTGTTTTCAAGGCAAAATCAAGAAGTTTAATTAGCTCTTTCCTTCAAGCAATAAGTCTTAAATTGTCCAAATTTATTTGCCTCAACAATGTAGATCAAATGATCTGTCAAAACAGGCCCCACGGACAGGAAAAGAAAACTATCAGTCTGTCAGGGTTGAATTAAGGGAGCTAGAATGGATTTTCTTAACTTGGTTTCTGCTTGTTTTCTTTTACCTTCCAATTTTACTGTGAATTAGACAAGGGAGCTACCATGATCTTCACAAACATATACTCCTATATAGTTACATGAGGACTCAGTGGTACTGCCTCAACAAACAGTGGAAAAGGAACAGCGAATCTTATTTATGATTCCAGACCTATGCTTCCAAAATTCATACACATACATGTAAATATAAGCATCAATGCATCCGTAGGGGTATGGTTAATTATACTAGCTCTTTTCCAAATGATGTCATATTCTTTTAATCTACACTATGAATTTTGCTCTTCAGGAATGGAATAGCTTCAGATAGGCTGGTTGGTTTTCAAGACTTGGGAGGAAAAGATGATTTCAGCACGAAGACTCTGGAGGGTCTTCTGTTAAAGAAAGGTAATGCTTTTTAATTGGATGTGTGATCCCTAATAGGGATTGTATTATCATTCATTGGATCCGTATTAAATATGGGTGGGTTGGGTTTTGTTATCCGTTTTGTATCCAACCTTTTTGTATACAGACATCGCGCCCATGTGCCAGCACTGAATTTCTTATACATAGCTTATGACAATCACTAAAACCCTCTTTGGTGCAGGAATAATCAAAGAGAACAAGGCAGAAGAAGATGATGATGATTCATATGCTAATAGAAATAGATCAGTGAGATCGTCAATCAATCCTGATTCTGATTCAGACTGATGAATATTTAGTGGTCATTGATTTCTATTAATCAAACGAGTATTTGTCGGCTTTTTCCTTTTGCTTAATCTTCCAGATCTTGGGATACCTTACATTATCTATCACAAAGTCTTTGCGTTCTTACGGTTGGAAACTGTAAAAGATTGAATGACTGGTGTCAAAAACAGCATGTTGTAGTAGTTTTAACATTTCTATTTGTTGCTTCTTAGTCCAGTTTTATTTATTGAGAATAAGAACGAAGTGTATTCTTTCCATTTCTCATAAGTAACAGTCTCTGGAAAATATGTAGTCCTATCCAAATTCTCTTATTCTATTGTTGCAAGTTTTTGAGAAAATGAATGTAGAGACATAATTGCTAGCTCTTCACAATTCTGAAAGGGTCTGATATTTTTACAGGGCCTTTCTTTAGGAACAAATATGTACTTACTCCGCACTCATGTTTGATTAATTCTAGCTCTATTTCCACATCAATCTGTTATGAATCAGATCTTGGGTTTTCTTTTCCTCCATTGAAGATGAGAAACAACTGTTTCGTAGATTGTCTATCTGTGTTGCATCATCATGTCTAGTAATCGAATCAAAGAAATATTGAATTCTGCATATTCCAAATGTACATCAGAAATACCTGTGAAAAATTATTAAGTCCATGTGAAAATCTGAATGCATTCGTATCAACATATTCTGTCTCTTTTTCTCCTGAAGTATCCAAGTCTGTCTACAATTATACTATCACAGATAATGTTGGAAATTAGCCTTTGGCGGGAGTTGTGATCGACCAACTTTAACGGCTTAAACACTAGTGTTACGTATGTTGGAGAATCCGGTTCTTCACACATGCATGATCTACTAAGTACGTAGATAACCGTAGGGCCAAGAATCGTCAAATTTCATTGAGAAATGAAAGAGATATTGATTCATGAAGTGAGGTGTTTGAAGCATGGAAAAGTGTGGTATTGTGTTCAATTCTCCCTCATCGGTAGAGGAAGAAAGAATTGTTGTGTATATAAGACTCGAAATTGGTTTGGGGTTTGGGACCCCAAGGGGTATCCCATGTGTTTAAAGGAGGGAGGACCTAGACGTGCTTCGGTTCGAGGAAAGACCACGCGCGCGCCGCCGCCGCCCGCCCATCCGTTCCGGTTCCGGGTTCTGGGTTCTCGGGCCACAGGCTGTGGGTTGTGGGTCTTCTGATGTACAGTTTGGACCAGAATTCTTTCAGATGTACAGTTTGGTCCCTGAAGTTTTCAGAAAGTCAGAATTTGGACAGTCAAAGCAGAAACGCCAAGCACTCAATTCAGCCATTTATTTTGGCTGAATTACTCCTCCTATAAATGGCCAATCCGTTGGTCTTTCACCATTTATGTTGGTGACTTTACTACCTCCATAATGGCCATTATTTGGCGGCTGTTATGGAGGCAGTTTTCAGTCCCTCCCTCACCTATATAAACACCCCCTTACACCATTGTTGAGAACGAACACTAAGACTCACATATACATGAAAATACAGAAGCTTACACAAGCAGAAAACTCTTCTTCCTACAACTTCCAAGCATCATTTCGTTACTCAATATTCTTCACGGTAACACTTGAGTTTCCTTTTCTCAAGTGTTTCATTGCTGTTTTATCTTGGGAGACAAATTGTCCAGGGCGTATAAAGGATACATACGGGGCAATATTGTCTTAAGGACAGAGTGCCACACTCGACTCAGCAAAAATAGTTTTTCAGTTTTTCTTGTTCAACAATTGTAATTTCAGATTTCTAGTTGAATTATTGAATCTTTGTTTATCCTTTCGAATACTTGTAATAGTTATATACTTCTCGTACTGCTTTATAAAGTACAAGAGTAAAATCTCCCAACAACTTAAGACAATATTGTATTGTATTACTATTAGTGTTCGAAAGATGTCGGTCAAAACTTGTGTGACCAAATCTGGATATGGCAATGGTTTTCTGGTAGAAGAGAGTGATGATGATGAACGTGTTCATGGTGTCAACTCTACCAAGACTGGTGGGAATGAGCGCTCACGAGAACCTGAGGATGTCAACTGGGACAAGAGGAGAAGACTGAAGATGTTATTCTATCTTGCAGCAGAAGGCCTGTATCTGTCCCAGACAAAAGATCTGAATAATGGTGAGAAGGAAATGGACACTCAGTCTGATGAAGTGACTAAAGTGAGCCAGAATCCGAAATTGGGATAAGTGTTTTTCTTACTTGTCAAGAATAAAGATTAAATGATGTCTGATTAAAAATGGATTAAAGTAAGGAGGAATATGAAAATAATTTATATTCCTTACGCTTTAACAAATCAGAAGTTTAATCTCATCTTCTTTTCCGTTTAAAGATTGGATTTTGTAAACGACTTAAAAAAGATCCGTTCTTTTAAGTGTAATTATTAAAGTGTGTAAAGTATGTTAGCACATACGAGGGAGAAAGATCCACCGATCGTAAAAATCGTTACCACACTTAAGTAAGCGCCAAGAATTATCCGGGCACCAATCATAATGTAAGAAGTCTAAAAGTTAATGACGTTGAGCCTGTCATATTATTTGGCGTAAGATCCTTCATAGGATGATATTGGACACTCAGTCATACAAAGCCTCCAAGGCGGTGGAGTGGGCCAAAATTTCTTTGATAGGATGCTATTGGACACTCGATCATACAAAGCCTCAGAGGCGGGAGTGGGGCGAATTCATTTCATAGGAAAAGTAATGGACACCTAGTAAGGTGGGTCGAGTTTCAGTGTCCAAATGATCTCAAGGCCTAAAGAAAGCGAGAAAAGAAATTGGACACTCGATGCGCAAAGCAAGCTGCGGTGGGCGAGTATCCAGATCACATATGATCGATTCGCCCTAACCACGGGCAAGAGGTTGTTCATGTGAAGCAACGCCACCTCTAAAATCAAAGAAATTTGGAGAGGTTGTCCTCAATAGGACTTCAAGGAATGAGATCACTCTAAAAAGAGGTGTTACATGTTCCTAACTTGGTTTAAGGGACGTTGTTGGTCAAGCTGGTTTGAGACTACTCCAACAGGTCTGTAATAACTAAGAATGGTACAGTATGTTTGTAGCCGAATGAATGATATATTTGTAATCCGTGCATCTATGCCATCATAGATTAAGACACGTTAAATAGCTAGTCATTCAAAAGCTAGCGAAGTTGAGATTGTTGCTTTCTTTCGACATAAACCCTCAAAATGAATGTGAGGTAGGCGAAGAAGCAAAATCACCTTTCCAAATTCCGTCAAGGGAATAGCGAAAGAAGCACCGCTCCTCTAGAACTTAGTCATACCTACTTGGGTGATTTGAAGTTTATACAAAATAGAGGGGGGAGACAAGTACGTTGTGATCTTCATTGATGATGGTACAACGTATGAAATCCTTTGTTTGTTGAACATCAAAGATGAAGTTGTTGAAGCGGACAAGCGCTACAAAGCAGAAGTTGGAAATCAACTAAGCCTATGGATTGCGAAATTCATAGCGATAGAGGGGGAGAATGTGAAGCATCGTTCATTAAACGACTGTTCATTACTCACCTTAGTCCAACGGTGTTAGCCAAGCGCAAACCCGTACGCCCAAGTTATGTGGGGCAAGGCGATCCTTACCGCTAATGTGATTCTCAACAGAACTCCGCATAAGGATAAGGATAACCCTCCGTGTGAGACATGGAAAGGATCTCACATACAAATGTTGTGATGTGAGGTGGTTTCGTACCTAAAGCTGTAGATTGCATATCCACTAGATCTGCAAATAACAGTAGTGCTTATCGCCTCTTGGCGTCAAAGAATGTTGAATTCATTGAAGATAACTTTCCTTGAAATAGGAAAAATGAATAATTGCTCAAGGTTAACAAGAACCCGCGAGGGCCTGACTGTCCGAAACTAGACGTTCCGTATCTACAGGACTCAAAAGTTGCTAGCTATTCGGAACGTAATATTCCAGATCTGCAAAACTCGGGGATTCTAGATGTTGAACCGAGACGGAGCAAAGAAGGGGACAAAGACTTGTTCCAGTCCTTCTAGCTTGTATGGTTAAAAATGAACCATGGACAATTAACAAATAATTGTCATCTCCAAAAGCGCAAATATATTCCATCATATAGAACCATACTTGTGTAATGGTTGATCTTCCTCCGGAAAAAGAACCTTTGGGTTATAAAATGTGCTCCCCTGTGAGTAGCTTAACATCTAGGACCATTGCAGTCTTGCGTGGCATGGATGTTGAAACAGTCTTCCCAACCGGAGAATTAGAAGAAGAGAATCAGAGTTGGTTGCTGGACTGTTGGGCTTCTTCCTGAACTTTCATTTTGGTCTCTGAAATGTTTACATTTTGGTCCTGAAAGTTTCAGATAAAATAAGAACAATGAATCTGACCGCAGAAACATTGACTCTGAAGTTAGAAAGCCAACAGTTGGAGAATCAACCGTCTGAAAGTAAAAGTCGTATTGAAACAAAGTCTCGATATGAAAGATATGGTTATCACAGATGACATCTTAGGAATTGGATTTCTAAGACATCTAACAGACTGGTCGATAGTTGACAGTCTCGTTGAAGCCACCAATGGATATGAATCATAAAACTGATTGAAATCATGGTGCACCCATAGACAAAGAGCGATATGCACAGGTCATGTGTAGTTCAATGTATTGTACACACTACAACCGACCTGGTATCGTCCTACAAACAGATCAGTTGAACTAAGTTTCACTGATGATCTTAATACATGATCAATAGAAGGCGTTAAGTCAGATATGACGATATCTGAATTATTCGCTTATCTTCGAATTATAGTATTCTGGATGTCCAGCGGTTTTGGGAGAACACAGTGATACAAACCGGACATCAGATCTGGAGAACACCAAAGCCACAAGTAAATGTGTATGGTGGGTCTTGGAAAATCCTCTAAGCAAACTTGCATCGACCGATTCATGATGGTATCGGAGTTTATCGCTTTATACTAAGCATAAAAGAATTTAAGTTACTTCACGACTCATTAGAGGACGTCCCATATTGGGAGAAACCCGTGTCTTCAGCAGTTATATACTGTGGCTAGCCGGTCGGCTTCAGGAAGGACACGGATGACGGCGTCTGGACATATCTGTCAGGATCTGTCGGAGACATAAGACCATATGGCAGTTGATCATCACGGGTGTCACTTCCTTATTTACTAACTAAGGGACTACCCGAAGATCAAGTGTTCTGCCTGTCTAGGGGAATGGGCCTAAAACCCAAAATATACGGACCAATACAGTGGTAACCCAACCTTACTAACTGGATATCCCAGTAATTTGGTTCAATGGGAAAACTAAGTTGTAAAGGTTCAGTTGATCGGTTCAGTGGAAGCATTAGCACTTCGGATAGTGATTTCTGAAAAGAAACACCAAATCCAAAGTCGTTCCCGCGATAGACATTAAGTGCTATCTGCAGTATGGGTAAAGGTTAAGTTTTCAAAACCTGTAATGATTCTCAATAGTTGAGGCTAGGTCTTTGGGAAACTTTTAATGGTTCCTAACACTTGTGGAGTGGGGTATAGCAGGATACCTTGTAGGAGACCACCTATTTAAGTGCGAGGACGGGCCGCCTCAAATGAACGCACTTAAGAATCCAAGATGTTGTCCATGGCCAAAACGGACAAAACATTACGAAGAAGAGAGTAAGGGAATTTGTTGTGTTGGTACCATTGACTTGGCTTACACTAAACACTGACGGTTCAAGACATCACGTTCACCGCGCAGTAAGTAAGTCCGATGGTACTTAACTATGGAAGGTTCAAAGCTGAAGCTACCTCTCCTTATGCAACATCGGTCCGCTGAAATATTGCTGGAAATGAAAAGACACCATGTGAGTGCGCCAAAATCTCTTTCAAGAGGGGATTGTTGGAAATTAGCCTTTGGCGGGAGTTGCGACCGACCAACTTTAACGGCTTAAACACTAGTGTTACGTATGTTGGAGAATCCGGTTCTTCACATGTGTATGATCTACTAAGTACGTAGATAACCGTAGGGCCAAGAATCGTCAAATTTCATTGAGAAATGAAAGAGATATTGGTTCACGAAGTGAGGTGTTTGAAGCATGGAAAAGTGTGGTATTGTGTTCAATTCTCCCTCATCGGTAGAGGAAGAAAGAATTGTTGTGTATATAAGACTCGAAATTGGTTTGGGGTTTGGGACCCCAAGGGGTATCCCATGTGTTTAAAGGAGGGAGGACCTAGATGTGCTTCGGTTCGAGGAAAGGCCACACGCGCGCCGCCGCCGCCCGCCCGTCCGTTCCGGTTCCGGGTTCTGGGTTCTCAGGACACAGGCTGCGGGCTGTGGGTCTTCTGATGTACAGTTTGGACCAGAGTTCTTTCAGATGTACAGTTTGGACCAGAATTCTTTCAGATGTACAGTTTGGTCCCTGAAGTTTCCAGAAAGTCAGAATTTAGACAACAAAGCAGAACGCTTACACTCAATTCAGCCATTTATTTTGGCTGAATTACTCCTCCTATAAATGGCCAATCCGTTGGTCTTTCACCATTTATGTTGGTGACTTTACTACCTCCATAATGGCCATTATTTGGCGGCTGTTATGGAGGCAGTTTTCAGTCCCTCCCTCACCTATATAAACACCCTCTTACACCATTGTTGAGAACGAACACTAAGACTCACATATACACGAAAATACAGAAGCTTACACAAGCAGAAAACTCTTCTTCCTACAACTTCCAAGCATCATTTCGTTACTCAATATTCTTCACGGTAGCACTTGAGTTTCTTTTGCTCAAGTGTTCCATTGTTGTTTTATCTTGGGAGACAAATTGTACAGGACGTATAAAGGATACATACGGGGCAATATTGTCTTAAGGACAGAGTGCCACACTCGACTCAGCAAAAACAGTTTTCCAGTTTTTCTTGTTCAACAATTGTAATTTCAGATTTCTAGTTGAATTATTGAATCTTTATTTATCCTTTCGAATACTTGTAATAGTTATATACTTCTCGTACTGCTTTATAAAGTACAAGAGTAAAATCTCCCAACAGATCATATACACATTTGACTATTACTTATGTAACTGTCTTTAATATATTAATTGTGTATCTTTTCTCAGACATCTTGAGGTAATAACATGCACACGTATATAATGGTAAATTATTCACCGTGGGTAAGAATCTTCTAAACAGACTTTTGTAAAAATACAAGAACAAATTGCTGAATTTTGAGTATATTTAGAGTTTAGTGCACCAAACTATTTTTAGTAATATAATTTTCCAAATCGTAGAACTATTAAGTGCTGCTTATGTAAGCGTATTATCTCTATTTGAAATTTTCATCTTCAATCCTATCTTCAAATCTTTTCAAAAGCTCTACGTAATTTGCTTTTAGATGCTTCAAATTAAATATTTGTTTAATTCCATTCACAATTACGCGTTTAACAGCTCTATAAAATGGATGTCCAGAATTATACACAAACCTCTCCCTTCTTCTCTTCTTCATCTCTTCACTATAGGCTGTGAAACTCTACTCTCTTTCGTATTCCTTTTCCTGTCTCCTTCTCCTTCCTCTTCCATATAAAAACTGATATGAAAGAAATTCTTAATTAGCCTTCTCTGTGTTGATGCATAGCTGTATGTGGTGCTTTGGTTGTTGATGTTCAGGATTATGTCTCCAGTAATCAGTGAAGTTCTTCTTTCTGGTTTTATCATTAACTCAACCCTTGGTCGTCGTACTCACTTGGTCCAATCCTTCTCTGTTGTCTTCCTCTACTGGTTCTACATGTTTTCATGAACTAAAACCTCCTTATTAAGCTCCATTCAGGGCCAACCCCTAGACTCTAATTTTGCTATTGCTATTTTTTATAAGTTAAAAAGGGAGCTCAGTGCACTAAGCTCCCGCTATGCGCGGGGTTCAAGAAGGACCGGACCACAAGGGTCTATTGTACGCAGCCTTACCACAAGCGTCTATTTTTTATAAGTTTTAAGTATTATTTTCTTGCTTATGCTCCTGTAGGCAGGGGCAGGGCTAGGTGGACATAAGGGGTTTAGTTAAATTCCTTTTGTCGGAAAATAATATTGCACAAACAACCACAACAGAGTAATTCGAAAATATATAAATTGTAGAATCCCTTTGGTATCAGTGACGATTCTAGCAGTGACAGGTGATTCAAGAATTGTTCTAGCTCACACGTTCAAATTTCAAGCGTAGCATCTTGTAATTTTGTGAATTCCTTGTTAGAATTCCTGGTTCAACCACTCTTTGTTAGGACCACTTCTTTATTTGGTTGAACTTTCGTAGTTCAAATTCAAATTAATTGGGCCAGTGAGTTTCAGATATACCGAAAATGAACCATTACTACAAAGTTATGGATTCTTCAAATGTAATATCTTCAGTGTCATTAAGCCATCGTAGGAAGTATGGTTCCAAAGGTGATCATGTCCAACAAGTAATAGAAGAAAGGAAACGAAAAAGAATGATATCAAACAGGGAATCAGCAAGAAGATCAAGGATGAAGAAACATAAGTATTTGGATGAGCAAATATCTCGAGTGGATCAAATCAAGAAGGAAAACAATCAAATTGTGACTAACATAAACATGGTAACTCAACTTTATTTGAATGTGGAAGCAGAGAACTCTGTTATCAAAGCTCAAATGGCTGAGTTAAGCCACAGGTTGCAGTCTTTAAAAGAGATCATTAACCGCATGAATTCAACAAATGATGCAGCAACAATTAATCAGGGAGCAGAGGATTCTTGGAACTATAATGGAGACACCATAAATAATGTTAATGATGGAGACGATTTCTTGAAAAGTTGGGATTTTGTTCCATGTGAATCAGCCTATCATGGCTTGACAGCTTGTGCTGATGACTTCATGTATTGATGATGAACAGATCATTCAGTTTTTTCTGATCCTTTTGTTATTGTTATGGTCTCTTTCCATTATTGTGAGTAAAACACAACAATTCTCTTCTTATTGTAAAACATAATGACACTATTGGGATGTCGAATGGAAATATCTCTTCGTTTATACTTCTTTGGTACAGTTCTACTGAACACAGAGTTAGAGATAAAAAAAATGGAAACTTAGTCTTATATGTCATGAAATTTCGACGGCTATAAAAGCATGCCACTAATTAAGGATAAATAATAATTTTAACGTAAATTATTTTTCAAATATGAAAAAATGCTATTTTTTATACGAACTAATAAAAAAATAGTGTCAGATAAAATGGGACTAAGGAAGTATCAAATATTCTAGTGGGTGTTTAAGATTAGTCTGAACTCATTTCTTTTGCAAATAATACAAGCTTTTATTTCCCTACTTGGCTTTTACTTGCGCAATGTTTCACTATAGCGGCCGATTTAATCGGATATACAATAGTAAAATATTTGATTGGTGGAAAATTTCCGGTGAAGTTTCTTTCCTTCATCTTGATAATTCAAAGGGTTCAAAGTCTATTGGACGTGCATAAATTGATATGTTAGGTTTGAGTTTTAGCAAAATAAAAGGCAATTTGATGCACTAAGTTATCGCTATGGTTCGAGAAGAAACGAACTACAAAGATCTATTGAATTATTATCAAAATATTATTTTAAATATGACCGAGATACTAATACCAAACAAACTAAACCTGACCTATATATAGCTAAAGAAACAATAGATAGTTATCTCAACCGTCAATGGTCTTTCATGTTATTATGAACCTCCACTGCTTTGCCCTTCTACTTTATTATATAGGAGTACACTATTATATAGGAGTAGTACACTAAAAAGGTGACAAGAAATTAGCGTCTAAAATAAGGGGCAATTTTCAAATATCGTGTCACTCCTTTTGTCTTTTAATTCCTTATAAGAGAGATGTACATATGATGTATGCTGAAGAAAATAATTGCAGGTGATGATGTCCACTTAGAGCGAGTAGTATTATTTCATCATATTATCATATATGTCATCCATTGGAATAGTGGCACCTAGAATTCTAGTGGTCCCTTTCCAATCCATTTGCGATTTGACATTGTTTAGTTTATCAGTTTATTACTTGAAATTGATAGGCAGGACGGGAAGAGGTCCCGTCCCGTCCCGTCCCACATTCCGCCGGTAGAGGGACCGGGACGGGTCGGGATCGGGATGTGACTTTTTTTTTGCCACTTAATTTTAAAAAATAATATATATAAACACTTCAATAATTGAACAATATAGTGTAATAAAAACATTCCAAGACTGTTTTTGTGCCTCTTATATTATTTAATAGAAATATAATTTTTTGGTAATACAATTTCAAACTTGCAACTTTGTGGTGTTGTTCAAAAGTTGTAAATCACATAGTAAAATTGCAATTAAAAAAATTACATAGTTAACCATACTTTTTCCAATTTCGTCAAAATGTCTTGAGGATCTTCGTTTGGAATTGGAATTTGTCAGTCAAATTGTTCGACGTCGCTTTCTGTTCCCTCGGACAAGATTTCGTTGTAGTTGTTGTTTTCTTCTTCGTTGATCTCCGGTTGACCGCACCTTCTACGCTCCGCTCGAATACAATCTCTGAAAAGAACTGCAATCTCCAATGTGTCTCCCGCCAATGAATGTCTGTGCTCTCCTATTTGAAATCTTCCAAAGAGAAAAACGCTGCATTAATCGTTGATGACGCTTGAATGTTCAAAACATCTCGGGCCATCTTTGCTAGTGTCGGAAATGTATTTTCATTTTGCCTCCAGTATTTCAGCAAGTCTTCATGTCCTTGATCATTGACAATTAATTCGTACAGTACAACACCCTACAAAATATAAACATCAAATTCGCTAATTGTGAAGAAGTTGAACCACTAAACATTTTATTTCTAAGGCCTTGAATAGTAGCAGCAGAAATCACATTTTTTATAAGGTTGCAGCGAAGTAGTAGAAGATGGTACATAAGCCGGTTGATTATTTGCACTTTGTTGTTGGTAATACGTATATACTTGTTTACATTCAGTGTGTATGCTAGACGTAACTTCTTCTTTAGTTGATTTGTGAGTTGGTTCTTCAGTTGGGTCTGTTGGAAGTACTTCTATACAATCATAAATCGTTTCTATTAGTGTTTTACAACTGTCTACTTTAATAGTCGGATTTCATACCGCACCAATAATATAAATAGTGGGAATAGGAAAAAATTATTTTTTAAATTTTTTAAACACCTTTTCAATAGATGCCTTATAAGTTGGTTTTTGCATATATTCATTAAGTAACAAAAATATTAGAGCTATATAAAATAATATATTTGAAATAGTAGGATAATAAATACCGGAAAATTCTTTAGTAGCTTGAAAAATTTCTCTAGAAATCCATTAAGTTCTAAAAAACATTCCCAGTCATTATCTACAAGCATATCCCTTGGATTTTTATTATGGGTGTTAAATAATAACGCTATAGGTTGTCTATAATCGTAAGCAACAAGTAGTTGCTCATACAGCGAATTCCACCTAGTCAAAACTTCTTCTGAATTTTTTTTATAAGGTAATCCACAATCATGACAATTTTCTTATATTCTTTGCGTCTTTGTATTTTATTACCTTTAAAAATAAAATTTATAGCAAATTGTATTTTTCCAAGAAGGCTTTCAAAAAGTTTTAGGACATCCTTTACAACTAAGTTATAAATATGGCACACACATCTTATATGAAAATGATCAGGAAAAGATGGAGTTAATCGAACTTTTAAAAGTCTTATAGCATAATCATTAGAAGTAGCATTATTTAATGTAATAGTCATAATTTTATAATTTATTCCATAATAATCACAAATTTCATTAATATTTTGTGCAATAAAACATCCAGTTTGCCTATCATCAATATATCTATATGCTAAAATACGTTTTTGCATAGACCAATTTTGATCTATCTGATGACATGATACCGTTAAATAATCATTACCGTTAGTACTACGGCCTATGTCAGAAGTGATAGCCACTTTGCCATTAAAATGATACAATGCATAACGTAAATATTGTTGATATTCACTTGCAAATTTAAAAACATTCCTTCTAACAGTTGATCTAGGAAAACTATTAAAAGCAGGATTATATGTTTCTCGAATGTAATGAATAAAACCAGGAGATGAAGAAAATGAAAAGGGCAAATCCTCTACCTCAACCAATTTTGCCATATTTTCCCTATCTTTATTTTAATCATATTTAGGACTAAAAATTCCCCCGTCGTCGGGTTAATTTGACGATGTACTAGGTCGGGGACACTATGTGAACCTTGTCCCGACTCAGATGGCATTGGCACACCCGAATTTTTAGCATGGTATTCATTTAACCTAAATGTGTGCTCGCCTTGTACATGTATCAATAAACCTCACGTCCCACCTTGACCTTTTCCGATTTTAAATTTATAAACATTTTTACAAATTTTACATCTAGCAAGTTGATTCTCTTGGTCCCTATCAAACAAATGTCATGCAACTAATTTTAATTTTTGTTGTGTGGAGCCTCGACTCATACTAGGGGGAATAAGAGGCATTGCAGTTTCAGTTTCAGGCTGAGACTCAGTCTGAGCCTGAGGTTGATGTGCACTGGTGGGTGTGTCATCTAGTGGTTCATCTAAATTAAAGTTTGGCTCATCTACCTCATCATCTAGTGGTTCATCTAAATTAAAGTTTGGTTCATCTACCTCATCATCTAATGATAGATCATTAAAAAAATAGTTTCATCTATATGAGTGAAATCAATTAAATCATCAGGACTAGGAATAAGATTACTAGAAGAAGTACCCATGCCCTTGTTACCCCTACTAAAAGAAGCCTTACCCTTAAACATACATCTTAATCATTCCATTCTAATTATTCAAATAAATAATTAAAGATAATAAAATTATGTGTGATAAATAAAATAAAGTAAGAACGAAGGTACCAAACGCCGATGTAACGCCGACGTGTAATCGAGGTTGAAAATTAAAACTTTGCTCGATGGATGATCCTCAAGCTAGTAATCAACTGCACTCCCAATTTTTTTAACTTTGATATAATATTTAATAGTAGGAAGATTTGTAGAATTGTAGAGAGATAAGTTAAGATATTAGATTAGAGAGATGGTAGGAAGATTTGTGAGAAAAAAGAAGAGGAGAATGAGGTATTTATAGTTGAGAATATGGTTAAAGTGTAAATATATTAAGTTAGGGGTTAAAATAAATATTAAGGGGTAGGGGGGTTTATGGGGTGGGGGGGACAAAAATGGCTGTTATAGCTGTTGTACAACGACCAAAAACAAAATTTGGTCGTTGTTGCAACGTTTATTTTTGCAAAGGGGGCTGGCGGGGCGGGACGGGTGGGACGATCCCAGGCCCTGTCCCGAGTTTGAACCCTGACACCGACAAATTTTTTTTTTTAGGGGGGATCGGGACGGGGAGCGGCGGGTAGCGGGTCGGGCCGACTCGGCCCACTGGACAGGCCTACTATTAACTAAAGGAGACTGATCACTTCTTATCCACGAAGTGATTTAATTCTTAAATACATATATTAACTAAAGGAGATTGATCACTTCTTATCCACGAAGTGATTTATTTCTTACAGAACTTATAAACTTTGTCTTGCGATTTTTTTTTTCCAACTCTGATGGGGATCGAACCCACAATCTCTGGTTTCATAGACTAGCGAATAAGGGTACTTTGGCTCACAAATTTTCATTAAATGAGAAGCGGGGGCAAAATTAAAGACTAGCGATTTGAGGGCCGAAAATTAAAGACCAGTCCATATGAAGGATTCCACGAAAAAAAAATGGTAATGGACTCGATTTCTCCTGCTTCAGTCCAATTTTAATACACCACTTAGGCCCAATCCATTACCAGTTAGCCTAGTCCAACTTGTTTCAACTGTTCATTTTGTTCATTTAAGTAACTAACATTCCTAATTATGTAACAACTTGCTGGTGTTTGATCACATTCTCTACGACATAGTTTCATTCCAGATACGTGTCTAAACCTTTTTTTACAAGTCAAATAAATCTGCTATGGATTTTATTCTGTCTTTTACAAGAGGTCAAAGGCCAGAACATTATGCTTTATTAGCTGCATTAGTATATATACTTGACGGGTGGAATTTAGGTCATGTCCTCTTTCTTCCTTTATTTGTAGTTGGGAATTTAGGTATGGAATACAAGCTTGTTTCTCTAATGAACAGTGACGAATCTAGGATTTGAATAATATTTGGGTCTAGTAAATCCAGTCTACTAAAATTTGAAACTATCAAAAATTATATTAAGGAATAATGTAGCTTGAGACACTCGAGCCAAACCGTAGCATGTGGTGGGCCTTCCAATGTCAAGATTCTGATCACCATTAAACTAAGAGTCTGTTTAGCCTAGCGGTTTTAAGGTCAAAAGTGGAAAAGCATTTGTTTTTGAATTTTTGAGGTGTTTAGCAATTACTAGAAATGCTTTTAAGTAGAAGCAGAAGCAGTTTTTCTGCGGTTGGAAAGAAGCAGAAACTTGAAAAAAGCAGAAGCAGAAAATAATTTTTTCCATGACAAAAATATCCCTATCATAAATACAGATTTACCAAGTATATCACTCTTTAATTCATTAATTTAAATAACTATGTTCTATTTTACATTAATTTCTCTAAAGCTGCATATTATTTTCTTCTCATTATAGTCGTAGCATAAATGTTACAGTATTAATTTTAGTACATTTAAATCATTGTGATGATATTAAAATAATATTTAATATCTTTTTTATTTATCTACGTATCATATTAATTGAAATTTTTTATATGTACTTATAAATTTTAATTAAATAAAAGTAAAAACTTAATTAAAGTCTTTCATAATAAATATTTAAAATAATTTCTCTCTATAAAAATAATCTTGATAGTAAACGTTCATTGGTACTTGTCCTTTTTCGTAATTTGACACGCAAAAACACTTTTTAAAGAAGATTAGTGAAACACAATCGGCTTATTAAAAGCAGTCAAAAGCACTTTTTAAATGAATTAACCAAACACAAAATGCTTCTTAGCAAAAGTACTTTTTTTAAAAAGCGCTTTTCAAAATAAGCAATTTTTTACCGCTAGGCCAAACAAGCTCTAAAGCAGTTACTTATCAAATTATATGCGATCGAATTCTTTGTTTTCCTTATTCACTTCTAGTTAGCATTTTCACATTTCTGGCCAAACTTGGGGGTAAACGTCGAGATAATATCTCAGATGGTCACTCAACTAAGGGTAGTTTACTCAGAAAGTCACTTGACTTTGTTTTCTAACTCAAAAAGTCACTCAACTTTATTTTCTAACCAAAAAATCACTCAACTATTATTATTTCACTTAGAAAATCACTCAATCTATTTAAGTAATTTTAAATTTTCATTAAATTTTGCTGACTTGAAATGTTTATTTAAAGTCGAATTTTTAATATACACCCTCTTAATTTCAAGAAAATAGAGATTGGCAATCAACTTGATATGAGAATCTATAACTATGCATTAGCTTTGACCCATGAAGAAGAAAAAAAAAACATAAATTGATTGAGAAATCCAAGATTTCTCTTGTCCTAGTTGAAAATCTGTTTCCGTCAAAGTGAAAAAAAGGCACTATAGGCTGAGTCTTTATGTGCTCAAGATCATGAGAACATATTACTTTGGTGCTAATTAAAGTGGCTTGCATGCATGCAATTCTATAAAAAAGTTAGAAACTTTAGAAATTTATGGTCATAAACATATCATAATATTTGTGTGGTAATAAAATTTTTTGAAACTTATAATTTTAAATATTCAATAATACTCGTGTGACCATAAAAGTTTTGTATTAAAGATAAAATGAAGTTTTAGTTAAATTATGTAGAAAGTTCAAAGGTTATCGTTCTTTTTGAAACGAAAATATTACTACCACATAACGGAGGGAGTGTTACGTTAAGTTATTAATGAATATGTATTACGAAATTAAAGAGTCAACTTGGCATGACGAGACCATCTAGGGAATCAGATTTCTATATATTCTCAGAATGGCTATATATAGAGTTTTGAAAACGAAACAAGTTAAATTAACATGGAGATACTGCATAATATATCATATAATTAATATTTAGTGTAATTAAGATAAAATAAAGATTCTAATTTTATTAAGACAACAATTATAATTAAGGTAAAATAGAGATTCTAATTCTACTAAGACTACAATTGTATACTCTATATATATGACATTAATAAGAAAACTCTATAAAAAAGAATTACAATAAATGGTATCAGAAGCCAAATGAATGGCCTTTGTAATTCCTCGGCTAGCACCTCCTCGGTGTCCTTGTTGATTATTATTACTCATCATCTTGCACGACAGAAGAAATTAAATTAAAGCTAGGTTAACTACACTATGCCTTTGGCATTGTAAATTTTCTACACCTTGGGATCTCTCATCCAAAATATATCCTTATTCTCTACACCTTTGGAAGAAGAGGACGATGACGACTCAGACACTTTCCTGATATTGGAAGCAACAGTCCGCTCTTTCAAACTCTCCGCTACTACTGTGTATACTCTCCTGCACCTGAGATTGAGAAGGAGAGCGCTGCTGAAGGGAACCCTAGGCATACACCTCATATATATTTATAGTAAAACCTCGATAAATGAATATTCGATAAATTAATAACCTCGATTAAATAATAATTTTCTCCGGTCCCGACTTGGGCCAATGGAATAAAATAATAACCTCAATAAATGCATAAGATAATAATTTTGAAAAAATTCCTTGAGGCCCACTGAAAATATAAAATAATAATTCATTAAATACGTATGAAAATTACATATATAATTCATAAAATAAAGCACTTCCTAAACAATTTTTATTTCAAACTTTTATGCTTTCCTAAAATTACATAACTTGATGATTTTTATTTTTGTACTCACATAATGCTTTTCTCATCTCATCAGTTAGCGTAGACTTTTTTACACATTTCAAATGAGTAGTCATGGAAGAGAAGATATAATATATGAATTTTTATATTTTGGTATATGAAGTTAAAGTACATGTGTCTATTTATAAACCCTATATTGTGTACTTGAAACAATTCACAACACTTCATATTCTAACACCTCATATTCTAATGTACATGCATTCTATTTTGAATCACGTCAACCAAAGATTAATAAACTTCTTTTTGACAAGATTAATAAACTTAGATACAATGCACCATCATAAATTAATTATTTATTTATTTTATTTTCTTAGTTACCGAAAAAATTAATTGTTTAATTTGAGAAATATAATGTACAAAATAAAAATTATTCTATAAATTAATAAATATTAATTTATCGATAAATTAATAAAATATTCATTTATTGATAAATTAATAACCTCGTATAATATAATAATTTTTCAGGTCCCAAGGATATTCATTTATAGAGATTTTACTATATATATATATATATATCCCTAACCCCCCTTTCTTTCTTCTCTATTTTCCGGCAGCCCTAATGGTGTGTCCCGCGGCCCACACAACTTCGGCATAAAAAATTATCAGACGCAGGTCCAATACCCGACTCAGTAGGCCAACCCACGTCCTCAGCAATAGTTTCGGCATTGGGCCCAGTCCCGTTCCAGGTCACGCCCAACAGCAATAATGGGCACTACCGAGGCCCACTGCCCATCAGCCCACTACATAACGGCCCAGCAGCAACAGTGGCCACTGCCGAGGCCCACAGCCAATCGGCCCAGCACCACCGGGCCACTGTCCAACCACCAGCCCCACTACACAGCAGCCCATCACCAATACGATAATACGTGATATATGGATACGGGGGCCACGTCTCACCTCATGAACAATTCTAGTAATCTTCCTCAACTACGCAATTTAAATACTCATCAATCTATTATGATCAGAAATGGTCATCACATTCCAATACAAGGGTTTGGCCACACACTAACCCCATCACCGCATCCCCACTTCTCCCTTAAAATGTCCTATATGAACCTAACATTATCAAGAACCTAATCTCTGTTAGAAAATTTATCACCGATAATTCTGTATCCATTAATTTTGACCCATTTGGTATTTCTATAACGAACCTACGTACGGGGGAACTTCTTACAAGATGCAATAGTGAGGGGGTCTCTATCATTTTCTATCCATGTCCACTGCCAGTGTCAATCCTCCCACATCTCTAGTTGTCATCTCCTCCTCAACATGTCATAGTAGACTTGGACATCCCGGAGCCTATATTTTTTATTTTCTTAGAAACCACAAGTTAATCTAATGTAATAAAGGGAACCTTGCCCATAGTTGCTCCTCTTATCATCTAGGGAAACATGTTAGACTTCCATTTACGTCTTCTTCGAGTATTACTTTCTCTCCCTTTGATATTATTCATGCGGATTTATGGACATCTCATATAACCAGCAACCTAGGTCATAAATATTATTTGGTATTTTTAGATGACTTCTCTCACTTCCTTTGGGTCTATCCGCTTAAACTTAAGTCTTAAGTTTACTCCAAATTCCTTGAATTTCGTACATTGGTTAAAACACAATTTGAAAAAGACATCAAAACATTTCAATGTGATAATGGTCGTGAGTTCAATAACTTCCACTTTCATAATTTTTGTGAGGCTAATGACATGATTTTCCGTTTCTCCTACCCCCATACTTCCCTTCAAAATTGTAAGGCTGAAAGAATTCTCCGCACCATTAACAACATGATTCGGACCCTTTTTTTTCATGCGTCTCTCCCCCTACCCTTTGGTTTTATGCATTAAAAATAGTAGAACACATTCTTAACATCTTACCTACCCGTAGGATTCAAAATAGGACACCCACCGAAATTCTCCTCCGTCGGATCCCTTCCTATGATCACCTTCAAATTTTTGGTTGTCTTTGTTACCCAAATCTGGCCTCCACGGTCCTTCACAAATTAGCACCTCGCTCCACTCCGTGCGTCTTCCTCGGTTTACCGTCAAACCATAGGGGGTACTTGTGCTGTGAGATATCCACATACAAAATCCTAATCTCACGTCATGTCACGTTTTTTTAGTACGTCTTCCCGTTCGACAACATCCAAAAATTTCGAGTCACTGATTACGGTTTCCTTGATGACTCGAACACCTCCCCTTTACTCCAAAATGCACTACAAAATCCGTAACCTTCGGCCGTCCAACCACCCATCCCGTCGACCCCACCCCACTGCCCGGTCTCGTCCCCGTTACTACTCGAAACAACACCCCAACCCACTGCCCACCAAACCCTACCCGCCACTCTGCCCATCCCCGACCCAGCTCCTGCCCAGCCCCATTGCCCGTCACCACTTCCCAGCCCCGACCCCGATCATTTATAGGGCTAAAATGACAAATTGTAAGACCATTTCCAGTCCCGTCGACTCCAAGTACAAACGCAGTGCAGATGATGGAGATCCAAAAATTGATCTATCTCTTTATAGAAGTCTCGCAAGTGTTCTTCAGTATCTCACCTTCACTCGGCCAGATATTGCATATGCGGTCCAGCGGGTGTGCTTGTTCATGCACGCCCCCAGAGAGCCTCACTTTACAACTCTTAAGCGTATCATTCGGTACGTTAAGGGCACTCTTGAATATGAACTTCATTTATATCCCTCAGCACCGACTAGATTGCTCTCCTACACAGATGCAAATTGGGCAGGCTGCCCGAACACCTGTCGCTCTACGTCCGACTATTGTGTGTTTTTTAGGGACAATATCATATCATGGTCTGCCAAATGGCAAGCCACGCTTTCCCGTTTGGGTGTAGAAGCAGAATATCGAGGCGTTGCGAACGTTGTTACCGAGCTATGTTGGCTCCGAAATCTCCTTCTTGAGCTTCATTTCTTTATTTTACTGTGATAACATATCTGTTGTCTACTTGTCTCATAACTCGGTTCAGCATCAGCGGACCAAGCATATTGAGATGGATATTCACTTTATTTGTGAGAATGTTGCAATGGGTCACGTTAGGGTGTTGCATGTTCCTTCTTCATATCAGTACTCATATATCTTCACAAAGGGGCTTCCTCGGCAACTGTTCATTAACTTCAGATTCAGTCTCAGCGTCCGACCTCCTCCCGCTCCGACTGAGGGGGTGTGATAGTGAATATATTCCATATATATTCACAATATATTCTGTAATTAATATTTAGTGTAATTAAGGTAAAATAGATATCTTAATTCAATTAGGACTACAATTGTAATTAAGGTAAAATAGAGATTCTAATTCTACTAGGACTACAATTGTATACTCTATATACATGACATTAATAAGAAAACTCAATCAAGAAGAATTACAATATTCTACCGATACCAAAAAAAAGAAGAGAAGTCTTACATGAAATTAAGAACCCTTGTGATAGCCAAGGATGACTTGACTGGTTCAATCTTGAGGCTTGTCATGTTCCACACAAGCCTTATTTTTTTATATCACCAGGCAAGCTCTCTTTGGCTTTCTAATTGGTTCTTTTCTTTCATGCTAGACTTAATATTCCTTCTTCACAACCAATAGCAATCATTAATGCGACATTTTATCTTCCTTTATCGTTGTTTTTCTAACTTAATTTAAGGTGTTAATTTAGTGTGTTGCATCATAGGCGATTGAGCTGAATATATAGGGGTGACAAATAGGCTATTGAGCTGAATTTGAGCGGGTTTAAATGGACATAGCCTAACTAACCCACCCAACTTGACCAAACTTATTGATTTTTAGGAGAGATCAACATACATTTCAACCAATATTCCCACAACACAAATTCAATTCGCTGTTACATTGTTTAAGCTATTTATTTAACTTTCTTTTTTGGAAATTTCTGCATGTATATTTGTGGCAAGGTTTAGTCACAAGATATAAATGATTCAAACATGCAAACTTCTTTAGTTGGAATAATTTTATAGAACCTATTAGGTTTTTACCATAAAATAATAAAATAACGAGAACGGACCCTTTTGCTTTTGGAAAGGTAATCAGAACAAAATATAATGTGGATCACCAAAATGTTAAAAAGTCCATACGTTAGTTCTAATAAAAAGGGAAAATGACAAAAAGAAGACTGGAGTTTTTGGTTAAAAAAAGTATGACTTATAGAAATCTACGACGTATTTGCACGTTTTTTACGTACTACTTTACTCGAAAGGTTTGTGACATGATAATCTTTGTAAAGACTCATAAAGTGAGTGGACCAATTTTTCCTTTTTTTGTTTAAAAGAAATCTTCAATTTTGCAAGTAAAATTGTAGTCTTTTCTATGAGAAATTAGAATAAAATAAAAGGAAAAGATCTATTGATAGAAAATTTTATCTTAATGGCTTAGAAGGTTAGAACATATTTTCGAGAACCATAAAAATTACTCTTTTCGTTCCAAATTAACAATTATTTTATTAGCTCAAAACAATTGAGCTAAAATAACTACCCAGGTGGATCCCAGAAACATTTAATTACTCAATTTCCCCTTCAAATGGGCTGGTCTTTAATTTTTGCCCCTCAAACGGAACTTATGTCTATTGGGCACAAGTTCTTTAAAAGATCCGGCACAAGTTATGTCGAATTTCATAAAGAACTTATACCCCAATAGGCATAAATTCCATTTATGCGGCAAAAATTAAACACCATCACAAAATGGGAGCAAAAGTACAAATGATCCCAAAAATACTACCCGCTAATTGAGGGGGTCCTAATTAATCCATTAGCTTGTTCTCCTCCTAAAAGACACGATTTTTATCATAATACGATGACTAGGGTTTGCAAAGAGAAACACTCTACAACTTCTAGATGATATCTAAGCTGTGAAAATCTAAGGAATATATCATTCCTACTGATCGGGTAACTCAAGCAGTGACTACTGTAAATCCGATTCCGCAGAAGAAAACGCATATATCTCCTTAACAAATATTTTAATTAAATACTACACATAATTTGAAGTCCCTAATTTTAGCGTACAATCTCTTCTACTTGAAAGTACGTCGAATATCCTAGCAGTTTCACATTTTATCCATTAAATGATCAAAGAAAATAATCAAAATGGCCCCAACGCTTATCCTTATTTTCCATCATTAGGAGGATTCCTCTCTTACCATCTGTCATGCATATACAGTATTGTATTTCTGTTAATGTTGTCTTAAGTCATTTTGTCCTTGATCTCTTGGCCATAACACCTAACACCACGCCACGTTAAAGCCTAAAAACTGCTAGCTTTACCAATTCGGAGACCAAAATCAATTGTATACCGATCTAAAATTAATCATTGTTAATATAATTGGATTCAAGTTACTCCTATATATTTACTAAATTAAAAATATTATTGTCAGTATAATTTAATTAATATATGATGATCATATATAATAGGTTTGATCATCATTTTTATCAAGTTATAAATTGATATTTTTCATAACATATAATTACATACCTTAGCACTCATGACTTGATTCAGTTAATAAATATTTTTTAGATCAATAACACATAATTAATGTGTCTTGTTGGTTGAGGAATTTCAGTTAAACCAGTTTTCCTTCCGACAGAGTCACACAGTGTGCTGCCCCGCTCACTCTTCATACTCTACAACACTTGTACTACTTGTAGAAACACACACGCATCAAGCTTCTTCTAATCCTATATAAATGGCTTAGTGTCTGTTTAGTTGAATCAATCGCAAACAACAAACCTCTACATATCAATCAATCAATCAAAGATATATAGTAATTTCCTTTAAGTTGTTCATCTCGTTTAGGTAGAGAAATGACACAACACGTTACTAGCCAAGACCAAATGCACCTAGTTGATGAACATGGCAACCCGCGTGTTATCGCTCCTACTGATGCCGGTGGTGATGCCATGAACATCATCACCATGAGGGTCAACAACAGCTTCATCGTCGTTCTGGTAGCTCTAGTTCCAGCTCTGTAAGTTTTTCTTTATAATTCATTTCATTGAAAAACAGAATTTAGAAAAGAATAGAACACTTTTGAAATCTATGGTATTAAATATATGTCACAATATTTCTGTAGCTATAAAATCATAGTAGCAACTAAGCAATGAAAAATTTAAGATTAAATTATTTCTAAATATAAAAGCATATCTTTAATTTCTTTTCTACGAAAAAGGAAAAAGAATCACGGAACATATGGACTAATTGTTTCTTTTGCTTCATTATTTGATCAATTTAATTTATATACACAATTTTCTTATTATCAGCAGCTTTTAAAATGTTGTAGTAAATGAGCTGCCTTACTTTTTAAATTACTAGTCTGACTTTATTAAACGGCTACCCGTAAATTTGATATTAGATATAATTTGTTTTTACCCTGCAAGCTTAAAATGTTAAACTCTCATTTGATGTGATATATTTTGTTTTATGACCATGTAGTCGGAATATGATGGGGAAGGTGGGAGGAGGAAGAAGAAGGGCATAAAGGAGACATTAACCGGAGATACTACTCATGATGACAACAAGGAATTAACTGATGAACAACTGCCTGCACAAACTACTACTACTGCTGCTGCTGCTGCTGCTGCTGCTGATTGCTGAAACTGAAGGAGAAGAGAAGAAGGGAATGATGGACAAAATAAAGGAGAAGATCCCTGGAATGCACTGAACAATTCATGAGTTAATTACCTTATCTTCATCACCTTGGAGATCAGTTGAATACCAAGAGATCTATTTTTTTACCCTTATCACGTTATGCACTGAGTGAATGTTACATGATTATGAGTGTGTGTTGTTGAGGTTGAGTGATATTATAGTCATAAAGCATGGTGTTCCAACTTTTTCGTATGTATTTATACACAGCCATGCCCCCCTTCCATAAACATGTATACTATCCATGCGCCTACTTCTGAGTTCTGTGCATGGATGGCATTCATGTCGCGTTTGTGTCTATGATCGTGTGTATAATGTTGTCTTGGAAATAAATATATGGTCTATGAATTACTACTCCTATTTTCCCGTTTTAAGTTGTACGATACTTTTTCACCTGGTGAAGTTAGAAAATACTTTGGACACTTTTTTATTTCTATACACTACTTGAATTCAAAAATTGATACTTTTTCTTAGGTAATTCCGCATGTATCTTTTTCCTAGGTAATTCCGCAGTTAAATAAGAAAAAATATAAAAACAAATTTGTTTTCTTTGTGAACTCGTAGGAAAATCCCCATGTAATAGTACTTGCGGATTTACTTGAGAATTATTTCTTGGGAATTTACCTGACAATTTTATTATCAGGAAAATTACTTGGGGATTTCGTTGCTACGAATTTAGCTGGGGATTATTTTTTCCATCTGTGAAATTACCTAGGAATTTTGTTGTTGCGGTTTTAAATGAGGATTATTTCTTGGGAATTTACTTAGGAATTTTATTGCATGCGAAATTACTTGGTAATTTTGCTGCTGCTATTTTAGTTGGGGATTATTTCTTAGGATTTACATGGAGATTTTACTACGTACGACATTACCTAGGGATTTTGTTGTTGTGATTTTAGCTTGGGATTATTGCTTGAGAATTTACCTAGGAATTTTATTACCTGCAAAATTACCTAGAGATATTGTTATTGTGATTTTAGCTGAGGATTATTTCCGAGGGATTTACCTTGGAATTTTATTACCTAGGGAATTACCTATGAAATTTGTTGCTGTGACTTAGACAAATATAGTTAAAATGTGATTCCGTGATGTGATATGTTATTTGGGTTGAAAATTACAAGTCATTAAGCATTATAGTCGGTTACTACTTCTTGTTTTGAGCAAATTCAATTAGAAATTAATTGTCATAATCTTTTTAAGAATTAAGAATTCAATATGAGTAATATAAAGAATATGGCAAAGCTGCAAAATTACTTAGGAATTTTGTTGGACTGAGGATTATTTCCTGAGAATTTACCTAGGGATTTTATCAGCTACAGGGGTTACCTATAAATTTTGTTGTTGTGATTTAAGTAAATATAGTTAAAATGTTGATTCCGTTATGTGATATATGGTTTAGATTGAATATTCCATGTCAATAAGCATTATAGTCGGTTACTACTTTTTGTTTCAAGCAAATTTAGTAAGAAAATAAGTATCATAATTTTTTAATAATTAATTAAAATTCAATATGACTAATATAAAAGGATATAACAAAGCTACATACGATACGATAACATTTAACATTTTTCAACTAATATCATCATAAAATTTACTAAATGTGTTGTTGGGATTAAATGATAGATTGAATGGGAAATGGAGGGAGTTCCCTCTTGCTCTATAAAATAATCATTTGTCCCACATCGGTAGTGGAAAGAAAAGTGGGAGTTGTCCCACATCGGTAGTGGAAAGAAAAGTTCTTCTACTTATAAGTAGAATTACTCCTTCTTGTCAGTAAAAGGGTTGAGGGGGCAAGGACCCCTCGCGCCGTCGTCGTCGCTCGCTCGGCTTCGGATTTATGATCTGATTGATTGATAATCTTTTAGGACCAAATTTTCTTTAATTTTTAATTATTTAATTAATTATTATTTAATTAAATTAATTAACTTATCCAATCCTACCCGTTAGTGACCCGACCACGACCCTACGGATCCGCTTCAATTCGCCGCGACGGTTTCTTTCCCATATTTAAATTTCCCACCGCTTTAGTGATTGTTCGTAAGGGTTGCAAACCTTCGTAAACAAGATTTCCATGGCTATAAATTCATTTGATTCTTCAGAATTTTACTTACTAATTTTCTGAACTACAAAATCTTCTTCTTCTGCACGAATCAATTCTGTGTGATATATTACTGTTGAGTGGTTCGCCGCTACCAGAGTTTGGAGTACTACTATTCTGGTAAGATAATCGTTCTATCCTGGGAGGGGATATTCCATCAACCTCGAGTACTGTGAGGGGAATAATTTCCTTAAGGACACACTTTGAACTAAGTGTGCTCGATTATATTCTGAAAAATTATTCTTATTTTTCAACACTGATTTTGTTTACTTTCAATGTTTATTGTTTACTGGTTTTTTTTGGAGTACAGATTACTAACATGTGTATTATTGAACAATTTAAGTTTAATTTGTTAAGCACAGAAACAAATAAGTTACATTTGTTATTAATATATGGTGTAACAAATTTAACTACCTATTCTGCACATGTTATTTTTCACATATATTTGAATTATGGATTTCAATTATAGTATGTTACTAAGGTGATATTAGTTTGTAAATATTAATATTGATACTTATGTATCAAGTGATTTTATGATTCTATTTTCAAACTCTATTTCTTGATTAACTTTTTAATTACATTATTGAAGTGACTTAATCTTGCATTTGTTGTTAGAATTGGTGGATCTATTTTTATTTTTATCAACTACTTAACCATGTGATGTGTTTAATCCTTGTTACTTCAGGCGCTTATCATCTAAAAAATAAATTAAAATTTTCATTTCCGATATATACTAAATGGAACTTTTGTGAAATGATATTTTATAATTATAAGTTATATATCTGTAATTATCCACTTACTTTAAATTGCAATAGAGTTTTCATTTGATTTGTGAAATCCTTTTCAATGCATCCTTTCCTCAAACAAAAAAAATGACAAATAAAAAGACAAAATAATTAGTGAATTAAAAAAAGTGAGAAACACAATGCAAATATTAGTGGATGGTTTCATACAGTGGTGAAGTCAGGATTTTCGTCAAGAGTGTTCATACTTTTAGCCGGGGAGGGTTGAGAAAAAAATAAAAAAAAAGTAAGAAAATTGTAGGAGCTGAGACTCAAAATCACGCCTCTAAGGAAAATTTGCACACCCTTAACCGCTGGACTATCTTTCTCTTCTTTGTCAAGGATGTTCAACAGTTAATTATATAAAACATTATCTATATCTAACCTATATACCCGAATTTTTTTTTCGGCCGAAGGGTGTTCATCTGACCCCCTTGTATGGGTGTAGCTCCGCCCTTGCTTCCACTACTCGAACTTTTATTGTTCCAAATTTCGAATATCAAAGATGTACTCAGATGAATAATTGATGCACACATCCCAGTTACGTTCCTACTATAATAAATTTTAAAATGTTTCATTCTTTAATAAATTAATACGATTACGCTCTTTGGTGATAAAATTAACACCACAACTTTAAGACATGTTAAAAGTATGTCATTCTTATTGAATTGATTCAAAAGAAAAAGTATATCATAAAAGTTGTAACGGAAGAAGTACTCACATTAGACGGTGATGTGATGAAACGCTTGCAAATTTAACACTATACCCAAATACTAATGTACCACATGGTTAGTTATGCACGTTCCAACAAGTTCAATGGTTAAATGATTAGCATGTTACCTATTAAAGAAAAAGATAATTTTTAAAATTTCAAGTTGTTTCTATCCAAGAAAAAATGTTGAAAGGAAGAGTTGCACGTCACACTAAGATATCACTGTTTCAAACTTTCAATGCGGATTGACGTGAGCCTTGCACAGTACCTTATGCGGGACCATATCTCGTTGGATCTCAATCTAATCTAGTCATCCCTTTTTTGGCGTTGGTACTTCTATTTTTTAGTTTCCACTCGATGTTTGTACTCGTATTGAAGCGACTATATTCGAATTCATATCGCGTAAGACTCATTTTAGGAAAAACGCTCCTTACGAAGAAATTTTTTATACCCAGAGCTTGAACCTTCAATGTCACAAGGAAACCGCAATATGCCAAAACTGAAGCATTTTATAAAACAATATATGATCATTATTGCATTTCAATCAAGGCTGATTCTTTTAAAAAGAAGTGTCATCAATTCAAAAGAAAATCATACAATTTAGTTGGCGACTTTAGAAGAAAGGGCATCCATCATTCATCAATTAGAAGTTAGCTCGTTTTCCCACCCAAATTAGTGGACAAATTAGGAGAGTTTCCCTGACCAATCACCCTTTTGAAGCTCGTAAATTAAATAAATTAAATACAAACAAGCATGCACTTAACCATATCAACAAACAAAATGAGCTAGGAAAACCATCATCAAACTACAATACTTTCACCACTCCTTGGTGAGATCGGTGACTCATATTTCTGCACACTTTTCACAATAGTGTCACTTCTTAAAAGAGATTAACCGACCTCTGAAGGTATGGTATACACGACAATTATTAAAAGCGGAAAACAACTAGTATTGTGACCACAAATACTGTTACTTAGCACGCCACGAGCCGCAAAGTTTCCTTCCTGATCAGTGATCATGGATTACTGAATACAAAAATCAACTTCGAAATGCTCCACAGACAGCACCCAAGGACCCACTTCACAGGGAACCAAAGATGAATCCCACCCACCCATCTGCGCTGCTTCTTTTCAAACCAAAAAAGTCATTAACTGCTAATTATTTAGCAACACACTTCTACTTAATAGGAAATACACTTCATATCACATTCATTCATAATTTAATTCGTAACTGATGTGCAATAGTCATACAAAGGAATTCAACGTCTATGCTTTCTGGCCTTACGAACTAGTTCAAACATGAACCGCCAGAACAAGATGTGAGGAATCAGTCCTTTCTGAGATCCATTTCTTCCCTACGAATACCATCGGCATTTAGTATGACTATCTCCAGCTTGTCACCCTGATACAAAAGCAACACATTTGGAGAAAAAAATGGATGAAATGAACTGCTTTGTCATCTGGAATAAGACCTCAAGGATACCATCTAACTAATAGAAACAAGCAGAGTACATAATTGACTTACGGTGTATATATCCCTTTCTGTTGCTGAAGCAAAACATGTTTTCACCAAATCAATGGCTTCTGATTCAGAAAGTGGTGTAACAGCATCCTGTGCGTTAATGGAAATTTTAGTTAGACAGAGAGAACGTCTTTCACTTCTCCCGTATTCTTTGGATGAAACAGACAGAGGTAGTAGACAATCTAGCTCAGGAACTAGGTAAAGAGTAGAAAGTGATAAACATTTCATTGCTTGTTCGGCTTGACTTAGAGAATAGGGAATTATAATTGAAGAGAAACATAATTTTTATTTAAACAATTTAGAACTACAAGCGATTATCCCAGTTTCTTGGCTCCAAACAGAAGAGAAGCAAATCATTTCTACTTTTCCCTTCTCTCACTTACTTAATAAGGTCATGTTTGCTTTTAGAATACAAATTTAAGCTATCAACTTGGTTTGTTTTCTTAAGAGCGCGCAAGCTGGCCCGAACACCACCATTAACCCCCACCCCCCCAAAAAAAAGTAATTATAGCATGTTATTAAGTTCATCCATGCCAAATTCTGAACGAACTCTTTTGGGCTTCAGTGAGATTTATCCCCAAAAGACAAACCCAAAACCGATTTGGCCAAACCAACTCCATATCCAACTCCAAACACACACTATTATTTTCCCAAAAAAACAAAAGCTTCTCTCTAAAATAAACCAGGAATCAAATTAATTTAACCAAAGGATGTGTGTAAGTAAAAGAAATCTGACAATTCACTATTGAACAGACCTTGACCGGCAGCAAGAGAGGGCTGGGAGACTTTAGCTGGTTGTCCAGGAAAGGCATGATAAGTGTTGAACCGGAACCTTGAGAACTGTACCCAACCCTCTCGTAGGATCCAACAGCATCATACGTGAAAACACACCCCTTCCCTACAATGTTTTTATGAAAATAAGCTTCTTTATCAGCCAAGAATGAAATAAGAACCTTGAGACATCATTTCCACCTCATGATAAGTTACCTTTGCTGTCAAGGCCACCCAAAACATTGAAGGAGTAGTAGGGGAAGAAGCGTTTGTAGTAAAGAGTGTTCGAAAGTAGCTGACCCATAGCTGGGCAGCTCATCTGTTTGTTGTGCTGATGCTGATAGATCTATTTTCAAGGAACAAACAGCAGAACATTAATTCCAATATCAAAAAAAATCGTAAAGTGTAAATAGCAGATGAGTTCAACAATTAATATCACATATTTATTTCAAATTTAAGCCCCATACAACTAAACTACATAATACTCCTCTTTTGCAAGTTAGATAACCCACTCCTAATTGCACAAACATTAAGAGAAAATGTGTAGCATATTGTGGTATTTTAGGGAGTACGTCAGGTGTAGGTTACAGTTTAGTTTTAGGGAAGGAACTGTATAGGAGGAGTGAGAATAGGTGCTCCACAACTTTTTCTGTTGTGCGAATTATGTTAAAAGAATTCTTTCAAGGAAAGATATCTATAGAAAGTTAATGAAAAAAGATAATCAATTTAGAAATAGAGAAATAAGTTGCATTAGATAAGTCTTCAGAAGTAGCCATTCGTTGTGACATGATTTACAAGAAAAAGAGTCACTAGGAAACAATGTATTAGGAGATCCAGCGGACTACAAGGTAAGTTTTTAAGTAATTATATAAAAAAAGGCAGCCCGGTGCACTAAGCTCTCGCTATGCGCGGGGTCCGGGGAAGGGCCGGACCACAAGGGTCTATTGTACGCAGCCTTACCTCACATTTCTGCAAGAGGTTGTTTCAACGGCTTGAACACATGACCTCCTGGTCACATGACAACAACTTTACCCGTTACGCCAAGGCTCCCCTTCTAAGTAATTATATAATGAAATGTAAAATGTCAAACATAAGTACCAAGTTTTTCATTGCAAAATATTTTCAATGGACAAGTGATTTTAGTGTTACTGTTTTCACAATGGACACACTGACATGCTTTTAAATTGTATCATTTATCTTCATATGAATGTATAAAAGGGTATCTCTTCCTTCATTTAAAATCTTTTATTTTGTTAAATTGCGAGAAACGATACGAGGAAGCGAGACGCATAGCTCAAGGTCATGACTGTCAGGTTTTTGTTTCCTTCTTTTTCGAATAAAGACATTTCAGCGAGCATATCTATTTAGATATTACCCAAAACAGTACATCACTCTAAATAGTTTTTTTTTATAAGGTAAGATTTTATTAATAAGGTACCAAGCTGGTACAAAAGGAAACAGGGTCCATACAAAGATCAAGCAAACAAGCTATCACTCTCTCTCCTAACAATTCCAGAAAATCCATGTATTGGTCCACACTAAACAGATTATGCAAACACTTATTCTTGACTCTAGCGATGTGAATTTTACGTCCTTCAAAACATGCTTTGTTCCTCTCCAGCCATAGGGATGGTCTTCCAAATTTGCTTCAGTCTTATGGGAACCTTTTGAAATTTCCAATTATCTAATAAACTCCTTACATCTCTGGGCATTACCATAAGATGCCCCGAAGGTTTAGAAATAGTTCCCAACATTGTCTAGAGAACCTGCAGTAAGAAATAGGTGATCAACTGATTTCAAGTCATCTTCACATATGTAACATCTGTTGCATAAAGAAAAATCCCTCTTCTGCAAATTGTTTTGAGTTAAATATGCTCCCGGGCTGCAGTCCATCCCAAACAAGCTACCTTCACTGGAGCTTTTGTTTTCCAAATCATCTTCCAAGGCCAAGTATTATCCCAATTACCTGACTCCTTTAACAGTGCAGTGTAGCAACTTTTAACTGAGAATTTCTTATCTTTACTGGCTGTCCATATCAAAGAATCCACCCGACTCTGATCTAGCTAGACTGAGTACAATTGTTGAAGTATTTGACAAAAGTCTTCTATTTCCCAATCATTCAAATTCCTTCTAAAATTGAAATGCCAACCTGAATCTGAATGAAATTCAGCAATAGGACCACTCTTATTAATAGAACAATTAAACAAGATAGGGAATCTATTCTTTAGGCTATCATCTCCCACCTAAGTATCTGTCCAGAAATTTATTTTGCACCCATTCCCAACCTCCAATTTAGCATATTTCATGAACTCCTCCCAGAGCCTACAAATATCCTTCCAGAGTCCACTTTTAGCATTTGATTGAAGGGGAGGAGAGCTCCACCCAACTTTTTTACCATATATAGCATAGATCAACTTCTTACAGATATCATTACCATCCATGTAGAATCTCCAAAGCCATTTGAGTAACAAGCTCTTATTGTGTAATTTTAAATTCATGACCCCCAACCGTCCACCTTTCTTATCTCCTAGAACCACTTGCCATTTTACTAAGGGTATTCTCCTCATGTTGGCATTGTCATCCCAGAGAAACAGATTCCTCATGAAATTCAATTTTTTTCCACCGTAACAGGCATTGAAAACAGGAACATTAGATAAGTTGGCAATCCATCCAAGACACTGTTAATGAGGGTGAGTCTACCCCCAAAGGATAAATATTGTTTCTTCTATGGAGTTAGCTTACTAGCACGTCTATCCAGTACCCCTTGCCAAATGCTTTGGTCATTCCTTTTTGCCCCAAGTGGAAAACCCAAATAGACAGTGGGAAACTTTTCCACCTTACAACCCAGGATATCAGCTAATTCCTCAATGCAATCATCAACATCAATATCGAAAATACTACTTTTTGCCCAATTAATTTCCAACCTGTAACTGCTTCAAACACTAATAGAACTCCTAAGATAAAGTATTTATTCTTTTTCAGCTTCACATAGAAGGAGAGTGTCGTCGGCATAAAGAATATGAGAAATTGTCACATTTTCAGCCGCATTTCTTCCAAATTGCATACCTGTAATCCAGCCCAAGTTCACAGCCTTATTTAACATCAAACTCAATATCTCCATCACCAAGGTAAATAAATAGGGTGACAGTGGCTCCCCTTGCCTCAACCCTCTTTGTGAATCAAAGTAACCATTAGGATTCCCGTTAATGAATACAGAGAATCTAGTCGTGGATATGCAATACCTGATCCAGTCGATCCATCTATCACCAAAATTCATCTGCTTTAACAAATTTAGCAGACAAGTCCAGCTGACATGGTCATACGCTTTTTCAATATCAAGCTTACAAGCAACTCCCCTTCTCTTCATCTTAATTAAATGATCAATACTTTCATTGGCCACCAAAGCTGCATCTACTATTTGCCTTCCTTTGATAAAGGCATTTTGGTTGACTGACACTAACTAATGGGCCTAATGGGCCTGAAATCTTTTACTTCCACTGCTCCATTCTTCTTTGGTACTAATGCAATAAATGTGGAATTCTAACTCTTAAGAAAAGTGCCTTTTTGATGAAATGACTACACTGTCCTCCAAACATCATCCTTGACCATGTTCCAACATTTTTTAAAGAAATGCAAGTTAAAACCATCTAGGTCTGTGGCCTTATCTCCTCTGAGTGACTTTATTACATTTTCTACTTCCTCCAGAGAGAAAGGTCTCTGCAGCCAGACTTTGTCTTCATCAGAAAGTTTCTTTAAGTTTACATCCTCCCAAGTTACTCTAAATAGTCAAGTAGAACATTTGCTCATCCATGGACTTTAGCTTCTTATATGTTTATCCCTTAATATATGAAACATGGGACAAAGAAGATGGGTACTTTGCCTTGAAAATTGAGGGGAATTGGCTTTAAGCTATCCCTTTTTCCCACCTTTCCTATCCTAACACTTTTTTCCTCTCTTGTTCTTTCTTCTTTGTTGCTACTCCAAGTCCTGCCCCTTCAACTTGCCCTTCGCTTGCCCCCTATTCTTTTGTATAGGCAAATTTGGGTCCTCCCACTGTATCCTATCTACTAAACATAAGCTCCATGCCAGTCCAAGTTACACGAGTAACTTCTCAATCATGGCCATAAACTGAAGAGTCCAAAAGTTCTCAGCTTATAAACAGTTTGTCTTTCTGACACATAACTTAAAAAGAGAGAAACTGTTTAGGAGAATAATAAAAGCCTTTGGTACTCCACAGGCTTACACGTTAAAAAAAAGCTCATAATAATGCGCGAACGGCAGAACAGCAGAATTGCAAACAAGGATTTTTCCAAATTGAAGTATCAACATAGTAGAGGAATATTTAGAATAGTCAACATTTTACCAGATGCCGGGATGCCAAAACCTTTTGCAAAGCTCTCACATCAGCCTGAAATCCTGAGGAGGCCATCACACATCTATCCGCTCTGCATACCCACAAAGAGATAATTAATAGAAAAGGCTGCTACAGTTGAAATAGTAGGTGTATATTAAAGTATGTGACCGTCTCTCTAAAAATATAAACTATTTGAAGAGCACATTTTTATTTACTTAATAAGTCTTTGTCACGCCCCCTCCCGTGTGGGCTTGATTCGTTTTCATGAGCCAAGTACGTAAAATTTCTTTTTTGATAATGAGTGGCCATGTGGCTGGAACCCAAGACCTTCGTCTGCTATGATATGTGTGATCCTCTCATCTAAAAGTTTAAGTTGTTAGAGAGTAAACTGTACTTTACTTAGTAATATCTTCAACAATGCATAAAGATGGACACCTGAAACTACTTGTGTTATAAGGTGGAAAACAAATTTTTCTGCTTGTGAAATGGGTGATATAAATTCCTCTGATCCTATCAGTACAATCAATAGAAGGATGTGATATATCTCACCATCAATCCTATGAATTGCAACCAATGGTATGGCTTACCACCCCCATTTTGGGTAGGTAATTTAAGAATATTACATTGATGTCATATCCAGCTTTAAGGAAATGTTAGAGGAGAGTACATCCAGAAGAAGGACCTTTACAGTTTGTGTAAAGAAAGAACTAAAAAAGTCAACACGGGCATCTAGCTCTATATAATTGTCCAGGCCCTGTTGCACAAAAACAAAGCAAAAATATTTGTCTTTAAGATTAATAACACTTCCCTTTCTCATCTTCAAAAACTCTAGCATTTCTTCCTCCATATAATAAGCCCATTTACCATCATATCCTGCAGGAATAGACCACTAGATGCTCCAAGAGGATTTAAGTAAATCCATTTTGTGCCAAGAAAGCTAGGAGTTCCACAATATTTTTTGGCATGCACCATCTGACACCTAAAACATTGAGTAAGAGGTTCCAAATTTGACTAGTAAAGCCCCAATGGAGGAGTAAGTGATTATCTCCACTTAACAGAGGGAGCATCTTTTGCAAGAAGAATACCTATTTTAGAAGTTGTAAGTGAGACATTTGATCATTTGATGTTGTGGAACCTTGCTTTTCCAAATAGCATTCCATGGCCAAAAAGTAGGAGAGGGGAACATTTTCTTTTTACTGGCGCACGGATCGGAACTCCGTGGAAAGAGTAGGAGAGGGGAGCTTATCAGAGAAGAAAAGCAACTCTTAACCGTGGGGAGAACTGTTCAGGAGATTCATGGGGTTCCCAGTCATTGAGGTTTCTTCTAAAAGAAATGAGCTACCTTGGCTCTGCCTAATTTCACTAAAAGAGGAGAAATGACTAGAAGCACTCTGAAGGATGGACGACTAGCATGACTTTTACCATAGAAGAGAAGAAATAAGACCAGCTTCACTCCACGTAAAAGATATTACTACCCTCTACAGGTAGTACTGACTCTCTACAAAGTAATCTCCTATAAACTTTATATATCAAAAAAGAATTGACTTACCAAAGATCAGCTCTTTCAGGTTTTAAATGGATAAACTTTCCAATAAATTTTGTCAGCGTCTTGTCTAAGAACAAGGAGGAGTATTTTTCTATAGATGGAAATTTCACTGATAAAAACAGCAGCAACAAGGGGCTGGGATCCGTACAAAAGCATGATCTACTCCTACCAACTGTAAGGCGTCAAATTGCTTTAGTTTTTTCATCTTACACCAAAACGCCAAAAACAGTTTTGTAATATTTCATATTTTATGCAATGAAATGCGCTGTTTTGCCTTCAAAACATTTGGAATTTCTTTCCTTCAATATTGTCCATAATATGCACAGAGGTAGGCACTCTTCGCCTCAGGGTGCTTCTTAATCTTCTGATTCCTCCAAGTGTAAAAGTGTCTTTCATATTGATTAGAATCACCCACTTTGCCAAAAACAGGGTAAACAAGCCTCAGATTGCCAGGATGTAGAGCAATCCAGAAATAAATGCTGAGTCTTCCATAGCATCTTCACACAAAAAGCATCTGCTACACATTCACATCCCTCCCCTTTAGGTTTCCTTGAGCTAAACAAGCTCTATGTAGAAAAATCCAAGTGAAACATGCAACTCTAGAGGTGCTTTACTTTTCCACAAGGTCTTTCATGGCCATTGATTGTCTCGTACTGCGCTCTTTCATATTTTATATCAAGGCTTCATTGTAAATATCCCATCCTCTTTTTCATTCCAGATCAATCTGTCATTTTGAAGCTATCCAATTTTCCAATGAGTTATGCCACCCTCTTAATCTCCTAATCAAAGAAATTTCTCCTAAATTGCAGGCTCTATCTGTTCCCTACTCTATGGACGGCTACAAATCCTTCTTTGTTAAATGCAAAGCATATATATCTGGGAAGGTCACCACTAAAAGTTAATATTCCAACCATGGATCCTTCCACATCATTATTTTTTCACCATTGTCTGTTTTTTAACTAAATTCTGCAGTTCTTGCCATAAATTGCAACAGTTCCTCCAAGCAGTGACACCATAAGTTGATTGCAGATTCCTGAGCTTCAGGGGTTAGCCAATCATTCTTTGCCAAAATACTTTTGTCCACATAATCTCCTCCTCCCAACTGAACCTTGGTCGAAGTTATCCCAAAAGACATATAATCTTTTGACATCAATCTGGACTTAGATAAGAACCAAAAACTATAATGGAAGCAGAGGATCCATCTAGATGATTCCAAATAGTTGGGATTAATAAGACTTATACGTTGATCTCTTTTTCTTTTTTGTTTACTTTTCTTTTGAGATAAGTATAAGTTTTATCAATCAACCATAAACTGTAGGGAGAGGTGCAAAAGATTTGCCAATCTGTCCATGTCTATTCATGAAGTCTTGCTAAAAGGTATAGCAAGGCACCTACTTCATGTACATCAGTGAACTTAAACCACATAGCCTACTGTTAGAAGTATACATACTTCAGTTTACATACAGTTTCAGCCTTTTCTTCAAAGCATCTTTCTCTCCATCCAGTAACCATAGCACACACATGCAATGGTGTTCCAAATCCTCTACTTCAAATGGGTATATAATGACAAGCATTCCAGCATAGCAGGAGGACGAAACAAATTCTCAACTTTGTTAATACCAATTCGTTCTTGTTGTCTAGTTGTGTTCCATAGACAAAATGCTGACATACTTCACGCATATCAATTATACCCCTTAGCTACCCACATTAGTAGTTACATTCCTTTATTTAGGACTTCTTTTATATAACAGTGCTGGTCTGGCCATGGCGCACTTCAATTGTTTTATAGGGTACTTGCATTCTCTCACCAGTACAGGTATGAGGTAACTCTACCCACTAAGGCCCTAAAGCAGATTGGAAGGAATCAACTAACTATTTTTCCTCTTCAATGGTTTGATGAACGCCTGTCATGATCTTCATTCCAACTTAATCGCCCTAGGCTACAACCTTCATCTATCACTTCACCATTCCTTTTCTTGAGACTTAGCTATTGTTGTTACACTTGGATTAATTTTTTTGTTTGAAGGAGTCTTTAACACTATTTAGTCTGGCTAGAAACTTGTATGTACTATACAGATATGCCTTATATATTACCAAGGTTTTCCAGATAAAGCAGAACAGAGAGGAGAGAGGCGGATATAGCATGTTTGCTACGTGTTCAACAGAATGCATCATTTTTTTACACATAGTAGTATATATTTCTATGTAAAAATTAACTAATATTACAACAAATATTAAATTTTGAACCCATAATTCCATACGTTCAATAGTGTTCAATGATAAGATTTTAAAGATCGAATCCATCAAATTTAAATCCCGGATCCGCCTCCTCATCATTACATAAGTGATCCTAACTAGTTTGGGATCGAGACGGAGTTAATCTATTGACATTTTGATGATATCTATCTAAGATACAACAAGGTTAATCCAGAATATTGCAATTTCAAGGAGATAAAGCATTTTCGGAGACTCGACGAGGCAATAAACCAGCACAAGCACGGAGAATGAATGATGCAAATTAAAAGAGATAAAGGAAGTATACAGTTTAATGATCTTAGAGTAATCGCGAGTTAGAATGTTGTAGCCAGTGGACATCCTAGTATCTGCTGCAATTACACAGTAATCTGCACCTGCTACCGCTACACATGTTCTGTAATATTGTATGAATGACAATATTAGCATCGACATAGAAAAAATTAAAATAAATAAAGAGGAAGAAGCAATTGAAACTAGCAATATATTATATTATAGAATAAATATATATTACCCTCCATTGTTGTCATAAGGAGACCAATTAGCTTGCTGCTTCGTCATGTTGATTAGATCTAGGTTTGCAGAGGAAGATTGGGAGTGAAGAGGAAATGAGAGATGAAGATTGATGATTGATGATTCGTCTTCAGCAAGACATCCGACTGTGTCAGTGACTACTCCATGGGATTTTTGTCATTGGGCCTTCCAAGTTTGCCCCAACCGTTGTCATTTGTTTTGCACGGATTTCCTTCAAACTTATTTTTTATCTCTACTTTATTTAATAAAAATATTCAGAGCAAACATTTTTTATCTTTGAAAACTAAACTTTTGCCTCACTCGAACATAAATTATGTAGAAACTAAGTTATGGGGCATAAGTTTTATAATATTTTTTAGATTATATTGAGTGTTGAAAATTTTGTTTTGTCCGACATAATTTGTGTGGATGTTATGATAGATATATCGAAGTTAAATATAATTATGGCGAGTGAAATATAAATTATGTTAAGTGTTGAAAGTTTTTACCTTGTCCGACGTAATTTGTGTGGATGTTATGATACATCTGCCGAAGTTAAACGTACAATGAAGTCTAAATTATGCCGCGCCAAAAATACGGAACGATAAAAATGAAAGATCACAAATTTAAAGGGCAACCCAAAATAGGGACATTTGTGCGAATTACACTATTGTCAGTCTAGTCTTCACAGGATGTGCACATATAGTCGATTTCAGGACCCGTTTAAGGCATAGCTGAACTTTCTAAATATTTGCAAATTTAACTGCTTTAAAATAATTTCAGACACGCAAATTTAAGTTTTAAAACATTCAAACATACGCATATGAAATTTGACTTGAGAAGACTAACTTCGGACAATTAGGAAGCAAGTAAACTGTTGAGAATATAATCAAATATTAAAAGTGTGTTATATCTAATAGCTTAAGTTTTTTGATCAGATGACCACACACTTCAATATGGTATCAGAGTAGGCCAACGTCCTGGGATCGAACCTCACCGTCACTCATTATCAAAAAGAATTTTCACGTGCTTTTGGACCATGAAAAAAATCACTAACAACTTAAATTTTTAGATCAGATGGTCACACACTTAGCAAGAGAAAATTGGATAACTGAATTTCAGGTAAATATGCATGAAGTTCAAGTATATATCATAAACTTTAGACCATTTATGCATGAAATTCAAGCATCTCATGGAGTAGATCTTCCTCTGCAGAAGTTTATTCCCATGCAGTATCTAGCATGAGCCTGCAAGCTCTATAAGATTGTGTCAATCAGTTGTGACAAATATGAAGGTGCATAATGGTTATCCTATAAACACAAAATAATTTTGAACAATCTTCTATCAAGTCCTAAACTTAATTACTATTGCATAAGAAGATGGATTGCATTCATGTCTATCATTGCTGAAGAGGAACACTTGGTATACATGAGATCGCAAAATTCTATTATTACATTGTTGATCCCAACAAAGATCCATTTTCTTCACCTGCAGCCAAACATGAAAGCCAACACAAGTCTAGAAAAGCATAACAACAATGAAGACCGTAACTAGATACATGTATAATTTTTTTAAATGTGCCTTAAATAGAGTTATGCAAATAGGCTGCCCCGAAAAATCTATACTAGACTTCAGAGGAGATTGTAAAAGTGACATTACGTAGCCGCTTTCAACACTCCTATTTAACATATTTAATTTTTAAAATTTAACCAGTTTAGGAAAACATCACAATGCTCATGAGACTGCATCTTCTTCTTAGACCTTAGAATCAACTTAGGACCACCAGTCTAAAGTTAGGCTTTACCTTTAAACCATTTTAAACTTTAAACATGAGGTCCGAAGTTAGGTTCTGCCTTCAGATCTAAAAGCTTTGAAACTTCAACGTGCAATATCAACTTCAAACTCAACGGTCTAAAGTTGATTCTAAGATATATATGTATACTTTAAATAGGGATTCTAAAAACAACTATTTACGCACTCTCTCGAGAAATTTGCACAGATGCTAGATTGACAAAATTATCTTTGTTATTCAATTGTTCACAAATTTTGTTAGATTGGCAAAATGTCTTTGTTGCCAATTGTTCATAAGTTTTGATGGACTTACAAGACTTGGTACTATCTTTATTGTAACGGGTGATAATTCTTATTGAATTGACAAAGCTTGTTTGTGTTGCTCAATTATTTACAAAAACTTTCGGGCCGACAATATTTGGTATTATCTTCACCCTACTCATTTTTTATTCAAGTTGTAAATCATGAAACATAGATTTAATTTGATACAAAATTCAAGAAGTTAATAAATGGGAGGTGATAGGTATTTCTTGAAATTAATTGAGATGCGCACAAGTTGGCTTGCACCAAAATTATATATAAAAAAACGTTTCGATCTCAAAATACTTTTGCAATTGAATTGTTTGTTTTCTATATATATATATAAGACACAAATATACAATAGCCAAATGTCGACAAAGAACCACGAGAAGATGGAGTGAGGAGTTAAAAACGAGATTCAAGGAGATATGTAGCAAAGTCTCACTCAGAATAGATTGAAGTTGGACTAAACATCAAAAGGAGGAGGAGGAGACGAGAGGAAGAAGAAGAATGGGAAGAGAAAGAAGAAGGGGCAGAAGGAGAAGGAGAAAGAAGAAAGGAGGAGGATAAGGTATGCCGGCGGCCACTAGGTCTATGTTTGCAGACTTTTTAAAAAATGAGAACACAATTTAAATATCGTCCCATAAATGATCATGTATGTGCAAATATTAGAGTCTTCATGATATACTGAAATATATCAGGCCAAATGATCGAAATTCAAAAGAAAAAAGAAGATAATACTCTCTCATAACTAATTTTCTTGACAATTTTCATGTATAGAAAGTCAACATAGTAAAATTTTAAAACAAAATCGAATTAGATTACTTTATTTTTAAGATAAAATTTATACATTCTCTTATATAGAACTATAGAAGCCACTAACTTGAGAAACTTTAATTAAAGGTACCATTCCAGTTTTGAAATTAAAAAAGGTGATAATTTTAACCAGCCAAAGTCATAGCCCACTTAATATTTGATTAAGTTAATTTGGGACTGAAATGTAATACTCCATATGTCCCAATTTATTTGATGTACTTTCATTTGGCACGCACTTTAAAAATAAAGAAATATTTTTAAATCTTATGATTTAAAATAAACCAAAAATATTTATGTGGCTATACATATCATTTTTAGACGGATTAAAAAAGAAAGTGAGTCATTCTTTTTGGAACAAAGATATTATTAAAAACTTTAAAAAGTTTTTCCTCCCACTTTAAAAATTCAAAATTCAAAATTCAAAATTAAAATCCCTTTCTCCTCTTTATCTTTTCATCTCATTCTTTCTTCTATCTTTCCTTCTCTTTCTTCTCTCTACTATTTTCTTTATTCTCCTCCTTTTTGGTGGAGATGATAGTGATAGTGCCGGCAGCACCAAGCGGATTATTTTTCTCTTTTTTTTCTTATTCTACGGATCGTTTGCTTTGGTTTTATGAAAAAAAATTGATTTTGTTTTCAAATCATTGAAAAAAAAAATCTGCCGAAATCCAACAAATTTTAAAAGTTGTTGCAACAATTACTGAAATCTGTTGCAACAACTTCAGAATTTGTTAACAATTACTGAAATTTGTTACAACAACTTCAGAATTTGTTGCAACAACCCCGATAGTTGTTGCAACAACTCAGTATTTTCGAGTTGTTGCAACAGATTTCAGTAATTGTCGCATCAACTACAATAGTTGTTGCAACAACTATCGAAGTTGTTGAATTTTTTTACTGAAAGTAAAGGATTGAAAGTGAGACAATAAAGGTGGAGGGGGAAGTGGTGATGATGGTGGCAGAAGAGAAGGTGGTGGCGGAAGAGGGGGCGGAGATAGTGGTTGCAAAGGAAGAGGTGATGGTGGTGGTGATGGAGGTGGTGACGGTGGTGGCAGCGACGGAGGAGGCGTAAGTGGGGGAAGGGGGTGGTAGCCACGGAGGAGGAGGGGGAGGGGGGTGAGGGTGAGGGGAGGGAGGAGGGCCTTTGTATAAATAATAAAATATTTAGATTTTTAAAATTAGTGTCATTAACACTAATCTCAAAAGAGTCATCCCTACTCAATAAAAATAACTTGAGTCGCTATTCTTAATTTTGAAACTAGAAAGCCACCTTTAATTAAATTTTCCACTTGACCAGCTTAGGGTCAACATGTGTGCTTCTTGGATTTAACATTTAAACTGAGGGTTTCTTTCGTCTTTTCATTTTACTTCATGCACTTGAAAAATATCTGACGATATTTAAGTGAATTAACCTTAAATGAAATAATTTTATATTGTCTAGGGGTCTCATTGCTTAGACCAAGTGTGTAGATTAACTATCCATGTGTACTTCCCTTTGTCCGAAGATTAAGAACTTGGATATAAAGAAAAATAATTTGCCCTCAAAGGTGATTGTGAATGTGTAAGAAACATTTGGAGAAAGCTTCATCAGCGTATTAACATAATATATTAGACAAAAAATATACATTGCACGTGATCTGCATCATCGATCTCAGGTTACTACAAATTTCTTTCAACAGTCCAGAGGTTAAGAGGACCAAGAGTAATATATAAAGAAAGAGGTGAAGATCATACATATAGGTTTCAGACTTTTAAAGAACCTAAACCCACTGCATTTCACTCAATAGAAATGGATTTGTACTGCTGGACAGTTGCAGTTATAGCTTGCTGAACTGGTAGTCTCTCCATGCTCGAAGCGCCATAAAATCCATGAACTCCTCTGGTTTTCTTCAGTACATATGCTGCTTCTTCGGGGCCAGATATAGGGCCTGCAGTGGAGCAAAGTTTCTTCATTTTAGCGACTAATTAAATCAGAAGAAGAAAAGAATGTGCCGTCGTAATAAAGACTAAAGAATTGACGATACAAAAACTTGTCAAACATAAAATCAACTTCCCACAATGTCAGTCTTACTCATATAATAGTAAAATTGACAACTACCAGCATTTGCTTGACAGCTTAAAATTTTGTTCCAAATTAAACTTCGCGGATTGTCTGGCAGAGAAAGAACAACATTATTGCTTTTGAACAAGATTGAGATGTCAAGAAAAATGCTGGATCATAAAATGATAGTAACTGCCCTTATCTGCTTAACTAGCAAATATTTTATGTTAGAAAAAAATGTCATGGATATTTTACCACATATACTAAGTCTTTGATGAGATATTGAGAGACAAACAAAAGAGAGCAGCCTTATTCACTGCCTGTTCATTTAGAGTGAAAATTACACCATAAGTATCTATTGTCTCCATCATAAAACAATATTTTCTCTTGCTGATAGGGAAAGCAAAATAAATGTTTGAATCATACAATTTTCTGGTTACAAGAAAGAAATTAAAAACACACCGCTCCTTGTTTCATACAGAATACATTGTAGGACTCAGGATAACCAAAAAATATGTTCGTACGAAATATTTTATGAGCAAATTTTAAGGGAAATAAACCATAAAAATGTAGCTGTAAATCCAAGACGTTTCAACCATCATTTGTTTTCCTGATCATGATTCATGAGACAATGGAGAAACTGCAGCGAATCAATGCTAAAATTATGTGGACTGCTACACACACATGTGTTGATTCTCCAACATCGGTTGTGGGATGGGAATTTGGACTCCTTATATGGACTTGGACAATCCTCCCCTCATGAGCTAGCTTTAGAGGTTGAATTAGGCCCAAGATACCTTCTTTACATGGTATTAGAGTCAGGTCCATCCTAATTCATTGTTTACCCGATGTTGCGCCCCCATCATATATTGTCCACGCTCTAGATGTTCAGTCTTAGGCATGTGCGGGGGTGTTGATTCTCCCACATCGGTTGTGGGAGTTGTGGGATGGAATTTGGACTCCTTATATGGAATTGGGCAATCCTCCCCTCATGAGCTAACTTTTGGGATTGAGTTAGGCCCAAGATCATTCAAGAAAGACCCTAGATTACCAATCCTCACCACTTGACAAAATGTTTCTTTTATTAGAATATCTAGGTTCACATATATTACCACATGTATAATTCGTACTAGTGCACTAATTAAATGGTGTAACATAAATTAAGCAACTACTTTAGGATTGGTACCCATAACCATTGGGATAGGACATTGTAAATAACAACATTGTATGGGAATCCTCACAAGTGCTATGAGAAGCTGCTCTCACACTGTCACACATTCTTAAGCTTTCAGTAATCTACCCAACTTATTCTTTACACACCAAAGAATTAAGACAAAATGACTTCAAAATTAATGAAGCCACTGAACCCATCTCGTACACCATCAGAGTACTGGTTAATGGTCAAATTCTTTTAGCTGAAGCTGGAATTTGGCAGAGAGTTTGCTTTAGTTGGCTACATTAATAACACACAATTGATCTAGTCACATTATTTCATTTTTTGCCTTAGAATTTTCTAGTTACTTTAGGTTTCGTGGATTTACCTCCATGGCAGAGCACAATAGCATCAGGATTTATCCTATGAGTAGCATCTGCGATAGCTTGGACACAGGTTACACTTTCCTCCAATGAGACAGCTATTTTTGCACCAATTGAACCAGATGTCGTAAGCCCCATATGGGCCACTATGATGTCGGCACCAGCTCCTGCCATAGCAACGGCTTCATCTGGGCAGAAAGCATATAGGGTTGTCAAAAGACCCATCCTGTGAGCTGTTGCAATCATCTCAACCTCCAAGCTTAATATAAAAGTAAGATATCATGATACTATTCGTCTGTAAGTAATACCATCTCCATTGTTACAATTAAAAGAAGGATATAAGCTTAAGTCTTGCTAAAACATATCTACTGAGACATACCCATAACCCATTCCAGTCTCTTCCAAATTTTGTCTAAAGTTACCGTCAAATAGACCAACAGTTGGAAAGTTTTGCACCCCACAGAATCCAACAGATTCCAACTGCTTCAGGAAGTTATCCATCCTGCGGAAAGGATCAGTAGCACAAACTCCAGCCAGAACTGCCACTTCCTTAACCACCTGAAGATTTCAACGTTGATAGAAACTAAGCCACCATTCTGGAAGGTAAGAATGCATCTGAGAAGGAGAAAGGAAAAGGGACCTTTCTTTTAACGAATAAATGGACAAAGCATCTCAATGAACCATCAGATTTTCTCATCACTCAGAAACTTTCTAGAATGGACCACCCTATGAAGGACATTATGAGAAACCTCAATCATGGTTATTATTTGCAACAAAACTCATGGAAAAAATATATACATATACGTGGTGAAAAATTATGTAATCTATTGTAATCCACCTTTGAAATTTTGAAGAACCATTAAAAATAACTTGGTTCCATGCCTGAACTTGTGAGCTTTTTTGTCCTATGACAAATGCAGCAAGTAAAGTTCACAATTACGCAGTAGATACCCAACCAGATAGGTGGTTCTACAGGATTTAGTCATTCTTCTACACAACAAAGTTAAACCTTTGACTTTTCCAAATACGTAAGCGGACATCTCAACTATGTAGCTTCTCATCTAATTCAGCAAGTGTGAGATGTCCAACTATGTAGTTGGATTAAGACTAAGGTCGGATTGAAATTGACAATATAGAAGCTGTAGAAAGCCCAAGCTGGATTGAAGTTGGTTCCAATTCTTTCTACATATGTTTTCATCTCTAACCAACCATTGGAGTGATGTGTCCATAGCTTACTGCAAATTTGGCAGGGATTTCCTGAGAGTGTCTTTTTGAGGCAACACTGAGATTTACTCCAAGAAAGAAGTACTGACAAGAACCATAGAAATGACATGGATCAGCTTTAATGTGTCTGACTATGGATGTCAACTGGAGGTTACTTTTTTAGTATATGTATTGGGAGCAGGGCTGTCTTGGTTTAGTCATCTTCATTCTTAGTCTCCTTGTCAGTAGAAATTTCCAGCTGCTCGTAGTGCTTGGTGCTTTGTTCATGTTGAGTCAAGTAGGCTTTTATCAATTTGTTAAGTCTTTGAATCGAACATGAACTTGCTTGACAGCAGGTTGTATTTAACTTGAACAGTAAAGTCATGTTCAAGTCCGAATCTGAGCTAAAATCAAACAATAAAAGATCGATGAAGCTGAGCCTAAAAGTCTAGAAAGTTTTCGGAAGAACTAAAGAAGCACACAACAAGTAGGACTTACAGGCAATACTTCGTTGGCCATCTCAAGTACAATGGCATTTGCATCAGCAAAAGGCAATAGACCAGCTAAGGACCCCCTTCCTGCCATCCTAAAGCGCCCCGAGTTGTACAAGACAATCAAATCTACACCACCAGCTTCCTCAAACTTAGCAGAAATACCTGTACCAGCACCAGCCCCGATAATGGGCTTGCCCTTACTTATTTGATCTTTCAATCTCTGCAGTATCACAATTCTTTTCTGCAACGTTTCTGCTGAAGGATGATAGGCTTCTCATCAAGTCTTCATACAAATTAAAAGAAGAAAAGAAAAACCATTCTGAGAATCTGTTAGGTTCATTTGGCGGTTGATGAGCCAGTATATTCCATTTCCAAGACATTCACATAACAATAGTAGAGATGTTATGATGACAACGAAGAACAAGAATCCATGATATGGCATTTCAAGCTAGTCCATAACCAGCAACCTATTGGTAAGAAAATAATTCCTGAGATAAGATCAATCATATTTTAGGCTAAGAAAGTATAAAGCATACTCTCTTGTCATCTTTCACTGTGTTGGCTTCTATGGCAAGCTAAGGTTGACGTAAACGCCAGTTTATTCCACTTATCATCTTAAATCTACATTGGCGTCGAGGATAGGAATGCATGAGCTAAGATAAGAAGAAAGCTTTGCCTTAAACCTAGAAAATAATGTGAACAGCCCAACAGTACTGGGGATTAATAGAAAGAAATCTGGATTCACTTGCAGTAATCATATAGTGGAAGCTGTTCAGTAATTCTCTAGCAGCTTATTTGCCATGTCATTGTGATGGCAATTATTAGCCTTGATTTTTAGGAAGAATCATCACCTGCTTTTGCATTTGGAAAGTCACTCAGGCAAGAAAACTTTTTGCCGTTGCATGAGGAATATTTCTGAAGAACAGCATTATCATTCTGAATGTCTTGGATAGATTCGGACTCGGCTGGCTGATATTCAACATGTCTAGATTTCGGAGAGATTTCCAAGAACGAATCAACTAAAGCATTTGCAAACTTCACATCATTGATATGGTAAGGGAAGCCCTTAACCTATCATTGAACAAACATTTCAATTATCTGAGTTGAGTTTTGCAGTGGAATGTAACATCATATGCTGCCAATCCTCTTCCTTATAAATAATTGCGGTACCTGACAGCGTTCACTATTTTCAAGAAGCATCTGTAGCTCATGTGTAAGACAACTAGTTGCCTCAGGATCATAAAAGGCTTTGCCCGGTGCATCCAATGCAGAGACACCTTTCTCTGGAAAGCAAACACATACACTTGATGATGCCTTCTTCAACTTTTCTGCTATAAATGCAGCAAATTTCTTATTTTCACATACCGTAGTACGCATTAGGGAAACCTGTAACACAGGCATCTGTTAATTTAACTCAAAAGGCACACCTCAAATACTTATTTGATAGTATATCAAATGGAAACCCATATACTTAATTGCGCAGTCACGACACTGCAAAATATCTCCTAAAAGCATAACGTCCTGAGATGTTTTCTAATGGGTTGTGCAACATGACATCAAACATGTGTTGGAAATTAGCCTTTGGCGGGAGTTGCGACCGACCAACTTTAACGGCTTAAACACTAGTGTTACGTATGTTGGAGAATCCGGTTCTTCACACATGCATGATGTACTAAGTACGTAGATAACCGTAGGGCCAAGAATCGTCAAATTTCATTGAGAAATGAAAGAGATATTGGTTCACGAAGTGAGGTGTTTGAAGCATGGAAAGTGTGGTGTTGTGTTCAATTCTCCCTCATCGGTAGAGGAAGAAAGAATTGTTGTGTATATAAGACTCGAAATTGGTTTGGGGTTTGGGACCCCAAGGGGTATCCCATGTGTTTAAAGGAGGGAGGACCTAGATGTGCTTCGGTTCAAGGAAAGACCACACGCGCGCCGCCGCCGCCCGCCCGTCTGGTCCGGTTCCGGGATCACGAGATATTATCTTTTTGGGCCAGAATTTCGACGGTCCAGAACAGAAACGTCCAGCACTCAATTCAGCCATTTATTTTGGCTGAATTACACCTCCAATAATGGCCAATCCGTTGGCAATTTTCTCCATTTATTTGGTGGCTTTACTACCTCCATAATGGTCATTATTTGGCCAATAATGGCTGTTATGGAGGCAGTCAAACAGTCCCTCTTCCTCCTATATAAACACCCCTTACACCATTGTTGAGGACACTTGATATACACGAAAATACACAAAGCAGAAAGCAAGCAGTTTCTTCCTAATCTTCCAAGCATCATTTCGTTATTCAATATTCTTCACGGTAGCTTTTGAGTTTCCTTTGCTCAATAGTTCCATTGTTGTTTTATCTTGGGAGACGAATTGTCCAGGACGTATAAAGGATACATACGGGGCAATATTGTCTTAAGGACAGAGTGCCACACTCGACTCAGCAAAAACAACTTTCCAGTTTTCTTGATCAACAAAATAAGTAATTTCAGTTTGTTGTTATATTGTAATTTTCAGTTTTAGAGTTGAATTGTAATTTCAATTCTTACATAAGCAGTTACTTGTAATTTCCGTTTCCTGCAAATCCTTTGTAATACCTAACAACATGCTACCTTGTTCCACAACCTCATAATTGTCAAACTGTGAATGGTAAGTGTCCAACATCAACTTTTTAGATAATACTACTACCCAATATCTTAAGGAATTCTTTCAGAGACAAACAAGGAGCAAAATGAAAAGATGAATCACCTGCTCAATATGTTCATGAATCTTTCTTTGCTGAAAGTCAGGAGGTATGGTAGTTTTAGGACCAAAATTCACCATATCCAATGCTCCCACACTCAGAACCAAAGGAATCTTCTTCTCTAATATTGCATCAAATCGGGAACTATCACATGCCATAACACCACCAACTACGTAATCTGACCTCAGTTGTCGTAATATCCAATACGCCCTAAAATAAGTTAAGTAACAGATGGATATTAATCGTTTTCCAGAAGAGATAATGTAATACTTCAGACAGCAGTAACATGTTTGACAAGCCATTTCAGTGAACATACTGCAAGTCTCTACCTTCTTCAAAATGAATTTCCCTGGTTCTACCAATAGTTTGAAAGGATAAATTGCAATGAACTAATGAGGCCGCGCTTTTATTGCATCCAGGCCAATGCATCATGCAAATGAGTCCTTTTCCTTTGTAATTGCTGTAAACCTAGTGAAACTTTTAGAGACCAAAAATCCTACTTCTCATACTATTACCTTATAGTTCCTAAACGCTAATAGCATTATAATATATTCCAATTGTACTCTGTTGGTACTCTATTGTACTTTATAAAACAGTACGGGAAGTAAATAACTATTACAAGTATTCGAAAGGATGAACAAGTATTCAATCTTCAGAAAATGAATTTTGTTGAACAAATAGGCCAATCTTCAAAACTGCCGCAAGCTTGTTGTGTCTTGAATTTTGATAACCTGAAATCAAGAAACAACTAAATCTGGATGGTTACAACGTTGTGTGTTGAGTCGAGTGATAACCCTCTATCCTTAAGACAAGATTGCCCCGTATATATGCTTTTACGTTCGCAGGCAATAGTCTCCCAAGATAAAACAACACTTTAATCTCAACGCTACAAAGCCAATAGGTTGAGCCTGACGAAGAAAACAAATATGACTCGACTTGCAGAAGATATGGAATAGGAAGGAAGCGTTTCTCTTTACTCTTCTCTTTTGTCTCTGTGTATATAGTGTGTCTCTGTAGTGTATATCTTGTGTATATGAGAGGGTTTGATCACTGATTTCGTGACTGATTTTGCCTGTTTTTCACCACTGTTTTGCTCACTGTTTGTGCTATTTTCGTGACTGTTTTTCGGTCTGATTCCCATCACTGAATTGAGCTAAGGGAGGCTCAATATATAGCAAGAGGGGGGGATGATTAACTGCCCAAAACATGGCTGTTAATGGTCATTAGGAGGGCATTAAACAACCAAGTAATGGCTGTTAAAGGCCATTGAAGAAGGCTGCTCAACTGCCCAAGTAATGGGCTGTTAATGGAGGAGTTAATCAGCCAAATAATGGCTGGTTAATGCTCCAAAAAAAAAGTCCAACGGTAGGCAGAAAGCATTCCAGAAACTCTGGGGACCAAACTGTAAATATTGAAACTTCAGGGACCAAACTGTACATATGAAAGAATTCTGGTCCAAACTGTACATATGAAACTTCAGGGATCAAACTGTACATCTGGCAGAGTTCTCTGGTCTAAAAAGATAATCTCAGAAAGTCCCCACAGCCCACAGCTCACAGCCCATGACCCGAGAACCCGAGAACCCGGAACCGGACGGGATGGGCGGGCGGCAGCGGCGCGCGTGTGGGCTTAGCCTTGAACCCAAGCACATCGAGGTCTTCCCTCCTTTAAACACATGTGATACCCCTTGGGGTCCCAAACCCTTTACCAATTTGAGACTTATATAAAGAGCAATTCTTCCTATTCCCACCGATGTGGTAGATTTGTCCCACACCACATTTTCATGCCTCAAACACCTTACTTCGTGGACCAATATCTCTTTCATTTCTCAACGAAATTAGAAGATATTTGGCCCTACGGTCATCTACTCACTTCGTAGATCATGCATGTGCGAAGAGACAAGGTCTCCAACATGCGGAACACTAGTGTTTAATTCATCAAAGATGGATGAACGCATCTCCCCGCCAAAGGCTAATTTCCAACATACTCTAGCTCAGATGATTATGAATAAGATGTATAACCCGTCAAAATTAATGAAACAATAGTTAGAATTTTATATTGAAAGCATCTATTCTTATTATCCAATCTCATTATGAAAATATGCGAAGGGTAACAAATATGACTAGTTTATCATAATCATAATAATTGTTAGAATAGGAATAGGAATAGGATTTGTATATAGTATCCTACATGGAAAATGATTGTGATGTAGTGTTTATAAATAGGGCTCAATGTATGAATCTACAATTCAATGATAATATTTTCTCACATGGTATTTCTCACATGGTATCCGAGCCATAATAGAATATTATCATCGATTTCCGACGTGAACAGTACGATTGAACAATGTTTCCGCAGTGACATTTAGTTTCATGTGAGTGTTGTAAGTCAGTTTATAGATTCTCCATGTGATAGTCATTGGGATGCAGTTGTTCACATTCTGTGATATATTAAGTCAACTCCAGGTAAAGGACTGTTTTTCGAAGATCGAGGCCATGAGGAGATCGTTGGATATACAGACACTGATTATGCAGGATCACCCTCTTATAGACGTTCTACATCCGGATATTGTGGGTTAATAGGAGGTAATTTGGTGTCTTGGAAGAGTAAGAAACAGAGTATTGTTGCTCGATCTAGTGTTGATTCAGAATATTGAGCAATGATTGTAGCAACTTGTGAGCTAGTTTAGATTAAGCAGTTGCTCAGAACTAAAATTTGGAGAAATCGGTCAAATGGAACTTGTGTGTGATAACAAAGCGGCCCTTCATATCGCATCAAATCTGGTATTTCATGAGAAGACTAAGTACATTGAGATTGATTGTCACGTTGTCAGGGAAAAGATACTCTCCGGAGATATTGTTACTAACTTTGTGAAGTCGAGTGATCAGTTTGCAGATATTTTCACCAAGTCACACAGTGGTCCTCGTATTAGATACATCTGTAACAATCTCAGTACATATGACTTATATGCACCAGCTTGAGGGGGAGTGTTAGAATAAGAATAGGAATATGATTTGTATATAGTATCATACGTGAAAAAGGATTGAGATGTAGTGTCTATAAATAAGACTCAATATAATAATATAGATATACAATTCAATAATAATATTTTTTTCCATATTTTCTCTCAATAATGACTATGACAACTACAACAACAACAACCAAAAAAATTGGAATGAAGATTGAAAAATAAACAATTTTTTTGCACTGGTTTATCCGTTAAAAATGGAACACTTGATTTGAAATGAAGAATAAACTCGTGGAATTAAAAAATTAATATGATTCGCTATACATAAATGGGAAATAATCATACGTTATAATTAACCATTTAAGAATTTGTAAACCATTCATAGCAACACATGAACGTACAAGAGAATGACTAGCCAAAATTGCTTTGCTTCTCACCACTGTTACCATTGGTATCATCATTATTCTTACTTATATAATTAATTTTTCAGACGGTATTTTACATTATAAGATGTCCAATGGTCCAATAATGAAATAGGGGTTTGAAACAAAATACTACTTAGTGTAAATGGATTTTGTACTTTTAGGATTGTTAGGAAGAGAGGATTTATTGGTCCATGGAAAATATCAATACCTTCCCTGTGTTTATATCACTGAAACCATTAGCGGTCATAGAGGAACATGATTACCTCCTCTAACAAGATCCTCCATGGCCCTGCCCCCGACACCAGTGGAGTGGAAAACCAAAGTCTCTTTCTTTGACAGCATTAACACAAGGAGTTGTAACCCCAAACATAGTTACACCAACTGTAAACTTTCCATTAGTGATGCTATGCTCTTTTGATCTTTCAAGCCTTCCAATCACCATTCCAGCAAATGCTGCACCCGCATTAGATAGAACAACCTTACTAACATTGTTAATCCCACAAATATCTACGATCGAAGGAAATAATACCAAGTCTGATGTTCCAATATAAGGTTCAGTTTGACCACTGGCAACTGTCGATATTATTACTTTTGCTATCCCAATTGGAAGCGATCAAAAGGCGGATGACAATAAAGATGTTCCTCCACTACCCCCAAGGCCAATCACTCCAGCAAGAACCTGATCATTACGAGCTTTCTTGAGGAAAATTTCAAGTGCTTTATTCATGATTGAAATAGCTTCCCCTCTATCATCTGGAAGCTGGACCACAGATTCTCCCCCTTCTGCATAGCATGACATCACATCCTCAAAGTATATTTATGTTCTAAAGACAATCTGTATTAGGACAAATGTATTTTATACATATTCGTATTATTATTAATGGAGATTAATATTTTGACATTTTTAAATTATTGAATTATTAATTGATTGTTTATAATGTTCTATAATATGCATCACTGGAGGTTATACTGTTATTAATAGTGTGAGATATTAATATTATAACGTAACTCTTAAATAGCCTCGACTAATGATCATCGAGAATGGGATATCGATGATATGTGATAAGTCGACATGTGGTCTGCATCACATCCTTAGAGGATGTAATATGTCTCACCTGCTATGAGTAATGACTACTCGTGATGGACACATGGATACTTTGGAAGTATTGGTATACCCTGCTGATATAATGTTTGTTATATTTGTCTAAAGTATGATCAGCGTGTGGGAGATAGAAGTCCTTAGACTTGAGGTCAATATGCGTCTTGTCCACAAAGTAATGTACTTTGATCCCGTCCTAAGCTCAAATGCCTTATAGGTTGAGATACGGCTTGTATTGGGTACATTACGATGTGGATTAAAGGTGGTAGTTGAGCCAAGATTAGGATTCATTCCTCGAATGTATATTTGAGAGAACACTCGGATTCTCAGTGATATTAGGTTGACTAAGTCGTTGGCCAAATCAATAAACGTATTTAGAATATGGTCTAGTTGTCAACTAATATAGATGAGATACAATGATTAAGCCATTTGGATAGACACTTGATAAATTCTAAGCTTGATCGGGTGTGTCGTGAATTAAAGAATTTTATCTTACCACATAAAGATTATGTTTACTGGATTCGCGTAAACATACTTTACATATTGAGTTCGTCTTGCGACGCTGTCTAAGAGTTTCGCGTAGACCTTAATTTGATTAATGTCGGTATGAGAAGGCATGTAGGGTCACACTATGTCGATTGTCCGTTCGATCTAAGGATGTATTGAGAGGGTAATTAAATGTTCGATTTAGAATCGAGATATTTAAATGAATAATGATTATTTTAATTAAGTCAAACTTGGATTTTAGATTTAATTAAGAATGCGCAGAAAATAAATCGAGACAATGCAGGAGCACATCGAGCGTTGCGGCGCCCATACCCTAGGGCCGCAATGCCTCTGCCTCGAATTTAGGGTCAGGCCCAAGGTTAAACCCTAATCCGATTTTGACCTATTTTTTAACTATAAATAGAGTCATTCTCTTCATTATTCATACACTAATTTTTCAGATTATCATTCTAAGCCTTAGAGACTTAGAATTAAAATACTCTCTCAAATCTCTGCCGGATTTCCTAGCTTTCCGAAAGAGAAATACATTGAAGCTTGAAGCTTGCAATCGAAAGAGAAACCGCGTGTCAACCTTATAGTAGATAAAGATTCTAGATACTATAACCTGTAAGTATTATGCTTTATGTTACATGTTTGATTGTTGTATAACCATACCAGAAAAGTTGTTGGGGTAAGTAAGAAACAAAATTTTAAACTTCCGTTGTGTCTTACTTATGTGTTTTGAACCCAACAAAATCATTACAGTGGTATCAGAGCTCAGGCTGGTTCAATGATTATCTAACAATTGAATAAAGTAATAATATGGATCAAACATAAAATTGGATTTAAATGAGGTTTCTTGAAATCCTACATGTCTTGAACGAATGTTGACCTTTTGATATCACCCTAAATTATCTCCTACGCTAACTCGAGGAAGTTATTCCGCTCTAACTCGAACTAAGCCAAAAGTGCGTTGTCCAGCTCATTGCACGGTGCACGGCTAAGAACATGTAAGAACGGATGATGGTCGATATGAGGGTTATTGATAATGGTGGGTAATGATAAAAAAACCTGTGAATTGATCCCTAAATTGGATTTAGGGGTTGAATGATTTTGAAAATAAACACAGAAATGTTTGTCAGGACATCGGCGTCGCGACCCAATGGTAGGGCGCCGCGGCTCCATGGTGGAGCATCGCGGTGCTAATGCATTTGCAGAAGCAAAAATGTTTCTACCTCTGCGGCGCCGCGGCTCCATGGTGGAGCGTTGCGACTCTAATACAATTGCAGAAGAAGAAATGTTTATGCCCTTGCAGCGCCGCGACTCTATGGTGGCGCGTCGCGACGCTAATGCAATTGCAGAAGCAGAATTGTTTATGCCCTTGCAGCGCCGCGGCTCTATGGTGGAGCGTTGCGGCGCTAATGCATTTTGTAGAAGCGGAAAGGCTTCTGCCTCAGTGGCGCCGCGACCCTAATGATTAGCGTCGCGACCCCACCTATCCGGAAACAAAAAAAATTAGAGGTCAGAATGTTTAACCCAAGATTATTATTATACAGTATAATTGATAAGTATACTGTTTATGTGCTAAATGTCAAAATATTTGTCATTTACATTTCTAGAATAACGTCCGCTATAACTGTATGGGCAGGCGGCGCCCAGTATTTGATTAAACCATCTTATATCATGCATATTAGGTTGATGGTTCCAAACTATATGTGTTATTAGTTTGCATGATGTTAAGATGTCATATTGGATATGGCGTAAAAGAGTTGATCTTGGTTAAAACTCCAAATTAAAATGTTCCCCAAAATTTTTAATACAAGTCTAAATTACAACGCGCCGTCCATTATAATTGTTAAAGTGCAAAATCCTTTTCGACAATACGAGTATTTATGCCAAAGCATTTGCTCTAAGTCTACGAGGACCCAAACTCTTTCATAGATGTGTTTTAATGTAAAGGTAAATGATAAACTTTTGTGGGTATTTACACCAAAGTGTTTGCTCACAAAGGCCAAATTTGCTTAGATACATAAATGCAGTCGTGTAATGGGGTTGACTTGCTTAGACAAATCTTGGCGCCAAAGCGTCGGACTAATCTAAGGACGCAAGATTAAATGTAATATTTGATCAACCAAGAGTTGCAAATAAGTTTTGCAATTGATTTAGAACCTACCAAGATGTGTTATTGAAGTTATCAGCCAAAGAAAATGCGGAGATAGCATAGGCTTGAATCTTGGCCCATTATGACCTCAATTAAAATAGGTATGTATTCTATCATGGGGTCGTAGAAGTATGTTAAAGCTAATTAAACAAAAGGCCATGTTAATTAGCCTAAACAAATGTGTATAATAGGAAACAAATTTTGAGTTTGATTTCCAGTCTATCTAATTCTTCAGATTATTAAAGATGTCGAGCTTATCATTGAAAATGTTGATTGCGATGAACAAACTTACTGGACTAAAAGGAATTTGTGAATAGTACTGAGACAAGAGAAAATAGAATACGTGTTGGACACGGTGTCCCAACAGTCCCTGCGACAGACTCTGCTGAATATGCCTCATTTGATAAGGATGCTTACCAGAAACACATAGATGATACCACTTCAGCGCAGTGCGTGATGTTGTCTTCCAAGTCTATAGAACATCAGAGACAACATAAGAACATGGGGCCCAATGAGATTCTCGAACACTTGAAGAGTCTCTATGACTCATAATCCCAGACTATGGAATATGAGTTGCTAATAGAACTCTTTAAGTGTAAGCTCAATGAAGGGGGCCAGGTCTCGCAGCATGTGTTGAAGATGATAGGGCTGATAGAGAGGCTTGCTTCAATTGGGACGAAGCTTGAAAAGAATATCGATACCACCCTCATCCTGAACTCTCTCCCTCGTTCTTTTGAGAACTTCATAGTGAATTTCAATATGAATGGAATGAAGGTGACTCTGTCGGAGCTGAATAACATGCTCAAGACCTTTGAGTCTTCCAATTCCAAAGGCAAAGATGTGCTCATGGTGAGCTCTTCTAGCCGACCTAAGCCGGAAGGTAAGGAATGACAGAAGAAAAGGGGAAAAGCAATCGATGTGCCCTCAGCTATGAATCCTAAGGGAGGTGTGAAGAAGAAGGTAAATCCGGTTAGGGATGAATGCCTCAACTTCCATAAGAAGGGGCATTGGAAGAAGTACTGCACTGCACCAGGAGGAGGAAAAGCATTAGGTGCTCCTGCCTTTGGTGGATAAGGTATGTACGTCATTGAAATAAATATGTTTATAAATAACTCTCATTCTTGGGTATTGGATACCGTTTGTGGCTCACACATTTGTACAAATGTGCAGGAGCTAACTGATAGCAGGAAGGTTGAACCAAGGGAGGTAGACCTACGCGTTGGAAATGGAGCACGAGTAGATGCTGAGCGCATAGGGACTTATAGATTAAATATACCTTCCGGCAATTGTTTAATGTTGAATAATTGTTTTTATGTACCCTTGTTAACGAGGAATATCATTTCTATCCCAGTTTTGGACATGGAGGGTTTTTCCTCGTATATTTATAATGGCAGTCAAGTGCTGTCTTTTTATAATATTATATATGGAACTGCTCCTCTTGTGGGTGGATTATATACACTAAACTGTAGTCGAGAGATATTCAATGTACAAAATAAACGAGCCAAGATAAGTAATAGAAACTCCACCTACCTATGGCACTGCAAACTTGGTCATATCAACGAATCAAGGATAGCAAGGTTGAGGAAGTTAGACTACCTCAAACCATTTGACTTGGAGTCTTATGGTAACTGTGAATCTTGCTTGAGAGGAAATATGACCAATAAACCACTTTCTGGGAAAGGTGTGCGAGCCAAGGAGGTCCTTGAGTTGGTCCATAATGATGTATGTGGGCCATTCTCGACTCAAGCTAAATGAGGCTTCCCATACTTCATCACTTTTACTGACGACTTCACAAGGTATGGATATGTGTATCTTATGAGGCACAAATCCAAGGCTTTTGAGAAGTTCAAGGAGTACAAGTAAGAAGTAGAGAAGCAACTTGCAACAAGTATCAAGACCCTTCGATCGGATCGAGGAGGTGAGTACTTGAGCAAGGATTTTCTAGATTACTTAAAGCTACATAGAGTCCAATCAAAATGGACACCTCCTGGAACGCCACAGATGAATGGTGTTGCTGAAAGGAGAAATCGAACCTTATTGAATATGGTTCGATCCATGATGAGCTTCTCAGCTCTACCAGCATACCTTTGGGGACATGCTATACAAACCTCTATATATGTTCTGAATAGGGTTCCTTCCAAGTCAGTAGAAAAGACACCCTATCAGATATGGTGTGGCAAGAAGCCATCTCTTAAACATATGAGACCCTGGGGGTGCCCTGCATATGTTAAGAAGATGCTCACTGACAAGTTGGAATTCAAAAGTGAGAAATATTACTTCGTGGGGTATCCAAAGAAAACTAAGGGACACTACTTTTATCTTCCTGAGAACATAAGGTCATTGTTTCCAGGAACACAACTTTCCTTGAAGAAGAATATGTCTATAAGGAACATAGCTGCACAGAGATAGAACTTGAAGAAACTCAAGAACCACAAAATAACATAGAAGTTGAACCCTTGTCGAATGACCTAAACAAGGATTCAGTGGGAGTATCTGGTGAAGATTGGGTACTTAGAGTACACCCTTCAGCCAGTGGGAGTGCTGTGAGAGAGAGTGCATAAATGCAAGGCTCTCATACACAACCAATGGAAGATAATACAATGGTTGTACATCATTCCATTCAGGAAATACATGAAAATGACATTTCTGAAAGCTCTCAAGGTGATGGATTGTCCAACACACAAAGACCTTCTCACAATCAGAATGCAACAAACACTAAAACGCAGAATACTCAACTCCGTAGGACCACTAGGACTCATCGTCCGCCTGAAAGACTTAATCTCCTTATTGAAACACACAATGAGATAGAAATTCCTGATGACGATGAACCTACAACCTACAGCGAAGCTATGTTAGACATTGATTCGCATAGATGGCAAGAAGCCATGAAATCTGAGATGAACTCGATATACATAAATCAAGTTTGGAACTTGGTTGATTTGCCAATAGGGGTTAGACCCACAGGATGCAAATGGGTCTTCAAGAAGAAGATTGATACATGTGGCAAGGTACAGACTTATAAAGCAAGATTGGTGGCTAAAGGTTATAATCAACGGCCTGAGGTCGATTATGATGAAAAATTTTCATATGTTGCTAAGATTAAGTCCATTCAGATTTTACTTGCAATAGCTGCATATTATGACTATGACATTTGGTAGATGGACGTCAAAACTGCTTTTCTCAATGGTAATCTAGTTGAGAAGGTGTATCTGAAACAACCTGAGGGTTTTTCACTTGAGTCCAAACCAAATGTTGTATGCAAGCTACAAAAGTTCATTTATGGGCTTAAGCAAGCCTCGATGAGTTAGAACATTTGTTTCGACAAGGCTATCAAGTTATTTGATTTCGTCAGAAGCAAAGAGGATCCATGTGTTTATAGTAAACACAAGGATAGGAGTATTGCCTTCATTATCATATATGTAGATGACATATTAATAATGGGAGACAATAAGACTCTCCTGCAGTCAGTCAAGGAGTGGTTGTCCAGTACCTTCATGATGGAGGATTTAGGTGAAGCATGCTACATTCTGGGAGTTAGGATCTATAGAGATAAACCTAATAGATTGTTGGGGCTGTCACATTCAATCTACATAGACAAAGTGCTTAGATGTTTTTCTATGGAAAATTCCAAGAAATGCGATCTACCTATGGGACAAAGCATCAAGTTATCTAAGAATGATGGTCCTTCTAATACTAAGAACTTGAACGCATGAAAAGGATCCCATATGCTTCGGCTATAGGATTGATCATATATGCCATGACCTGTACTAGGCCAGATGTGACCTTTGCACTTAGTATGACTTGCAAATTCCAGCAGAATCCTGGGGAAGAACACTGGAAGGCAGTCAAGAGTATTCTTAAGTATCTTAGATGAACTAAAGATTACTTCTTAGTCTATGGTGGGGAAGAAAAGCTAGCTGCTACTGGGTACACTGATGCTAGCTTCCAGACAGATGTTGATGACTACAAATCTCAATCTGGGTACACATTCATTTTCAATGGTGGAGTAGTAAGTTGGAAAAGTTCCAAACAAGCTACAACTGCTGATTCGACAACAGAAGCTGAGTACATTGCTGGATCTGAAGCCGGTAAAGAAGTTGTCACGATATCTGAGTTCCTGAAGGAACTATGGGTTGTTCTAAGTGTCATTTGTCCAATAACGGTTTATTGTGACAACACTGGTGCGATTGCGCAAGCTAAGGAACCAAGATCAACCAACAGAAACAAGCATGTACCAAAGAAGTACCACATACTCAGGGAGATGGTGGAGACTGAAGAGATTAGATTAGACTATGTTCCCACAGACGATAATCTAGCTGACCCATTCACTAAAATATTAAGCTTAGTCAAGCATAATGGTCATTTTGAGAATATGGACATTAGATATGTTGGAGATTAGCTCTAGGCCAAGTGGGAGATTGAAAGTGTATTTATGTCCTAAAGACAATCTGTATTAGGACAAATGTACTTTATACACATTCGTATTATTATTAATGGAGATTAATATTTTGGCATTTGCAAATTACTGAATTATTAATTGATTATTTATAATGTTCTATAATATGCATCCCTGGAGGTTACGCTGTTATTAATAGTGTGAGATATTAATATTATCACGTAACTCTTAAATAGCCTCGACTAATGATCATCGAGAATGGGATATCGATGATATGTGATAAGTCGACATGTGGTCTGCATCACATCCTTAGAGGATGTAATATGTCTCACCGGCTATGAGTAATGACTACTCTTGATGGACACATGGATACTTTTGAAGTATTGGTATACCCTGCTGATATAATATTTGTTATATTTGTCTAAAGTATGATCAACGTGTGGGAGATAGAAGTCCTTAGACTTGAGGTCAATATGCGTCTTGTCCACAAAGTAATGTACTTTGATCCCGTCCTAAGCTCAAATGCCTTATAGGTTGAGATACGACTTGTATTGTGTACATTACGATGTGGATTAAATGTGGTAGTTGAGCCAAGATTAGGATTCATTCCTCGAATGTATATTCGAGAGAACACTCGGATTCTCAGTGATATTAGGTTGACTAAGTCATTGGCCAATGCAATAGACGTATTTAGAATATGGTCTAGTTGTCAACTAATATAAATGAGATACAATGATTAAGTCATTTGGATAGACACTTGACAAATCCTAAGCTTGATCGGGTGTGCCGTGAATGAAAGAATTTTATCTTACCACATAAAGGTTAAGTTTACTGGATTCGCGTAAACGTACTTTACATATTGAGTTCGTCTTGCGGCGCCATCTAGGAGTTCCGCGTAGACCTTAATGTGATTAATGTCGATATGAGAAGGCATGTAGGGTAACACTATGTCGATTGTCCGTTCGATCTAAGGATGTATTGAGAGAGTAATTAAATGTTCGATTTAGAATCGAGATATTTAAATGAATAATGATTATTTTAATTAAGTTAAAATTGGATTTTGGATTTAATTAAGAATGCACAGAAAATAAATCTAGACAGTGTAGGAGCACGTCGAGCGCCGCAACGCCTCTGCCTCAAATTTTGGGCCAGGCTCAAGGTCAAACCCTAATATGATTTTGACCTATTTTTCAACTATAAATAGAGGCATTCACTTCATTATTCATACACACAAATTTCCTGAAAATCATTCTAAGCCTTAGAGACTTAGAATTAAAATACTTTCTCAAACCTCTGCCGGATTTCCTAGCTTTCCGAAAGAGAAATACATTGAAGCTTGGAGCTTGCAATCGGAAGGGCAACCGCGTGTCAACCTTATAGTAGATAAATATTCTAGATACTATAACTTGTAAGTATTATGCTTTATGTTACAGGTTTGATTGCTGTATAACCATATCAGAAAAGTTATTGGGGTAAGTAAGAAACAAAATTTTAAACTTTTGTTGTACCTTACTTATGTGTTTTGAACCCAACAAAATCTCTACACATCCTTCCTCGGTACAAAATCAAAATCAGCACAACTATCTGTCTCCTTCTAGCTGGTTGAGACATCAACAACTGTCACCCCTACCTATAAATCGCCATGTATAAGCATAAGGTTGATATTAGTCAAAGGAAGTCAAAATGTTCTACAACAAAGTATTCCACTTATGATCTAATTTACTGTATACTTTTGCAAATTATAATTTTTAGCTGACTTTATATACTAGTTATCTTAAGGGTTTATTTCCTATAAAGTGATAGTGTAAACAATTTTGCCCTATCAGCTTCCTATAAAACAGGTACTCCATCCGTTCCAATTTATGAGTAACACTTTCCTTTTTAGGATCGAACAGATTCGGAGGGGAAACAGAGCTCGTTGAGTTTAGTATCAGCCCGTTCCAATACAGAAAATTCGAAGAGAATTACTCTCTGCAGTTGCCATTTTCCTCAACCAAATGCTACAGTTTGTGGAGAGTGTTAATTACTCGAATCTCGATGATGAAAGATCATCTGGCAGCGGTTGGAGAAAAAGGATTTTCTTTTTCATTTCCAATTTCTTTTATTCCAGCGGCCCCGCCGCATTAACAAAATATATTATTATTATTATTATTATGAAATCGATCCGAATCGTTAAATTGAGTTAAACCGATTTAATAAATTGAAAATCAACTCGGTTTGACTTGATTTGATTTTAAATTTTAAAAACCGATAACATTTTGATTTGATTTGGTGTTAAATAAAAAAAATCATAACCAAACCAATAGATATAACCAGTTTTATAATATTATACACACACACACACACACACACACATATATATATATATATAATAGGATTATGACTGGACTAAGACCAGATTAAAAAAAAATTATTATACACAGGAGATAAGACTACCGAACATATACTTATATAACAAGAGGAACAAGAAGGAGGAAGTACCGAGTAGGATTCACTCACATATTACTACACACCCCTCTATACTCAATTGAAATACACAACAAGAAAAATATAGCAACCACCCTCTAAATGTTTTCTCCATTCCTACCAACACCCCTTTGTATGATATAAGCAACCATGTATTACTTTAAATTGTTATTACTTATTTCCAGTTCATCGTAGAACACCCTCGGGGGTTACCCGAAAGGGAAACCTCCCTCTTATCTTCAAATTATGTAAGTTTTATATTTTGGTTACTTATCTCCAAATCTATGTATATTACTATGAAATATTGTTTTTAATGTTATTGTTTTGATTATATATCATGATCCTGTTATTCTCAGTATATGGTTATTTGATTAGCCTCTTAGAAACCTTCATGGATCAGCCAGTAAATTCCTAAGCTAACGGTGGTTAGCAGAATGGCCATGTCCGCTGAAAGGACGATGAAGGCCTGTTAAATTGGGTGTGGCTGGAGACGACTGTTTTGAAGAACATAAAGCTAAAAAGAAGAGATGAACAGTATAATTGGATTATGACTGGACTAAGTCCAGATTAATAAAAAATAAATAAAATTTTTTTATTATATACAGGAGATAAGACTACCGAACATATACTTATATAACAAGAGGAACAAGAAGGAGGAAGTACCGAGTAGGATTCACACACATATTTTTCAGTTCAGCGTAGAACACCCTCGGAGGTTAACCGAAAGGGAAACCTCCCTCTGATCTTCAAATTATGTAAGTTTTTATATTTTGGTTACTTATCTCCAAATCTATGTATATTACTATGAAATATTGTTTTTAATGTTATTGTTTTGATTATATATCATGATCCTATTATTCTCAGTATATTGTTATCTGATTAGCCTCTTAGAAACCTCCATGGATCAGCCAGTAAATTCCTAAGCTAACGGTGGTTAGCAGAATGGCCATGTCCGTTGAAAGGACGATGAAGGCCTGTTAAATTGGGTGTGGCTGGAGACGACTGTTTTTAAGAACATAAAGCTAAAAAGAAGAGATGAACAGTATAATAGGATTATGACTGGACTAAGTCCAGATTAATAAAAAAAAATATTATACACAGGAGATAAGACTACCGAACATATACTTATATAACAAGAGGAACAAGAAGGAGGAAGTACCGAGTAGGATTCACACACATATTTTCCAGTTCAGCGTAAAACACCCTCGGGGGTTACCCGAAAGGGAAACTTCCCTCTTATCTTCAAATTATGTAAGTTTTTATATTTTGGTTACTTATCTCCAAATCTATGTATATTACTATGAAACATTGTTTTTAATGCTATTGTTTTGATTATATATCATGATCCTGTTATTCTCAGTATATGGTTATCTGATTAGCCTCTTAGAAACCTCCATGGATCAGCCAGTAAATTCCTAAGCTAACGGTGGTTAGCAGAATGGCCAAGTCCGCTGAAAGGACGATGAAGGCCTGTTAAATTGGGTGTGGCTGGAGACGACTGTTTTTTAGAACATAAAGCTAAAAAGAAGAGATGAACAGTATAATAGGATTATGCTTGGACTAAGTCCAGATTAAAAAAAATTATTATATACAGAAGATAAGACTACCGAACATATACTTATATAACAAGAGGAACAAGAAGGAGGAAGTACTGAGTAGGATTCACACACATATTTTCCAGTTCAGCGTAGAACACCCTCGGGGGTTACCCGAAAGGGAATCCTCCCTCTTATCTTCAAATTATGTAAGTTTTTATATTTTGGTTACTTATCTCCAAATCTATGTATATTACTATGAAATATTATTTTTAATCTTATTGTTTTGATTATATATTATGATCCTGTTATTCTCAGTATATGGTTATCTGATTAGCCTCTTAGAAACCTTCATGGATCAGCCAATAAATTCCTACGCTAACGGTGGTTAGCAGAATGGCCATATCCGCTGAAAGGACGATGAAGGCCTGTTAAATTGGGTGTGGCTGGAGACGACTGTTTTTAAGAACATAAAGCTAAAAAGAAGAGATGAACAATATAATAGGATTATGACTGGACTAAGTCCAGATTAATAAAAAAAAAAATATAGCAACTCTGTACTACTTTAAGTTGTTATTACTTATTTCCAGTTCAGCGTAAAACACCCTCGGGGGTTCCCCGAAAGGGAAACCTCCCTCTTATCTTCAAATTATGTAAGTTTTTATATTTTGGTTACTTATCTCCAAATCTATGTATATTACTATGAAATATTGTTTTTAATGTTATTGTTTTGATTATATATCATGCTCATGTTATTCTCAGTATATGGTTATCTGATTAGCCTCTTAGAAACCTCCATGGATCAGCCAATAAATTCCTAAGCTAACGGTGGTTAGCAGAATGGCCATGTCCACTGAAAGGACGATGAAGGCCTGTTAAATTGGGTGTGGCTGGAGACGACTGTTTTTAAGAACATAAAGCTAAAAAGAAGAGATGAACAGTATAATAGGATTATGACTGGACTAAGTTCAGATTAAAAAAAAAAAGCAACCCTGTACTACTTTAAGTTGTTATTACTTATTTCCAGTTCAGCGTAGAACACCCTCGGGGGTTACCCGAAAGGGAAACCTCCCTCTTATCTTCAAATTATGTATGTTTTTTATATTTTGGTTACTTATCTCCAAATCTATGTATATTACTATGAAATATTGTTTTTAATGTTATTGTTTTGATTATATATCATGCTTATGTTATTCTCAGTATATGGTTATCTGATTAGCCTCTTAGAAACCTCCATGGATCAGCCAGTAAATTCCTAAGCTAACGGTGGTTAGCAGAATGGCCATGTCCGCTGAAAGGACGATGAAGGCCTGTTAAATTGGGTGTGGCTGGAGACGACTATTTTTAAGAACATAAAGCTAAAAAGAAGAGATGAACAGTATAATAGGATTATGACTGGACTAAGTCCAGATTAAAAAAAAATTATTATATACAGGAGATAAGACTACCGAACATATACTTATATAACAAGAGGAACAAGAAGGAGGAAGTACCGAGTAGCATTCACACACATATTACTACACACCCCTCTATACTCAATTGAAATACACATTTAAACACACCCCTTTTTATATTGGTATCAGCGCTTGAAGATTTTAGTACAACTCATCAGTTAATGAAAGACGATTATAAAACTGTTAAAAAAGAATTAGACTCTATTTATCCAGAGTATATTAGGATAAGTGGCACTAAAGAAGACCCTTTAAGATTAAATAAGTTAATAGATATAATATCAAAGTTAGAATATAAATTACTTGGACTTATAAAAGCTAGAAACCAAAACCATAGACGTTTTAAACCATATTAGAAATATATGAGATCTATACCATTTATAAAAAGAATTAGAAATAGTTGGTGGATTATAGATAGAGAGATAAAAAGAAAGAAAAAATATATACTAGCCTAAAAAGCTCTAGGCACCTACTTAGAAATATTAAAATCAAAACAGAGAACTCAAGCTGAAATAATCAGACAGTTTGAAGACTTAAGACCACACCTAGAATTAATAAAATCCTTTAATTTATCTCAAAGACTACAGGAAAGTATACTATTTAAAAGAGTTGATAAAGACTTAATCTCTCATATAGAGTGGGAGTTACAAGGAATACAAAGTGACATAACTTACTCTAGAGATTGGTTAGAATATCACACCAGAGTTAATAAAATAACTATACCTCTAGGATAAAAATAGATAATCTAAAACACCTAGAATATTTAGATTTAAGACTATATCCAGAAAAGAAATATAGAGTTTTAAAAGACCATAGCATATTAAAGTGTAATTTTAGTACTGGAGAACACACACTACATAGTGAAGACAAACATCTAAACACTATAGTAGACTTAATTATCAATTTAAGTGAAAATTTACAAGAAAGCAATAAACATATTGGTAAATTTCTAGAAATACTAGAAAAGTCTCAGATTGGACAGAAAAAGATTTTTGAAACATCAAAAGAAAATCTAGAATATAAACACTCTAGTAAACACGTGTGATTTTAAAAAATTAACCACAAAGGAAGAAACAAAAAACTTATCTAAAATAATCATAGATAACCTACTAAAATTAGATTTAAAAATAAATCAGAAATTAAACACTGTAGAACAAAGTTTAGGTTCTTTAAAAATAGAAATTAATACTATAGGAAAGACGGTTAAAGAATTAAAAGAAATAACCCTTTCATGAGTAGATTGACCTTAATCCAAGAAGAAGCCCTAAAAATAACAGAAAAGTATTTATCGGTACCTTTAGATTATAAAGAATACATACCAGGTTCAAAATCAGACCAAATAATAGTACATCAGAACATTACCACCATCTCATTAATATTAAACATCATCAGGAAAATAGAAGCTATAACTGTAAAGTTAGAACTAATTAATCATCGTATTCTTCAGTTAGAAAAAGCTAAAGAAAAATAAAGAGAGTTAAGCAAAGATCAACATGTAGACGAACTTATAGATCAATTAAAAAAGGTTGAAATAACCCCTCAAAAAGACAGAGTTAGAATAACTAGAAAGGCCCAAAAATGGACCTTTTTCAATTAGATCAAGAGACAAAGGAGAAGGATCAATAGTAGTTTTTACAAACAACAAAGTAGGCAATAATCTTATATCAAGAATTCTAAATAGAAAAACCCCAGAACAGAATAATCAACAGTTAAGTGAGATAATAAACATAGAAAGATATATACAAATCTTTCAACAGAATCAGTTAAAACTATTAAACCCTAGAACACTGTACAATGTAGGACAGTTCTCACAAACTGCACAACTATACAGACACTATAGAGAAGAACAATTATCAGTTATAGAAAATAACGCTAGTACTTTAAACCTAATCAATCAGGAGTCTCTAAGGCAGATTAAAGGAACAAATAAGACTCTCATGCACATGGGATTAATCATAATAGGATTAAAAAGTTTTAACTAGAAAAAATTTAGGAAGCAAAGTCTTAATAGTAATTTACGACGATAGATGGTCGGATATGAAAAAATCAATAATAGGAATGACAGAAATAGACAAGACTAATAACGGAGGAATCTTTTACATTAGTCCAGATTTCGTAATGAACCTAACAGAATTTGGAAAACACATAAAAATAGGAATACAAACTAAAGGTTATGAAGAAATGAGTAAAGGAAATAATTTGCTTATTTGCACAGGTTTTTTTGGGGAAATGACAACTAATAGTATACAGGGGTGTGTAGTAATATGTGTGTGAATCCTACTCGGTACTTCCTCCTTCTTGTTCCTCTTGTTATATAAGTATATGTTCGGTAGTCTTATCTCCTGTATATAATAATTTTTTATTTTTTATTTATTTTTTATTTTTTTTAATCTAGACTTAGTCCAGTCATAATCCTATTATACTGTTCATCTCTTCTTTTTAGCTTTATGTTCTTAAAAACAGTCGTCTCCAGCCACACCCAATTTAACAGGCCTTCATCGTCCTTTCAGCAGACATGGCCATTCTGCTAACCACCGTTAGCTTAGGAATTTACTGGCTGATCCATGGAGGTTTCTAAGAGGCTAATCAGATAACCATATACTGAGAATAACATGAGCATGATATATAATCAAAACAATAACATTAAAAATAATATTTCATAGTAATATACATAGATTTGGAGATAAGTAACCAAAATATAAAAACTTACATAATTTGAAGATAAGAGGGAGGTTTCCCTTTCGGATAACCCCCGAGGGTGTTCTACGCTGAACTGGAAATAAGTAATAACAACTTAAAGTAGTACAGGGTTGCTTATATCATACAAAGGGGGGGTGGTAGGAACGGAGAAAACATTTAGAGGGTGGTTGCTATATTTTTCTTGCTCTCTCCATTTGCTCTTGTTTTCGCTCTGCTTTAGTCTGTCTATCTTCTCTTTATTTATAGGCTTGAGGCGGACTTCAAATCCGGACTTCAAATCTGTCTTCCGGACTTCAACTTCGGACTTCAAATATTTTTAGAATCTTTTTTGTTTCAGCCGGGTGCGCATTGGGCCCCATCGTCACGTGAAACTTTTGAAAAAGAGACTTTATTTATTTTGTCCGTTGTTTGTGCTGTCCTTCTTTTTGTAAAGTTATTTTCTTTCCGTCTTTCTTTATGTCACTACGGTCCTTTCTGTCTGTTTTACGTCTTGTCTGCTTTCTGTCATTGTCTTATCCTTGTTTTTTCCACCGTATTATTCTAGGTGTCTAAATTATGGAGTGCAATCGTATCAAAACTCATTCCGGAATCATTGTCATCCTCTGGGTTTTGAGAATCTTGGAATGCACTGTCTGGAACAAAATCATCTTCTCCTGAACTTGGACTAAGAACTGGAGATGTATTTGGTAGTTCTTGAGTATGAGCTATGTGTTTGTCTTGTTCAACATCTTCATTTTGTCTTGTCTGAAAAAACCTTTCTAATGTCTCTTTAACCATGTTTTCTATGTCATTTTTCTTTTTTCTTATGGACACTGTCTTTTTAGAAGTTGATCCTTGAGTTAATGTTCTGGGTAGTCTGCGTCTAGTCTGTGATGTCTCTGCAATAGGAGTTTCCTCCTTTTCACTTTTTGGCAAAGTAACAGCCTTAAACGGATTTGTTAAGTCTTTACCGGCTACCGTTTGAGCCAGACTAGCTACATCTCTATCCGATGTAGTGGATCTAATTGCATTCAGGGGGGAACGCACACCCTTCTCATCCATTTTTTCCTGAGATGGAGAACTCTGAAGTGCTTGTAACTTTTGTTCTAACATTCTTACTTTTTCTGTGAGCTTTATTCTGTCTTCCATGAGTGCTTCTTTCTGCTGATTCAGTCGCTTGACTGTTTCAGTCATGGTTGTGCAATGGTCACCGAAAATTACTTTGTCTGTGGCTCGTTGTATATTATACTGAGTGATTGGTTCTGGATTATTTCTTAGAGCTGGGGAAATATAGTAATTTGGTCCTAACACTCCCCTTGCATAAGTAAAAACATTAAATCCTTTAAAAAGTGGTTTTTTAAAGTCTTTGATAGAGTCTATGACTTCTATCCATGTCTGAAAAATTCCATTAACTCTACCATGAACTACAACATAAAATTTGAAACGCTTGTCTTGGTTTTTGTCTGAAAAGTATTGGCAAAGACAATTTATTGTAGCCACTAAATGACTATTGTCTTTCTTATTATGTGCTATCCACAAATTGTCTACTAAACATTTCTGTTGTTTGTCTAATACGAAATCTGGTAAGACTTTAAAGGTTAAATTAGAAGTTGGAAAAAAGACTAGATTGTTTCTTTCGAAGTATATTCTTTCGAAAACATTTTTGTCTAATTCTATTGTAGGTCTAAAATGAACGTTTCCAAGTATCTTTTGTCTGTAACTTTCTTGGGAGTCGGCTTTGCCTTTCCCTTTGTCTGGAGTCTGAGAACTTGAAGGTCTCATTGTCTGTGTCAAAAATCATTATTCAGTTAGAAGTAATCTTTAATCTACTTAGTTGATCAGCTAGGCTATTGTCTTTTCCTTTAATGTGTTCGAAAACTAGATTATAGATTGAAATTGTATCTAAGAAATTTAGCCATCGCCGTCTACTGCTATTTTTATCGTTTATTTGCTGATGAAACTTTACTATAGCTTCACAACCGGTTCTTATTAAAATTTCTGGTTTATTTAATATGTATAACCTAAAGGCGTTTAAGCCGTAGATTACTGGTAGGATTTCTGCGTCTATACTACTCATATTTCCTTTCTCTCTATACTTACCACTTTGGTAAGCACAAATCTTTTCGTTGATACATATTAAATAAACCAGAAATTTTAATAAGAACCGGTTGTGAAGCTATAGTAAAGTTTCATCAGCAAATAAATAATAGGAGATGGCTAAATTAAATAAAGCTATAGTAAAGTTTCATCACACACACACACACACACACACACACACACACACACACACACATATATATATATATATATAATAGGATTATGACTGGACTAAGACCAAATTAAAAAAAAATTATTATATACAGGAGATAAGACTACCGAACATATACTTATATAACAAGAGGAACAAGAAGGAGGAAGTACCGAGTAGGATTCACACACATATTACTACACACCCCTCTATACTCAATTGAAATACACATTGAAACGCACCCCTATATATATATATATATATTCAAAATTTTAGGTCTTTCTAAATCCAATATAAATTCAAATTAGGGAATAAAACGTTACTATATACCATTTAAAAATATTTATAATTTTTAGCAGAGTTACTTAGTTTACATTCCTTACACCTGTATTTCTATCATAAACCCAGTAAAAAATAAGAATATCTTAATTATTTAGTTTTGAACTCTAACAACCTTGACCCTTAATTTCATGCTCAACCTATAAATAATTTCGGACTAATTCTTTCAAAGAATGGTTTTGCCCAATATCACAAAGGATAATTTTGTTGGTAATGAAATTTTAATTTTTTTCTCTCTTCTACCGACCTTCTCTTTTTAATTATATAGTATATGTTTTTTATTATTATATTATACTCATAATATTATTAGTATAATCAATAATATATACTATTATACTCTTAATATTATTGATATAATTAGTAATATCTATTATTAGATTTATAAATGTATATAATTAGTACAAATATTATACTCATAATCTTATCAATATAATTATTAAATTATACTCATACTATTTCTAGTATAATTGGTAATATATATTATTACATTCGTAATACTACTGGTAAATTAGTAATATATATTATTATCCAAATACTTTACGACTTTATTCTCGTTGCTGAAGGTGAAAAAATTCACTCATTCACCTAATTTACTCTCACACAATCAATATATCCATACCTGAATAAATTGAATAGATCATTGTCAAATTCGTATTTAGTTACCTTTTAATTTAAAAATTCTTTGTATTAAAAATATATTTTAAACCCATAAAAATTAGACCAAACTGATAAAATCGACAATTCTGGAATTAATAAAATTTATACGATTATGATTTGGTTTGGTTTGGTTTTAATCCAAAATCGACTCAAATCGGACAATAAACACCCCTAATTATTATGATCCATACTTTGATAATGTGACATAATTTTTTGACCAAGAACTCTATTTTGCTTCTTTCTTTCGGTAAATACTTACCCACATCAGATATGTACACTAATTTTTTTTTAATTTTCTATGGTGAAGAGATTTAATGAAGTAAATATATACATTAATTAATCATAATTAAATAATAGTTGTATATATTCAAACATATGACATACATCCATTGGCATGGTGTAAACAACCCATATGAGTCAGTTTTGTATAACTATAATACATAAACAGACCCTCTTGGACTCAACTGATAAGTATGCACTCCAACTTTGAGTATGCACAAGTAGACACTTCAACTTGTATAAAGTTGAACACGTAAACACAAATGTTGATGTGTCATTGACGTGACTTATTAATTTTGGAGGTGTGTAGATAATCATTTCGTAAGTTGCAGTGTTCAACTGACAAAGTGGAGACAAAATTGAGCTAGCTTGTTCACATCCAAAATTAAAAAACATACTTGCCAGCTGAGGCCAAATTTGAGGGCATATTTATGTATTATACCTTTTATATATGAAATGAACCTTTGAAATAAGAGTTAGCGGACAAGCAGTTAAGAATTGACCGAACTGATTCGGTGAGGAACCGGAGCTCTTCGAGCTTATTATCAGCTGTTGCAATACAGAAAACTTGCAGAGAATTGCTATCTACAGTTGCCATTTTCTTTAACCAATTGATAGAGAATTGCTACTTTAATTATATGCATGTGTCTTGATAAGGCCCTAAAATTCCAAACATATTTTTATTAAAATTGATGTGTATAATTAAATAAGATGAGATACTTTGTGTGGTTAATTATAGAATAGACGCTTGAAAACACGTGCAAAAGTTGAATAAAAATATCTAATAAAAACACTTTATTAAGTATGTATTAAGGTATTCAATTTAAATAGGCTGTAATCCAAATCTCTCAAAAAAATTATTGACAACTTTAAGGAATTATTAATATATTAAACCTAAATTATATCTACACCGGTTACGCATTAGTCTTCTGTTGGGAGTGTGTAGACATGACCTGCACTTCAATTTTTTTTTGTTGTCTGTGATTTTGTGAAAGTCGGGAATTTGTCAGATGAAGGTTGAATATTTGATAAAAGTCACTTGATGTACGTCTTCAAATCACTATTTCAATAGTTTACTTAAAAGTTAAAACCAAAAATTTCACAGCCGTGCAATTATTTAAATTTTATAGGATTTATATTCATAAAATAATTTCTATTGTTAGCTAATAAAATTGAATTAATTATTCAAGTTCAATAAATATTAGTTTCATTAAAATTCAATTTAATTGGGCTAAGCCATTGATTGGGCCTCAAATAATGAGCTACTTTGTTAAGTCCATATATGGTTTTATTCTAGAGGTCCAATTTGTTATTTATCAAATGACATGACATGCAAGTTAAATAAAGAAGTCAATAAGATCTATGTCACATGTCAAAATGATACCTCATTGACAAGTCCAATAAAAATACGTGTACAAGTAATATGTTTCAGCCGATCAAATATCATCATGTTATTACAATCTAATCGATCAAAATGAGCTTTATCCTCATCTTGACTTTTTCATCTTACAACTATAAATAGGGATCTTCATGATTTAGTAAAGAGATCAGAATTCAGAACAAGGATGCTCGTGGAATATCAAAGGCCACTAATTTCTCTACAAGCTGCAGTTATTCAAGCGTTTCTACACAAGCTGCAGTTATTCAAGCGTTTCTACACAAGCTACAGTTATTCAAGCGTTTCTCTACAAGTTTCAGGTTTAACTACTTATACTCAAAGATCAAGAATGAGACAAATTAAATATCAAGGCGTTCAAGATCAAAGTTACTTGTTCTGGGATAATGACATCTATTAAAGTGTTCGTGAGAATAAATCAAATTTTCTTCCAAGTTCAAGATTATAATTCAAGATCAAGATCAAGTTTTAAGCCCTTGAACTCAAATAAAAGTCAATATTAAATCTATCCGATTCAAGATCAAGCTTTAAGCCCTTAAATAAAAATACAAGTCAAGATAACCACCAAATTCAAGATCAAACACAAAGACATTTGAATTTCATTTCTAAAAAAATGAAAGAATTCATAAGAAATTGCAACATTCACTATATTTGAAACAAAGTATTACAATTATTGTGGTAGTTGCCATTCTCGATTATTTTCTTGAGGCGAAATTATGTATAACTTCATGAAGACTAGTGCGACAACAAAGTTAATCATTCATGTTAAACAAGGCAATATACCCGTGATATACACCCAATATACAGAAGTGTATATCACGGGCAAATGGAGCAAAGCAGTAGCTCACGGTATCCAGTGGGCTGGCAGTCACGGAAGCCCAACAATCAGCCCATCACGGGCAGATTACAATTATGTAATCTTGTATATATGGTACATATATTTGATGTATATTATAGTGTATTTGTTATCTAAATTAGGATGATACACTTACCATAATTGTATAGTTAGAATCATGGTAGAATAATGTTTTAGGAATAGAATAGGAATAGGATTCTCCTATTTTGTAACTTGTATAAATACCTTTCAATTAATGAAAATAATCAAGGGGATTATTTCTTTCAATGCAATTCTATATACATTCTCTTTGTCTTCTTTTGAGTCTGAAGTTGTTTGAGATTTGCTCTACTTTAGCCACGGTGGAAGATTGATGAGGCCACTTTCGTGGAAGAAAGACTTAATTATGAGGTTCTTCATTGAGAATTATAAGATTATTTTAGAGGCTATAATGTTTTGTTTCATTAATCAGGGTATTTTACGGTCCATCTAATTTTAAAATTAATCTAAGGTTGTACCATGAAGACACCTATTGCTATATTAAAAAGAAGAGTTTTTTTTTCCTTTTTCAACTTCCTGATCTTCCGCCATTTTTTTTTATTTCTTTCTTCTGCCCGATATTTATTACATGTATTGGAAATTGACTATTCAGATTCACGACGAGAAGTTTCATATTTGGAGTGAAGCACTTCCTAACAAATATGACCCAATGTCCAGTAGAGTTCGAATCTAAAACGTATGATTAAAAATAATGGAATCCACTCTGTCGATCTAGCGGAAAAATGGTTTTATCATGAGATACAAATGAAATGTGTAACTTTGAAAACACAAAAGGAATTCAAGCTTTTGTGAAATCCAAACACATAACTAAGCGTGAGGTCGAGGGTTCAAACTATAGTAGCACTTGGGCTGAATAATCAAAACCTTTCAATTATCTCAAACCTTGTTTTGTAATATATTACCACTTTTTTTAAATAAAAAGAGACTCAAAGAAAGAATATAGCTTTCACCGACTTCTTTTTACGAAACACTTTTACTAATTATTTCACAGAAATAAAAACATTAAGAACTTTAAAAAGATAGCCAAATTAGAGAAATAAATTTGTGTTGACTCAACTATTCAAATATACTGACTGCTGTTAGTGCCATAACCTTAAGGCAATTTAACAAATCTTTTCATGAAGTCAACCACATAGATAATCGACCAAATGAACAGGAAAAAAACCCACTCGCAATTAAAATGAATTATTTTTGGGCACGCCAATTGAAAAGAAGATTGGCTGTAGGAAAGTTAGAGTACTAAGCTATTCCTTCTGCTCCATAATAAGTATTTTTTTATATAACTAAAAAAATATTAATTATTTTATTTTAAATTGATTCTTATTTAGATAAGTAAATTTTTATATAATAAAAAATTATCAAATAAATATTATTTAATCAAGAATACTAGTCAAAATATATTTTTTTTTAAATTAATATTTTTTTGAAGGGCGAGGCAAAGACAAAGATACTTGGATGATTTAGTTGGCGGGACCACAAAAGTCTTTTTGTAGGTAGCAGGGGCCCCCTTTTTATTTTTTATTTATGTTGAATCCAGAAATTACTAATGAAGTGATTAGTAAATATGCGGGGGCCTTTGTGCATTTTTAAAAACTTATGAGTTAAGTTTCTAAACTTTCAAAACAATCCTTTTTTCTTCCCCTTTTCTTCATTGTTCATTTTCCCTCCAACTCCAACGATCATTCAACTTCCTCCTTCTCCCACAACTCCATCCATCTCCAAAAACATATTTGAAGGCAGCTTTGGGAGCCAAAAAGCTATTTTTATAGCCAAGATTTGAAGATTTCAGCTGAAGAACAGTTGTAGGTTTCAGAAGCCCTAATTTTTCCTATTTTGATTTCTTTTGAGTTCAAAATGGTATTTTTAATGTCTTATTTAGTGATCTTTTGAGTTTATAATCATTGTGGAGCCCTAATTAGTTGATATTGATTATTTATTGATTCCGATTTACAGTCATTGCCAAACTCTAATTATTTTTTACCATTGTATTTTGCGTGTCTTATTTGTTGACTCTTTAGAGTTTATAGTCATGGTGATGACAAGAAGACAAACCGGATCACTTTGGAGAGTCGAATACATGCCTTCTTCATCTAAAAAAAGGTTAAGAAACGACGTTATTGACCTACATCTCGATGTAGGTGAAGTTGAAGCCCGAAAGAAGTTAATTAATAGAGCAAAGATACAACCAAAGGATAACACTAATGGATGAAAGAAACAACAAGAGGATTTAATTGATAGACAAGATAAAGAAGCAAATGAGTTAATTAATAGACGAGATAAAGAACCAGATGAGTTAATTAATAGATGAGATGAAGAACCAGATGAGTTAATTAATAGACGAGAAGAACTAGATAAGTTAATTCATAGCCCAGATGAAGAAGAGGCAGACTCTTCGTCTCTTGATAAGCTTCTTAATGAGATTGGGTCGCCATTAAAACCCTTCTCGGAAATCGAGAAAATATCCAATCCAATTCCGATACTGGGTAGGATTCATCGCCCTTTAAGTGTCGGTTCCTCCATATTTAGATATGGAAATAGATTCATATAGATATATGAATTTGAATCTGAGGAAGAAAAAGTAGCCAATTGTGGTCTTGGAGAAGAGGAATGTCTCGAATGCGAGGTTTCAGAAGATGGGGAGGACAATAGTAATCGTTTATTTGTGCCTGAAAAGTTCAAGTCTATCACTGTAGAAAAGTTGAAAAGGCTTGTATTGAACTCATGTCTTTTGGAAGACGTTGATTTTCCTGCCAGGATCATAGTAAGGTCTAGTATGAAGTCGTGGTTTGGTTTTAAAGTTCTATTGCGAAATCATAAACTTCTAAATCTGTTTTGTAGAACTTGTTTTGGCCACTTCTTGGACCTGCTCTCAGACTAGGATATATTTAGTGGAAAGTTTGTTCATTCGCTTCTTCTATGATAAATTACCAATTGAAAGAAGAAACATGAGATGTGATTTTTGATTGATGATATGTCATGTTGTTTTGGGCTGAGGGAGTTTGCATTGGTCACTGGGTTGAATTGTGGGGCCTTCCCTAGAGGAAAGGAGTCGAATAAGGTCCTAGAAAAGTGGGCAAGAAAAAATTAAATCATGTATTACGTAAGATTTGCTCGTGAAGAGCTTAGAAAACAAAACATTGTCCAAATTGGACAAGCTTAAGATTTCCTTTTTGTGGTTTGTTCATTGTATTATATTGGCATGACAATTCTAAAACAGTTGAGACGAGATGGATAAACTTGGTTGAATCGTTGTCGCGCTTTAACAAATATCCTTGGTGAAAGATATGCTTTAATCTGACTTGGGATTACTTGAAGAAGGTGGACATGTTTAAATTGTTTATTCAATTCAATAACGATCCCACTACAACACCAACTTACTATTTTTATGGATTCCCCTGGACATTGCTCGTAAGTTATCATACCAATATCATTTTATTATAGACCATTGGTATTCAGTTGACCCTATTATGTGTTGCGTTCCATTACATGCATGTGTATATGAATCAATCTCTTTTGTTGGATGTAATGGTGCCAAATCAGGGGTTGTTCCTCTTCCAACTCTAAGGATGTTGACATAGCGCACTTCATGCCAATATGAATCTAATCCATTCAAAAAGAAAATACCTGCTAAAGAGGTAACAATTTGAACTTAAGTCTATTAGAATGTCAATATTGATACACTATAAACTAAAGGGAAATACCTGCTGAAGAGGTAACAAATTTAACTTAGGTCTATTAGAATTTCAAAACTAGTACACTATAAACTAAAAGAAAATACATGCTGAGGAGGTAAGAATTTTTAACTTTAGAATGTCAAAATTGGTACATTATAAACTAAAAGAAAATACATGCTGAAGAGGTAACAATTTTTAACTTAAGTCTATTAGAATGTCAAAACTGGTACATTAAAAACTAAAAAGAAATACATGATGAAGAGGTAACAAATTTTAACTTAAGTATATTAGAATGTCAAAACTGGTAGATTATAAACTACTTATTTTATGAACTGATCTTGTTGTTTGTTTGTTGAACTTAAGAGGGTGCGTCCTTTTCTTTACCTAACTATTGATGAGACGGAGAAGGATCACTAAGAAATCTTGTACCTTATGATGATTGTTGATGCGACATGGATCATTAGGTCAGTATAGCCCCGCCAACGAAGAAATAAGGTACATGTGGATGAAGAAATAGATGCATTGAGGGAGGAGATTGCTTATGCGACATGGATCAATAAGCCAGTATAGCCCCCCCCCCCCTCCGCCAATGATATCTAGTAGAGCGGGAGCCTATGACTTTTGGAGGTAGTAGTGGATTTTACAAGGAGTGTGATGGGGGGACGAATGTCGTTCTAGATAGAGTGACAACAATTGAGAAATCAATTGATGAGTTAAAAAAATGCATCATGCTACAATATAATTTGTACTATTGTAATATAATTTATAATATTATCTTTATTTGTACATGTTGTGTTTTGATGTTACGTATTAACTTTGTTGTTGCTTTCATTGTCCAAATAAATGAGTTTTCAGTTGCGTCTATTATAAATTGAATCTACACAAATACAAGAAACAAAAAACATATCCAAATCCCACAAGTGGATATCATTGAGTGTAGACGTCAAAACTTGAAAAATGCATCTACAAACGCGCACAACAGATCTATAAATTCTGTCTATATATTTTTTGCAATATTTTTCATGATTACACCTATGTGATACTTCCCGACGTGACTTTTCAACCACTAAACAAGGTAATGACTGTTCTTATTAAATATTTGATGAGAAGTGGAAAAGACAATATATTTTACTCCCTATAAACAAAACTCCTCCATCTTGTAAGGGAGTTCATATCTACTCATTCACAAATTCTTCTAAACACTCCAATACCAAAAATGGCATCACCCTAAAACTTTCCAAATGGCCTTACAAATGGCTATTTTAACCCCCCCACCCCCACACAAGCTCGTGACCCTCATATGGACAGTCTAATATGGGAAGTACCATAGCTAGCGGTAGTATCACGTGGCTCAGAAATCATGTTGATCGCATTCAGGATGAGTTGTGGAATATCCATCGCATTGTTGTGACGGAGAGAGAAGAGAACTGACGGCATCGTCAGAGAATCAATAGGATTCTTTGCACTCCTTACTGAGCGTGCAGAGGTGCTGGAAGTAGGGTTGTTCATAATAACTTGATCCGATACTTGATCCAGTCGATCCGATCCAAAAATTGAATATCCGATCCATTTTTTTGAGTTTTAGATATTTCGGATCGGATATCCGAAAAAAATCGAATCGGATACGGATCACACTTTCTTTACTTTCGGATATCCGAAATATCCGATTTTTTTAAATTTTTTTTCTTTTGATTTTCCCTTGGGTATGTTGTTGTTGTTGTTGATTTTCCCTAATAGTTAGGTTGCGTTTGTGCTTTTCGGTTTTCATTTGTTTGATTCTTATGTTTCTTTCATACCTTCATCAAAAAACAAAGGGAAAGAATCAAGTTCTTCTTCTGACAAACTTTAATACTGTTACTAATTATACAACTACTTTAAGTATTACAGTAGATAAGGAGATTGGAGTGGATCCGAAGTAAATGATGCAATCTTTCAACTAAGTATTACAGTAGATAAAGAAATTTTAGAAGTCAATCGATTCAAAAGGAAACAAAACTTTATTTCCTCCCCGTCTTCACTATCCATTTCCTTTTAAAAAAAAGTAGTAAGTGAAGGAGCTTGATTTTATGTCATGGCAATGTAATTAATGATATTTTAAGACAATGCATAAATCCTTTTCATATCGTATAACTTGGTAGAAATTTTTGATGCGGGTGGACGATTAACGATAGCATTATGCTGACTATAATTATCTTTCCTTGCTACTCCAACCTTTGTGTGGATTTTAAGATAAACTAAAATAGGATTTAAATAAAATATACCGGCATTGCAAAGATTTTTTTATACTATTAATAAAATTTAACATGTGATAGCAGGTTAATTATCATTTTTTACCGGTTTAAGCTTATCAAGAGTTCATATACAACCAATTAATAAGTTATCTAATTGTGTAAATATTTACAAATAATAATATGATCGGAGGGCTGAACTTCCATTCAGTGTTTAGAGTTATTGTTCAGTGATGTTACAAAGTGAAGGTGTTTGGTGGAAGGAAAAAATACGGCATTGACGCAAATTAACTACTATAATATATCAAAAGTTTAAGAACTTCATTGCATATATTATATTCAATATGACAATATGAAAATTTCAGATATCCGGTTATCCGGTCCGAAAATTTCGGATATCCGATTTTTTTCGGATCGGATTCGGATCATAATTTTACCGATCCGAAATTTCAGATCGGATAATCCGAAATGAACAGCCCTAGTTTGAAGACTACTACACCCCCTCCTTCACCACCACATTCCCCTCAAACTCCTCCCCCCCCCCTCCCAACAACCCTCAATAGTTGTGGTTCCTACTTCTCTTTTGTTTTTGTTTTTGCATGGCATTTGAAAACGATGTTGTTTTGCTGTTTTTGTTGTTTTATTTGCATGCCATTTAAATCACCCTCTATATCACCATATATAAATATTAAGATAACGTCTTGCTTTTATGAGTATTCACTTCTTTCCAGTCTATTTCTTCTACTAAGCGTTGTTGAAAAATGAAAAAAATGCACTGATAACTTAAAGTTCCGTGCATAGACACTAGACCTTATTTTATATTATAGTTATACTAAACGTTGTTGAAAAATAGAGAAAAACGTACTGATAACTTAAAGTTCCGCGCATAGACACTAGACCTTATTTTATCTTCTACTAAACGTTGTTAAAAATGGAGAAAAATGCACCGATAACTTAAACTTTCGCGCATAGACACTAGACCTTATTTTATCTTCTACTAAGCATTGTTAAAAAATGAAAAAATGCACTGATAACTTAAATTTCCGCGCATAGACACTAGACCTTATTTTATCTTCTACTAAGCGTTGTTGAAAAATGGGAAAATACACATTAATTCTTGAAAAGTATATTGGTTGACATTTAAAAGGGCAATTAACGAATATATAACGTCATATTAATATAAACAACAATATTGATGATGGAAAAAATAATTACTATACACTATTAACTTTCACACATAGACACTAGACAGAATCGTATCTTCTACTAAATGTGTTTGAAGTTGTTACATTAAATGGATAAATTATAGTTATGTCACCAATTTAAAGTTTAAAGTTGTTATATATGATCATCACAATAAATATCAATATAAAATGTCATATTAATATAAACACCAATATCAATTAATATATATATATATATATATATATATATATATATATATTATATGACATTCACATATAGTTATGTCACCAATTTATAGTTGTTACATATGATCATAAAAAAATGGAGAAAATATGCACATTAAATGGGCACATCACCAATTTATAGTTGTTATATATGATTATCACAACCAATATCAATGAAATATCAATATCAAACGTCATATTAATATAAACACAAATATCAATGAAAATATATTTGATGTCCACATATAGTTATGTCACTAATTTATAGTTGTTACATATGATCATCACAACCAAAGACTTTCACTAGCATATTATTAACATTACTCAATTAGTGTCATTGTTTAGATCATTATAACGTTATTTCACTAATTGCATGATGACTACATATTGTTTAGTCAAAAATATAAGTTTAAAATTTTAGAATTAGTTCAATTCTTATTTAATAAATGTTTTTTGGTTGAAAAAATATGTGTCACATTGTATATTCTACTAATATTTTATAGCTGAATTATAAACTAAACGTTCAGAAATAGAAAAACATGTGTCACGTTGTATATTCTACTAATATTTTGTAGGTAAATTATAAACTAAACGTTCAGAACTCGCAAAATATGTGTCACATTGTATATTCTACTAATCTTTTGTAGATGAATTATAAACTAAACATTCAGAACTCACACATAACTCCAACGGTAACTCTTTTCAACCCCAATATTCTAAAAGCGATAATATTTCCATTATAAATACCCTCATTCCCAGGATTTTTATCAAAGAGTAAATAACCGACATTTTATTATAACGCTAGTGAAGATTATTAGAAGCGTCGTTCATTAATTACTAAAATGTCACAAAATTCGTCGTCTAACACGTATGCCACACAAAAGGGAATATTCAAGTGTGGTGATTTAGCTTCCATTAGAATTTCAAAGACACCACAAAATCCTGGAAGATAATTTTATGGTCGTGCGAAGGGAAAGGTTGGTATTTAATTTGCTTACGTCTGTTTTAACTTGATACACTACTAATTTTTTTTATTTTGATTTGTGCAGAAATAAGACAACGACTGTGGTTATTTTTGATAAATTGATTGTGATACCCCATTCAGTGGGGAGGAGAGATTTAATTTACTGTACAAGCTCTACAAAGCTAAAAAGTCATTGAGAGAAGTAAGAAGTCTTTTCTTGAAAGTGGAAGCATCGAGAGACTTATTTAAAGATCAAATGAAGGAAGCTCAGACTGATAGGGATCATGTAAAAAAGAAATTGAAGGCAGCGGAAACGGAGAGGATCAGGCAAAAAAGGAACTGAAGGCTGCTGAAATTAGGAATCAAAAGATGAAGAGGGTGATGTTGTGTTTAGTATAATTTTTAATTACCAAATGGTTCGTTTGTGGTTTTTTTACTGTGTTTTCCTTTTTAATCAATTATCAGTTTATTTTACTTTATGTATAGATCGAATGCATTCGTCCAAAAGCGAAGTCAAAATGACAACGTTTAACATAGACCAACAATTGTTATAAATGGACCAAAAATAGTTATACATTTACCGCAGATATATAAAAACAAAATGGTAATAGACCAACAAAAGATATATGGCAATCGATCAATAGACCAACAACAAATTTACTACTCAACTTGTGACGAATTCTGCTCAAATTGTGATGAATTCTGCTCAATTTGTGATGAATTTTGAGACAAATTCATATTACAAGTGATTTTCTTATGTTAAGGTTGTTTGCATAGGGATCATTTATTTCTTCTCTTGGATGGTTTCTTGGTATTACTACTTTCTCCCTCCAAGTAACTGTTCTTACGCTTATTACTCTTTTGACCCAGTTTAGGAACGTATTTTGTTGGGGGAACTTCTGGGCCCTGCATATATGAAGGAATCATCCACTTACTTTCATGAGGAATTTGGACAATATCACATTCGTATGCTTTGTAGTATGCATCTGCTGAGTAATATGCAGAAGAGTCGTACTAGATTGAGTATCCAAATGTATTTGGGTACCTCTTACTAAGAGCTGCTATGGCATGTGGGCATGTGAGCTTGTCCACGTATAAAACTCTACAAGAACATGACATAGTCGACAGGGTGACAATTGCATTATCGCCATGTCCACATTCGGTGTACACATTTTCCTTTACCCCAGTGACAACTACCTTTTTGCTCGATTCCATTCAATTTCTTATCTTTTTTCTCAGCACGAGGCATGATGCAGTTATTTAATAAGAGCAGATTCTTTGCTAAGGTACGCCCTTCATTGAATTTGATAACAAATCTCGTATTAGTGGCATTAAAAAGGGTAGTTATGGGAAACTCTTTCTCTATTAGAAATATTGAGTTGAACGATTATGTAATGTTTGACGTCAACACATCAAATCTATTCCTTGAAAAAAAATGCTCTGCTCCATTTATCAAACCCAACTTCATCCCTAAGGCAATCAGCTACATCCGGTACAAACCACGCTGAATTTCACAAAAATGATCATTGAACGCCTCCATGGTATACGATTTTACTGCTCTGTAAATGATTTTCTCGAAGGATCCATAAAGAACCTCCCACGCGTTCTTTCACAAAGATGTCTTATGCAAACATCATGCTGAGTATTAGTGTAGACCTCTCATACGTCATTCTTAATGTTGTGGTGCCGATAAGATATTATGCACAAATCTAAGCTCTTAGGCACAATTTCAAGCAACTGTTGGAAAAAGTAATTTCAAGAGGTATCACACTCCGAGTCAACCAGCACATCAGGCAACTGGACAAATATGGTTCTCCACAACTTGTACCATAGCAATCAATAAAACACCTCCATACTTTCTCTTTAAGTGCCATCAACTGCTATGACCTCTCTCATGTGCTTAAATACCCCTATTCACGCTTCAAAAGCCAAGAAGTAATATAAGAATCACCCCTCATTATCAAGTTGTAACTCTGTTTTGCTTCCGGGGTTTGTACTATGTACCATCCAATTGTAAGGAATCAATTTCGAATACCCATCAGCCGATGACCCCCTTACCAATTCCTTAGCAATTACGCCTGCCTGGTAGGCCTTTCAATAGCTAATTTTACAGCCAAGACATTCAAGTACTTCCTTCTGGATTTGTTTGGGAGTGATCCCTGCGCCTTCTTCAAATTTACCCATAATGTGCCTTACTATTACTACAGCTGATGCCTTTGAATGTTCAGTAACAACGTGTTGTATGCCGCATGTATGCACGTTATAGTACACAATTATAATAAATCTAGAACTTATTACGTATTTATTAGCGCGCAGTCTCCACTTGCAAAAATTATCAATACATCTAGCTACATATTTGTCTGATTTGTTCTTCGAAGCATAGGAATTGAAGCGTGTCTTCAAGGCAGCTAATGATAGTGCTTCCACTAGCGTACACTTGTCCTTGAAAGTGTCGCCACTCTTAAAACTTGTTCCATCAATATAGTTATGGTTGCTGGAAGCTGAATTTTCCAAATCATCTCTATGAACATTATTAGGACAATCATTATCCATTAGAGGTTCGCAGGGATCTTCATAGATGTCATTGTCCATTGGAGGTTGGCAAGGATCTTGATCGATGATTGGTGAGGCTGACCCAACAGTATTCGCTGCCCCTAATAAATTCGCTACAACTGATGAATTCGTTGTAGCTGGTGAATTTGGACTTTCAACAATCATCTCCTTCAAACTTACATCATTTGTGATGTAGGCAGGAGGCAATCCCTTTTTTAGGAGCATCAATTACGTAGCTAATTGATACTTCTGTGGATACGGGGTATGTATTACCAGACAAAATCACGGTCCTCAACAAGTCATCATAGGTGTAATAAGTATCAAATTCAACAAGTTGGATATTTTGTGGAGAATTCCATTTCTAGGTAGTTTTAATAGATACCCAATTACCATCAAAATCACCAGCTGCTATCTTTTTATCCTCCATAATAAACTTAAATTGGTCTATACTAGATTCATATTATCAGAAATGATAAATTTAGAAGAACACGAATTAAAGCCTACAGATCACGAATAAGAGCATACAAATCACGAATTAAAGCTTACCAGACCAAACTATAACCAAAAAGAGTAATTTCCAAGCCGTAAAACTAAAAAATAACCACCTAATTTGAAATTTATTTTCAAAAGCTTCAATGGGTTTAACAATAGCAGACCTCAACAATGGCAACTCAAAAAGAAGGAACGGGAGGAGGAGAAGGAAAACTCTACTATACTAGAGTTAAGATTGAAAGAGAGGAGAAGAGCTGATTTGAGAGTTTGAATTGAAGAAAAACACGGGATATGAAAAGAGACGAATGGGGAAAATAATTTATAATAGTTTTTTTTTAAAATCATTGAATTAAATTGTATATTTTTAAACTTACGAGCTTATTTTAACGCTTCAATAATTTTTCTTCACTTAATTAGTCTTAATTCTAAATGAGATTCTTCCATCATATAATTAAAACTTTTAGCTCAAATTTCTAAAAAAATTAAGTTGAGGCCCTGCCATAAACTAGTCAAAGATACTTATCATAGATCCTAGGGAGTAGTTTTTTTTTTTTTTTTTTTTGGTTTCATCTGAGTCCAAAATTGTATAGCTAGAAACAAACAACATGATCGTCGACCGCATTATATGGGGAGAAGCAAAGGACTGAAAAAGCCGAATAAAAAGTTAGAATGCACTTTTTTTTCTTTTGCATTTGATGGATCACGAACAAATGAGATATCTTGATATCTTATAATTTGAATTAAGAAAAATATTTCTTTTAGATTTTTTATAAGTAAAAAATAAAAATATCTTATAAAATAGTCATAAAATTAAAAAAAAGTTTGTAAAGGATTAAAAAAATTATTTCTCCCTATTAGAAAATGAAATCTCTTGACATCTTACGATTTAAATTAAGAAAAATGACTTTTTTAGATCTATTAGGTGTAAATAGCCTTTTCGTACTCCAATGCTACTCATTAATGTGCGGTCTATTAATGATTAATCTTTACACTTTTTTTCTTATAATTTTTTTTTGTATAAGTTGCGACTCTATAGTCTATAATCAAACACCATTGACTTGAGGGATAAGAATTTTTTTAATGTTTGAGTTGAATTATCTTTCATCACACATTTTTTAGTTAATAGTTATTAAAATATCAGGTAGCTTTTGCCGATTCATAAAAACTTATAAATAATTTAATCAAATAGATAAAATGAGAGATAGTATCAAAGTTAATTTCGCAACATAACTTGTGAAAATATAATTGTTTATTTTCTCAAAGGTGTAACACCAATGCTATTTTTGAACAAATTTCTTAAACGATGACGCCAAATATCTATATTTGTCCAAAACTTCCAAAGAATCATGATATTCACTTTCAAGTACTAGCAAAAGCGTTATGGAGTATATTTGTTGGAAATCATATTCATTCTTCTATCATAGTAGTTACAGAGTAATATATATATATATATATATATTAAACTCTAATTTCAAATATATACATATTAAACTCTAATTTCAAAGCCACAATGATTTTAATGACATTATTCTAGCGTCTACTCTGCTCATTCACTGAATCACAAAAGGTCGCTTTTCAGTCTCCATCTCATTAACCAATCCAAGAAAGCAAGTACTTCATAGCTGATATTTCTCAAAGCAGGGTCCCCATGCTAGCTTAATTATCTCCCTTTCTTGACCAAAGTCTACTCTTTTATGGCTTCATGATGCACAGCTCAGAACTGCAATATTTTGCCAGTTTTGGATTAGCTTAAATCACACGTGTCGAACTCCTGGGGAATTCAAGGACGGGGACACATATTATCTACACCTCCACTTAACTCCATTTGTGCAACAAGTTTTCTGGCATTGATTTGGCCGACTCAAAAGCAAATTAAAGAAAAACAAATAGGGAGAGAAGAATTTATCTTATACGTGAAGGAATGGATCTTGGAACTAACTCAACCCCAAAAGCTAGCTTGTAGGGTGAGGATTGTCCAAATATATATAAGGAGTCCATGTTCCTATTCCATATCCGATGTGAGACTCTTAACACTCCGTGCACGCCCAAATCTTGTTAACTGGAGCGTGAATAATCTAATTTGGGAGCCCAATATCGGTGAACAAAAAATTGGAATGAGCATGACTCTGATACATTATGTTAATCTCCCCTTGGGAGTCTTTCTCATTAATACAAATATATATAGGGTGTATAATGGATAATCCTAATGCTATATTTATCATAATTATTGTTGGAAATTTGCCTTTGGTGGGAAGGTGCGTCCACCCATATTTAATGAATTAAACACTAGGGTTCCGCATGTTGGAGGCTTTGTCTCTTCACACGTGCATAATCTACTAAGTGAGTAGATGACCGTAGAGCCAAAAATCGTCAAATTTCATTGAGAAATGAAAAAGATATTGGTCCACGAAGTAAGGTGTTTGAGGCATGAAAATATGGTGTGAGACAAATCTACCACATCGGTGAAAAAATGAAGAATTGCTCTCTTTATAAGTCTCATAATTGGCCAAGGGTTTGGGACCCCAAGGGGTAACCCATGTGTTTAAAGGAGGGAGGACCTAGATGTGTTTGGGTTCAAGGCTAAGCCCACACGCGCGCCGCCGCCGCCCGTCCGGGCAGGGCTCGGGTCTCGGGTCTTGGGCTTCTTCTGATATTATCTCTTTGGACCCCAAATTGTTTAATATTACCTGTCATTAACAACCCTCACTAATGTCCATTAACAATCATATTTTGGCAGTTGAGGAGTGCCTCCCTTATGCTATATATTGGAGCTTTTTTGCTCAATTGTGTTACACACAAACACATAAAAATACACAGAATGTGACACAAATATATACACAAAAAAATGAGACACACTATATACACAAAGACAAAACAAAAAAGAAACAGAAAGTCCAAAACGTTGGGACAAAAATAGAAAACTCTTCCTTCCTTTTCCATTCTTCAGCAAGTCGTTTCATGTTTTGTTTTCTTCGTCAGAATCAACCTATTTGCTTTGTAGTGTTGATTAGTTGATGTTTTATCTTGGAAGACTATTGCCCGTTAACGTAAAAGCATATATATGGGGCAATCTTGTCTTAAAGACAGAGTGTCATCACTCGACTCAGCACACAGTTGTAACAATTCAGATTTAGTGTTTCTTGATTTCAGGTTATCAAGATTCAAGATTCAACAACTTTGCGGCAGTTCTGAATATTGGCTATTTGTTTATCCTTTCGAACACTTGTAATATTTATTTACTTCCCGTACTGCTTTACAATATCCACACAAGTTTAAGACAAGATTCTATTAGTGTTTGAAAGATGTCGGTCGAAAGTTGTGTGACCAAATCTGGATATGGCTGTGGTTTTCTGGTAGAAGAGAGTGATGATTATGTTGTTGAAAGTCAATGTGTTCATGGTGTCACTGCTCCTGAGAGTGGTGGGAACAAGCGCTCACGAGAGGCTGAGGATGTCAACTGGGACAAGAGGAAAAAGCTGAAGATGTGGTTCTATCTTGTAGCAGAAGGCCTATATCTGTCCCAGACAAAGGATCCGAATTATGGTAAGGAGAAAATGAACACTCAGTCCGATGAAGTGACTGAAGTGGGCCAGAATCCAAAATTGGGATAAGTAATTATTCTTCCTTGTCAAAAATAAGATTAATGATGTCTGATTAAAAGGGCTTAAAGTAAGGAGGAATATGAAAATATTTTCACGAAATAATTTATATTCCTTACGCTTTAAAATCAGAAGTTTAATCTCATCTTCTTTCCCGTTTAAAGATTGAATTTTGTAAACGATTTAAAAAGATATGTTCTTTTAAGTGTAATTATTAAAAGTGTGTAAAGTATGTTCGCACATACGAGGAAAAAAGATCCACTAACTGTGCGAAAACTGTTACCACTCTTAAGTAAGTGCCAAGAATTGTCTGGGCACCAATCATAAGGGAAGAAGACTAAAAGCTAAAGACGTTGAGCCTGTCACACTATTTGGCAGAAGATCCTTCATAGGATGATATTGGACACTCAGTCATACAAAGCCTACGGGCGACTGGAGTGGGCCAAAATTCCTTTGATAGGATGATATTGGACACTCAGTCATACAAAACCTATGGGTGACTGGAGTGGGCCAAAATTCCTTTGATAGGATGATATTGGACACTCAGTCATACAAAGCCTACGGGCGACTGGAGTGGGGCCAGAATTCATTTCATATGAAAAGTAATGAACACCTAGTGTGGTGGGCCAGAGTTTCCAGGTCTTAAATGATCTGAAGGCCTAAAGAAAGGCAAAAAAGAAATTGGACACTTAGTCTGCCAAAGAAACTGGAGTGGGCCAGAGTATCCAGATCACATATGATCAGGTTACGCCCTAACCACGGGCAAGAGGTTGTTCATGTGAAGCAACACCACCTCTAAAATCTAAGGGGTTGGAGAGGTTGTCCTTAATAGGACTTCAGGGAATGGGATCACTCTCAGATGAGGTGATACATGTCCCAAACTTGGTTTAAGAGACGTTGTTGGTCAAGCTGGTTTGAGACTAGTCCAACAGGTCTATAATAACTAAGAATGGTACAGTATGTCAGTAGCCAAATGAATGATATATTTGTAATCTGTGCATCTATGCCATCATAGATTAAGACACGTTAAATAGAAAGTCATTCAAAAGCTAGCGAAGTTGAGATTGTTGTATTCTGTCGACATAAACCCTCAAAATGAATGTGAGGTAGGCGAAGAGGCAAAATCACATTTCCAAGTTCCGTCAAAGGAATAGCGAAAGAAGCACCGCTCCTCTAGAACTTAGTCACACCTACATGGGTGATTTGAAGTTTATACAAAATAGAGGGGGGAGACAAGTACTTTGTGACCTTCACTGATGATGGTATAATGTATTGCATCCTTTATTTGTAGAAAAGCAAAGATGAAGTTGTTGAAGCGGATAAGCGCTACAAAACAAAAATTGAAAATCAACTAAACCTACGGATTGAGGAATTCGTAGTGATAGAGGGGAGAATGTGAGACATCGTTCATTAAATGAATGCTCATTACTCACCTCAGTCCAACGGTGTTAGCCAAGCGCAAAGTCGTACGCCCAAATTATGTGGGACAAGGCGATCATTACCGCTAATGCGATTCTTAACAGAACTCCGCATAATGATTATGATAACTCTCCGTGTGAAACATGAAAATGATCTCACATACAAATGTTATGATGTGGGGTGGCTTGGTAAAAGTTGGAATATCGAAACAGATCAAGTTGTACCTAAGACTGTAAATTGCATATCTACTGGATCTGCAAATAACAGTAGTGCTTATCGCCTCTTGGTGTCAAAGAATGCTGAATTCTTTGAAGATAACATTCCTTGAAAAGGAAAAATAAGTAATTGCTCGAGGTTAATAAGAACCCACGAGGGCCTGTCTGTCCAGAACTAGACGTTCCGTATCTACAGGACTCGAAAGTTGCTGTCTATCCGGAACTTAATATTCCAGATCTGCAAAACTCAGGGATTCTAGATGTTGAACCGAGACGGAGCAAATAGGGGACAAAGACTTGTTCCAAGCCTTCTAGCTTGTATGGTTGAGAATGAACCATGGACAATTAACAAATAATTATCATCTCCAGAAGCGCTGCTTTGGAAAGAAGCTACAAAGAGAGAAATAGATTCCATCATATAGAACCATACTTGTGTAGTAGTTGATCTTTCTCCGGGAAAAGAACATTTAGGTTGTGAAAAAGGATACTCAAAGGTGAGTACAAAGTAGATGGATCTACTGACGAGTATAAGGCCTCGACTACTTGTACATGTGCTCCCCTGGGAGTAACTTAACATCCAGGGCCATTGCAATCTTGCATGGCATAGATGTTGAAACAGCCTTCCTAACCGGAGAGTTGGAAGGAGAGAATCAGAGTTGGTTTGCTGGACTGTTGGGCTTCTTCCTGAACTTTTATTTTGGTCCCTGAAATGTTTATATTTTGGTCCTGGAAGTTTCAGATAAAACAGAAATAATGAATCTGACCACAGAAATATTGACTCTGAAGTTAGAAAGCCAACAGTTGGAAAACCAACAGTCTGAGAGTGGAAATTATATTGAAACAAAAGATATGAGTATCACAGATGACATCTTAGGAATTGGATTTCTAAAACATCTAACAGACTGGTCTAACTCCAAACTCAGTTGTGAGATAGTTGACAGTCTCGTTGAAGCCACCAATGAATCATATAACTGATTGGAATCATGGTGCACCCATATACAAGGATCAATATGCGTAGGACATATGTAGTTCAATGTATGCTACACTCTACAACTGACCTGGTATCGGCCTACAAAACAGATTGGTTGAACTAAGGTTCACTGATGATTTTAATAAATGATCAATAGAAGGCGTTGAGTCAGATATGATGTTATCTGAATTATTCACTTATCTACGGATTATGGTATTCTGGATGTCCAGCGGTTCTGGGAGAACACAGTGATGCAAACTGGACATCAGATGTGAAGAACACCAAAGCCACAAGTAAATGTGTACGGTGGGTCTTGGAAAATCCTCTAAGCAAGATTGCATCGGCCGATTCATGATGGAATCGGAGTTTATCGCTTTATACAAAGCATGAAAGAAGCTGAGTAACTTCATGACTCCTTAGAGGACGTCCCTTATTGGGAGAAACCCGTTCCTTCAACAGTTATACACTGTGGTCGGCTTCAGGAAGGACACGGATGACGGTGTCTGGACATATCTGTCAAGATCTGTCGGAGAAAGACCATATGTCAGTTGATTATCACGGGTGTCACTTTCTTGATTACTAATCAAAGGATATAGCGGACCTTTTTAACTAAGGGACTACCCGGAGATCAAGTGTTCTGCCTGTCTAGGGGAATGGGCTTAAAACCCAAACAATACGAACATTTGCGGTGGTAACCCAACCATACTGACTAGAGATCCCGAGAATTTGGTTAAATGGGAAAACTAAGCTGCAAAAGGTCCAGTTGAGCGCTTCGGTGGAAGCAAGAGCACCTCGGATGATGATTTCTGTAGGGAAACATGAATCCAAAGTTGTTCCCGTGATAGACATTAATGTGCTACCTGCACGGTGGGTAAATGTTAAGCTTCCAAACCTTTAACGATCTTCAAACGGTTGAGGTTAAGGTTGGAAAACTTTTAATGATTCCTAACACTTGTGAAGTGGGGGTATAGCAGGATACCTTGTAGGAGATCACCTATTTAAGTGTAGAACAGGCCGCCTCAATTGAACGCACTTAAGAATCCAAGTGTATCCACAGTCATAACGGACAAAACAATAAAAAGAAAATGAATAAGGATAATTATTGTGTTGGTATCATTGTCTTGGCTTACACTAAACACTGACGGTTCAAGACATCACGTTCACCGCGAAGTAAGTAAGTCCGGTGGTATTCAACTAGGGAAGGTTCAAGCAGAAGCTACCTCTCCTGATGTAATATCTTTTCACTGAAAAGATTGTTGAAAGTAGGCACCATGTGTGTGCGCCAAAATCTCTTTCAAGAGGGGATTGTTGGAAATTTTCCTTTGGTGGAGAGGTGCATCCACCCATATTTAATGAATTAAACACTAGGGTTCCGCATGTTAGAGTCTTTGTCTCTTCACACGTGCATAATCTACTAAGTGAGTAGATGATCGTAGGGCCAAGAATCGTTAAATTTCATTGAGAAATGAAAGAGATATTGGTCCATGAAGTAAGGTGTTTGAGGCATGAAAATATGGTGTGGGACAAATCTACCACATCAGTGGGAAAATGAAGAATTGCTCTCTTTATAAGTCTTATAATTGGCTAAGGGTTTGGGACCCCAAGGGGTAACTCATGTGTTTAAAGGAGGGAGGACCTAGATGTGCTTGGGTTCAAGGCTAAGCCCACACGCGCGCCGCCGCCGCCCGTCCAGTCCGGGCTCGGGTCTTGGGTCTTGGGCTTCTTCTGATATTATCTCTTTGGACCCCAAATTGTTTAATATTTACAGTTTGGTCCCTGGAGTTTCTGGAAAGATGAATTTGGCAATAACGGAAGGCAGAGAGTTTCTGCCTACCGTTTGGGCTGATATTTGGAGCATTAACCAGCCATTACTTGGCTGTTAACTCCTCTATAAACAACCCTCCTTTATTGGCCATAAACCTGTCATTAACAGCCCTCCCAAATGACCATAAATCTGACATTAACAGCCCTCCCAAATGACCATAAATCTGCCATTAACAGCCCTCACTAATGGAGTTTTTTTGCTCAATTGTGTTACACACAAACACAAAAAAAATACACAGAATGTGACACAGATATATACACAGAAAAAAATGAGACACTAAATACACAGAGACAAAACAGAAAGTCCAAAACGTTGGGACGAAAACAGAAAACTCTTCCTTCCTTTTCCATTCTTCAGCAAGTCGTTTCGTGTTTTGTTTTCTTCGTCAGAATCAACCTATTTGCTTTGTAGTGTTGATTAGTTGATGTTTTATCTTGGGAGACTATTGCCCGTTAACGTAAAATCATATATACGAGGCAATCTTGTCTTAAAGACAGAGTGTCATCACTCGACTCCGCACACAGTTGTAACAATCCAGATTTAGTGTTTCTTGATTTCAAGTTATCAAGATTCAACAACTGTGCGGCAGTTCTGAATATTGGCTATTTATTTATCCTTTCGAACACTTATAATATTTATTTACTTTCCGTACTGCTTTACAATATCCAACGATTATACAATACTAAATATGGATAAATAATACACATTTTACATGTTAACAGTATGTCTAATCTATTCACTAATCATTATGCATAAAACACTATATAGCTACTAAACTTCCACTCTCAACAGTAACACCAACTTATTTCACCAAGTTGTAATTGAGGGGCCGCCATGATATATTTGCCGATTCCTCATGAGCTATACTTTGGATACTGACAGTGTCCTAGCTAATCTTACTACTATCAGACCACTTAAAATATAACTATAGATAATTAATTATCATAAAAGATGAAATTAATATGATAAAGAGTTAAGAGATATGTACAAGTTTATCTACTAGTTACAACATGTTAAAATATACTGATACAATTAAATCCTTTAATTTTGAGATGTTTGAGAGCGTAGTTAATTTCATCATTATCAGGGTTAAGACAGTCAAATAATGATATATATTATGAATATAATTTTAAGATCATTCCTAAAATGAAAGAAAATTCAACCATGATAACATTTGCTTGTTTGAAAGCGTGGGGGCACCACCATTCCCCAAGTAAGATTTGCATAATGTTTATAAAAGTCAAATCTATCATTACTTGCAACTTTAAAAGTAATCTGAATGTAGGAATGCTAGCCTATAACACTTATTTGACACTCATAAACTTATATTCTACTCCCATTCCTCTATTATTAGGAGTAATATTCAAACTTGAGCCCGTTGAATGAAAGGAGGGCTGAGGGATGAACTGATTAAATTATCGGCCGTCTCCTTCCACTATATATTATGATCACCAATACTCCATGATGTCATATTTATTTCTCTGTCCTAACATTGGGCATTTGTGGAAGGTAATTTTAATAGTTTGTGTGACCCTTCTATTAGGAGATTAAAAGTACGTATTTTTAAAAAGGATTTAAGTTAGTTTAATTGATTGTAGCAGCCTAGCAGGTTATTCCTTTCTGTTTTTTAAATTACCATATCAGACCACTATACAGATTTTCTTATTATTGTAAGTAGACTTAACCATATAGCATAAACAAAATTATACGTACACTAATAATGTACATAACTTACACTCTTCTTTTTCTAAAAAAAATGTTTATCTTGAAAAGTTAAGCTTATGAAGAATAAGTATTTTTGATGAGTATAAGAATTTGTATTTACGATGTTGAGTGAGGCTGAAGAACTGTTGGGGAGATGTTGACAAGTCATCAACTAATCAAGGGCATGATACTTTATAGAAGGGTGAGGAGGCTGATGACTAGGGTAGAAGATTAGTACTAGGTAGATACGCGTTCTGCTCTTCCTTATCGGTAGTATTAGTATTATTTTCGTCATTTTTGTTATTTTAGTATTCTAGTAATTCTTATTCTTAGTTTTCTATTATTACTTGATGTCTCTTCTGCTTCAATTTTCTTACTATCCTATTATTGTTACTGTATTTGTTTTCATAATTGTTGTGTTTTTGTTTTACTTGAGCTGAGGATCTATCGGAAACCATCACTTTACCTATTAACGTGTGCGTATACGCTATTCTCTCCAAAATCCACGTGAAATTATACTTGTTGATGTTGACTGATCGAGTGAGCATTATTGTAGTAAACCAAATGAAAAGGCAAAAGTAGTGACTCCATGAACTGGCTAGCAAGCACATTACATCTGATTCGACCACAAAAATTCGTGGAGGGGGGATAAAAGAGTATGGCGAAGTGGTAGACAGTTTGGTTGTAACCTTTAGTTGGTCACTTCATGCGAATAAAAGAGGCCCACCCGCCCCCACTAAGGGACGTACCATCATGTCCTTGAATTTAATGGTGCTAGCTAGCTCCCTACTTTACCAAAATCACCGGTTTCCTAATTAATTGATCAAACCGCATCTAATTATATCACTAGCTTTCCTGATTCGTTTCGCAAACCTTCCTGAAATTTCAGTTCAACAAAATTGAATCTTGTAATTAGATTGCAGCTCAGTGTGAATATTAAGAGCCTATTTGGATTGGCTTATTTTAGGTGCTTTTAAATTAAAATAGCTTTTAAACATTTTTATAGTGTCTGAATAAGATAAAAATAATATTTTTAAATATTTGTTTTTAAGTCAAAATAATAAAAATAAACCAAAAGTCATAAGTTAGAATTTCTAACCTATAACTTATTATAAGTCAAAAGCCACAAGCCCATCCAAATAAATTTTAAAGCGATGTCTCACTAATTTCTAGGGTCGTTGGCAAGGTAGGACGCCTTGACCTCGCCCCGAGCCCGCCCAGGCCAGCGTAAAAAAAATGGTAGCGAGACTCGAACTCGGGACGGGACATTCCGAGCCAGCCCCAGGTCCGCCCGCCCCGGGCCCGTCCAGACCCCGAGCCCGACCCCGCCCGAGAGCTCCCCATTTGCAAATATAACCGTTGCACCAACAGCCATTTTAGATTTTGGTCGTTGGGCAACGGCCATTTTAGGCCTCCCCCCAACCCCCTACCCCTTAATATTTATTTTTAACCCATAAGTTATTATATTTACACTTTAACCCAATTTTTCAACTATAGATAACTCATTTTCTCTTTATCTTTCTCACAAATCTTCCTACAATCTCTCTAATCTCTCAATATATCTCTCTACAAGTCTACATTGTTTACTAAATATTCAATTTTATTTATTCATTTGAGAATTGGGAGTGAAGTTGGCAACTAGCTTGAGGATCTTCCATCGAGCAAAGTTTCAATTTTCAACCTCTCGATTACACGTCGACGTTACGTCGGTGTTAGGTACATTCGTTCCTTCATTAAATTATTATTGTCTGTTTATTTTATTTAGCGCACTTAATTTTGTTATCTTTAATTATGTATTATCATAATTAAAATGAAAGGATTAAGAGGTATGTTTAAGGGTAAGGGTAAGAGTGCTTCTTCTAGTAGGGGCAACCAGGGCAAGGGTACTTCTTCTAGTCATCTTATTCCTACACAGGATGATTTTATTGATACTCAACATTTTCCTACAATACCATTAGATTTAGACGAGGAACTATTTTCTGGAACTCAAGAAGACTTTAATTTAAACGATGATCTAGATGATACACCCACTAATGTTGATGACAACACACCCACTAGTGCACCTTCAACTGAAATACCTCATATTCCCCCTAGTATGAGACGAGGTCTAGCAAAACGACCATTAAAATCAGATGCATGGACATTTTTTGATAGGGATGTAGATAATCAAGTAGCTATATGTAAAATTTGTAAAAATGTTTTAAAATTTAAAACTGGAAAAGGTCACGGTGGGACGGGGGGTTTAATTAGACACGTAGTAAGTGCTCATCCAGCTAGGTATGCCCAATAACAGGCTTCAAAACCGGGTGCGCAAACGCCCGCTCCATCGGGACAAGGTTCACATACTGATACTGTCCCGGATCAAGTACATGGTCAAATTAACCCTATGACGGGGGGAATTGTAGGCCCTAAATACAATAAACATAGAGATAGGGAAACAATATCAAAATTAGTTGCTGTGGAGGGTTTGCCTTTTTCATTTCCTTCATCTCCCGATTTTATTCATTACATTAGAGATATATATAATCCTGCTTTTAACGGTTTTTCTAGATCAACTGTTAAGAGAGATGTATTTAAATTCGCGCATGAATATCAACAATATTTACGTTATTCATTATATCATTTTAATGGCAAAGTATCTATCACGTCTGATATAGGTCGTAGTACTAACGACCATGATTATTTAACTGTAACTTGTCATTAGATAGATTATAAATGGTCTATGCAAAAATGTATCTTAGCGTATAGATATATAGATGATAGACACACTGATACTTTTATTGCAGATAATATTTATCAAGTGTGCCATTATTACGGAATAACCGATAAAATTATGACTATTACATTAGATAACGCTTCTTCTAACAATTACGCAATTACAATTTTAAAAAATAGTTTAACTCCATCTTTTCCAGATCATTTTCATATAAATGCGCGTGCCATATATATAACTTAATTGTAAAGGATGGTCTATCACTTTTTGAAGACATTCTTAGTAAAATACAATTTGCTATAAACTTTATTTTTAAAAGTAATAAAGTACAACGTAGAAAAGAATATAAAAAAACTTGTCACGATTGTGGACTATCTTATAGAAAAATTCCACAAGAAGTATCCACTAGGTGAAATTCTTTATACGAGCAACTACTTGTTGCTTATGACTATAGAAAACCTATAACTTTATTTTTTAACTCTCATAATCAAAATCCAGCTGATATGATTGTAGCTAGTGATTGGGTAAAAATTTCCGAACTTATTGTATTTTTAGAAAAAAAATTTCAAGCAACAAAAGAATTTTCCAGTATATATTATCCTACTATTTCAACTATGTTGTTTTATATAACTCTAATATTTTTATTACTTAGTGAATATATGAAAAAACCAGCTTATATGGCAGCTATTAAAAAAATATTTGTCAAAATAAAAAATATTTTATTCCTATTCCCACTATTTATATTATTGGTTCTGTATTAAATCCGACTATTAAAATAGACGGTACTAAATCACTAATTGAAACTATTTACGATTGTATAGAAGTACTACCACCTCCAAGTCCCAAAAATCTAAATCACCCACCACCTATTGAACAAACTAAAGAAGAAGTGTTGTCTAGCGTAGAACACCAATGCAAAAAAATATATAAATTTTATCAACAAGAAAATGCTAGTAACTTACCAGCTTCCATACCATCTTCTTCATCTTCAACACAACCTCACAAAAGACATGATGTTTCTGCGGTTAGTATTGAAAGCCTCAGAAATAGAATGTGTAGTCGTACCTCTACTACTAACCAAATTAGCGAGTTGGATATTTTTGTTTTGAAGGGTTCTGTACCGTACCAAGAAGTTATCAATGAAAGATGGACATGAAGACTTGCTGAAATACTGGAGGGGGAATGAGAAGACCTTTCCGACACTTTCATTGATGACCCGAGATGTTTTGAACATTCAAGCGTCATCAATTGCGTCTGAAAGCGATCTTATCCGAAGGTGGTGGAAGCGACGTGGATCAATTTGACCAACAAATACCAATTCCAATCGAAGAACCACATGAAATCATCAAGCAATTAGAACAAGTTTTTTTGAGAATGTAATTTTTTTAATTGCAATTTTATTATGTAATTTGCAACTTTTGGACAACACCACAAAGTTGCAATTTAGATTTTAGACAATTGTATTTGTATTACAAAAAAATCATATGTCTATTAAATAATATAAGAGGCACAAAAACAGCATTGGGATGTTTTTATTACACTATCTTGTCTTGTTTATTGAGTTTTTTTTTATACATATGTTATTTTTTTTTTCTTTTAAAAAAAGGAAAATCCGCCGGAACCCGCCCCGATCCCGATCCCGACCCCGACCCCACCCCGATCCGATTCCGACGGGATCGGATCGACGGATCGAGCAAGTCCCGCTGCACTCCAACCCCGCTGCATCTCGACCCCCACCCCTTCGCCCCTCTCGCCCCGACCCCGCCAGACCCGACCCGCCAGATCCGAGCCCGGCCCACTGGCCACCTCTACTAATTTCCAACCGCTATCACAATTAAGCAAAATTCAAAAGTAGCTTTCTTTTTTTCCTTTTCCCTTCACGGCTCACGCTTGAGAAATGGACGGATTTAATGATGTCACAATAAGTAAACGGAAAGAACCTGGATTCTGACACTCAAAATTATGATATAGTAATCAATGAAATGAGTAAAAATTATAATAATAAATTAGAGTTATATTCTAACACTTTTCATCAATTTTACTGATTACTATGCCAAAACTAATCCAGACAACACTATTTTTATTTTTTTAAAAATAGAACCCACACCGTCGATCTTGCTTATATTGACTTTAAAAGGGGGATGTCCAACACAATTGAATTGCCTAAAATAAGTTAGAGCAATCATGGGTGTTGAGAAGGTCTTCCACATGACAGGAGGAGTTGGAGAAACTAGCTATTCCAGAAATTCTTCACTTCAGGTTTCTCTTGCTTACTAGAAATTAAAGTTCAATAATATTTCATACACAATCAATTGCTTAATATTCCATATTTTTTAATTTTTTATATTTCTTCATATATTTGCAGAAAAAGGCATCTGATATGATGAAGCATATAATCCTAGAGACCGTAGAAGAAGTTTGTCTCACAACCAAGTCTAAAAGCATAGGCATAGCTGACTTAGGTTGTTCCTCAGGACCAAACACCTTGTCGAACGTTAAAGAAATCATTGAAACTGTCCAAAGGACAAGCCCGAATAACATACCCGAATTTCTAGTTTTCCTAAATGACCTTCCGACCAATGATTTCAACGCCATCTTTCAGGCATTACCTGACTTTCGTCACCAGTTAAAGTCTGCAGTTCCTTCAAATATATATATAGCTGCTTACCCTGGCTCATTTTATGGACGGCTTTTCCCTGATCATTGCTTGCACTTTATCTATTCTACTTATAGCTTGCACCGGCTTTCAAGGGTTAGTTTCCCTTCTTTAATTGTTCTTTCATGAATAAATTAACTATGATTCAACTTATATCTGCTCAATGTTACACTATTCTTTCAATTTTAACATGTTATAGAAGGTTACTAGCCTTATCTTTTAGATTATTGATTTCGTTACTTATAAATAAAATATCTTGTTACACTATATATCAACACGTAAAAGTTAAACTTATATAAATCTTGTTTTTTTTTTTTTTGTTTATTTTAGATTCCTCCAGGAATTTATGATGAACAAGGAAGGTCTATGAACAAAGACAACATATACATATCTGAGAAAAGCTCTCCTCTGGTTTCCGAAGCTTATTTTAAACAATTTCAGGAAGACTACTCATTGTTCCTCAGTTCGCGGTCGGAGGAGCTGGTAAGTGGAGGAAAAATGGTGTTGATTCTATTGGGAAGAGAAGGTCTTCATCATGCTGATAGAGGAAATACTTTCTTCTGGAAAATCCTCTCCAAGTCATTAACAAATTTAGTTAGTAAGGTAATTAATCACTTCACCACTAAAATAGGAGTATAATGTTCCATTTGATCATGTTTTTGTGTGAAATAAAGATACATATTGGATGCTCCATTAGAAAAATGCAAGATTTTTTAAAGCGATAAAGTACTTAATCTCACTTTATTCTGTGATGGTTGCATGATGTTACAACCAACAAAATTTAAAGAGTCATATGAGGTGACACGATATGTATAATTAATTTTTGTTCTTCAACATTTGACCTTGTTTTTACAGGGAGATTTGGAGAAGGAAAGGCTTGACTCCTACGAAGTACATTTTTATGCACCATGTAAGGAAGAAATAGAAGATATGGTGAACAGAGAAGGGAGTTTTGAAGTGGACCGACTTGAAATGTTTGAGGTAGAGAAGAATATTATTGGAAATGGTATGAGCTATGGCACAATGGTGGCTATGACCGTTAGAGCAATTCAAGAATCAATGATAGCTCACCATTTTGGAGAAGCTATTATAGAAAGCTTGTTTGAAGAATATGGAAGACTGGTAGATGAAGAGATGGCAAAGGAGGAAATTAGGCCTATCACTTTCCTCCTCGTTCTTACGAAACTATGACTTGGAATATATATGAATTTAGGACATTCAATATCAAGTCATTAGGTTCAGAATCAATTTGATGTTATCATATGTATATATTTTTATCTTTCTTTGTATATAAATACATAAAGCAGTGAATCCACGAATCTCATCCTGAATTCGTCTCTGATCGTCTGGATCGGAATTGATTTGTGTTGTATTATGCTAGCAAGCTCTTCATGATATGAACAAAATAAGTTAGCGACGGGTGATTATAACTGATGGTGGACTTCACTAAAACATAAAACAATAAAATTTCTTGGAAAAAGATGAAATTAATTTATGAAATAAAAAATAATATAGAAATGAGACTAATCTAATGGCGATACAAGCTAATTCACTTTCAGTTCGTCCTTTTTTGTCGACATGTCTTTTAACTTGTAATTGATTAATTTTTAATTAAAGGAAAAATGTGTAAAAAATGAATTTTGGACCTAACTCAACCCCAAAAGCTAGCTTGTAAGGTGATGATTGTCCAAATTCACACAAGGAGTTCATGTTTCAATTTTATTATCGATGTGGGACTCTTAACAAAGAGTTGCCAGAATTAGTGAAATGTGAGTTTCTGATGGACTGCACATATTCTAGTTTTTCAAAACATTAACTATTTAATTATAACCAAGAGTTATAGAAAATAATTTGATTCAGAACCAAAGAACAAAAATCAGAACAAAAAGGTAAAAGGAAACCAAAACGTCATACATGTAAAATTGATTGTGAGTCACGACACTATAGATACGGAGATGTGAGTAAAAGTTCAAAGGATTTATGGCTTAAGTGGTATATATAGTAAACATCTAATATAAATAGGCTAATGAATTTTTGACAACGACGAAACTCTAATACTGAATGTATTGACCAAAATTTCTGCTCATGATTGTTACAACAACAACATACCAGTGTAATCCTATAAGTGGTATTAGGGGAGGGTAAGATATACGCAGACCATATCCCTACCTTTGTGGGGTAGAGAGGTTGTTTCTGATATACCATCGACTCAAAAGAAAAGTTTTCGAAGCAAGGAAAATATGATAAAAGGGCAGCCCGGTGCACAAAGCATCCCGCGTTAGCAGGGCCCACATAATGTTGAGAAGACAAACAAATACAAATGTCAGAGCCATATTTTCAATGAGTATTCACAGACAATATATCTTTTCATAATGAATATTTTCAAAAATTATAAACACAACATTAAGAATGCTAGATCGGAAGAGGATGAACTTCCACAACAGCTAGATATTTTAAACAAATGGACTATTCCGTTTGTTGCCACTAAGGAAATTTATAATTTTGGTATATTTAAAGATTTGCGAAATCGCCATGTTATAAAGACTATCAAAGAATCTGTCCAAATGGATAATCAAGAAAAAACTATATAGTTATTTCCTGATATTGATATTGAAAGATATCAAAAATTGCATTATAAATTTTTGCATATTGGATTAGTGCAAATTGCATTTAAACCTTTAACTTTAAAGGGTTTACCTGAAAGTTTTATGACTGTTTTAAGAGATGTCAGAAATTTGAATTGGAAACAATCTCTTATGGGTGCTATGCAATCCAGTCTGCTTATGGCCCAGTTTAATTTGATGTCAGACCAAATCTTACTTTATCTTTATCTGATCCAAATATTTTGCATGCTTTAACATTATATGTAAAAGCTCATGGTTATAATTATATGCCGGAGACAGAAGTCATGTGTATCTGTTATCGTATTTATTTCCGTGTGTTAGACACCATGAATCCTAATTGTAAGATCATAGATGATAAAAGAAATAGACAGATTGTTCTCATAGAAACCAACCTAGCCAAAAGGTCTAAAATAACAACCAAAAGACCTATTAGTTGGGACGAAATCGATTACCCAGACGATTGGCTAATTGAAAAAGCAATCCCTGTCCAACCTAGGATAGATACTCAGATTGCTCAGGTTGTCCAAACTACTGATGATAATATCTATCTCCAATTTGCGAAACAATTACCTAAATTAGGTAGATCGATGTCATCTCATTATTACATCTCTCCTCTCGATGACATTCATAGACCCTCTACTGCTAGAGCGTCAACCTCTCAGGTGAATGAAGATCTTTATAAAGTCACCACTCCATCGAAAATTTCTCAGGATGAGAAGATTGATAAAATTAAGATAGGTGATGATCAAATTCCTGTAGAAATTAAGACAGATCCTACTCCCAGCGATATGTGATTCACTAATTATTTTAAAGATGAATGACGATCATATTCGTGCTTCTCCTCTGGATTATAGTCCAAGTTCAGGTATGAGAAAAATTATTTTTAAAGACTTTCTTAGTGAGGATTTTTTTTTCGTAGATGGTTTTTTTCATTTTTTACTAAGGAAGAACAATGTTCTATTAGAGATCAATTTTATGATGAATTGCAAACCAAACAGGATTATAAACCTTTTGTCAGATGGTTTGTTGAAGATTATGCTTTACCTAATATTAATGTTATTGAAAGACAATGGCATTTGGATTCCAAAAAAGTCCTTCGGAGTATATATCCTCCGGATGAACCTTTTTCATTAAAGAAGGACCAAAGTAACAATGATTTACATGCTCAACCTTTCATGAAGCTGTTATGCCAGACCCTTCCTAATGGTCCTACCATTGATCATATCAACAACATGTTCAAACAGCATAACCACACGAATATCCACCTTAAGGTTATTAGCAAAAAAATGACCTTGTTACATAACAAGATAGACCAACTCAGATCTCTCATAGAGAGCCAACATGTCAAAATTGATACTGCTACCGACCAGCCTCCAAAACCTCTGAAAATTTCAGCAAATATCCAGCCTCCTCCTTCAATAGAAGGAATTTACATGGGTAAGAAAACCACAGATCCATTAGTAGAGAATCTAGAGAATTTACTCTCTCAATTTCAGAATAAGTTGAAAATTTCTCCACCCAGTGGTTCTACATCCGCTATTAAGATTATTAGTACAGATAAATTATCTGAGTCTGACAATGAAGCACAAATTTCTACAATGAGAAAGGGTAAATGGAAACCCACGTTTAATTCGGAAAATTACTACTATCCGAGACCTACACCTATGGATGTTCTAATCGAAGAACAAACCTATAAGAATGAGCTTACCGCTTATACCGGTACATAAATTGTTGAATGGAACATAGATGGTGGCACTGATAGTCAAATCTTCAGGACTTTCCACAAGATCATTATGTATGCTGCAGCAGCCAAAGGTAATAATCAAACTGATGCTCACATCGTTAAGATGATAACTGTAGGATTTACAGGACATCTTAAATCGTGGTGGAATAATTATCTTACACCAGACCAAAAATCTTCTATTTTTAATGCTGTAAAGCAAGAGGGTAATGAAGTCCAACCTTATGCGGTTTTTACTTTCGTTCTAACCATTATAGATCACTTTACAGGAAATTATTCAACTAATTATGATAATATCAGAACTCTTCTGCAAAACCATATGTGCCCCAGCTTAACTTCATTTAGGTGGTATAAGGATATTTTCCTTAGCAGAGTGTTAAACCTCCCAGAAGCTAATAGTAGTTTCTGGAAAACTCATCATATGTGTCTTCATTATCCTTGATAACCTGACATTTATCTTTTGAAGTGCAGGTGCAAGGAGCTTCTTCTTCCGTAGAGGATGAATAATGATCTTCATAGTCTGAACTCACAGCCCCCTCTGAGTCATTTGACTCATCTGATGAGACAACAATCTTCATCAAAGTATCCTTAATGCTTTCATCTATATTAAGTTTTTTGATCTTTTCGATCTTCTTCTTTTTACACCTATTGGCATAATGTCATTTTTCACCACATGCATAACATGTAGGAGTCTTTTTCTCTCTTAGGGATATAACCATTTTTCGCATTTCTGGCTATTTTCTTTGCCTCCACTTCTTATAAGAGGCAGATTTGTACTTCTCATAGTACTGTTTTTATGGGGCTTAACCGGGTTTTTTCTCTTTTTCCTAATTTGGTGAAAGGTCGGTTGATCAAATGCGAATTGTTGGCAGAATTCCCCTAATTAGGTTTTTTCTGTCAATTTTTGCTTTTAAAGCTATTTCTGTAATTTCAGATCATTGCACAGAGCTAATCCTTCTTCCATGCATTTGCCTATTAGCTGACCGATAGAATAAATATCTCATTGAATTTGAGAATCCCCTGAATCTTTTCTTAAGGTTCTCTTAATCTTTTCGGCAAAAAGAGAGGGGATGCCATCTATAAATCTAGCTTTCCAAAAACTACTATTAGCTTCTGGGAGGTTTAACACTCTACTAAGAAAAAAATCCTTATATCACCTAAATAAAGTTAAGGTGGGGCACCTATGATTTTACAGAAAATTTATGATATTATCATAATTAGTTGAATAATTTCCTGTAAAGTGATCTAAAATGGTTAGAACGAGAGTAAAAACCGCATAAGGTTGGACTTCATTACCCTCTTGCTTTACAACATTAAAAATAGAAGCTTTTTGGTCTGGTGTAAGATAATTATCCCACCACGCTTTAAGTCGTCATGTAAATCCTGTAGTTATCATTTTAACGATGTAAGCATCGGTTCGGTTATTACCTATGACTGCTGCAGCATACATAATGATCTTGTGGCAAGTCCTGAAGATTTGATTATCAGAGCCACCATCTATATTCCATTAAACAATTTATGTACCGGTATAAGCGGTAGGCTCATTCTTATAAGCTTGTTCTTCGATTAGAACATCTATAGGTGTAGGTTTCAGATAGTAATAATTTTCCGAATTAAATTTGGGTTTCCATTTACCCTTTCTCATTGCAGCAATCTGTGCTTCGTTGTCATACACAGATAAAATATCTGTACCAATCATCGTAATAGCAAATGTAAAACCATTGGGTGGAGAAATTTTCAACTTATTCTGAAATTGAGAGAGTAAATTCTCTAGATTCTCTACTAATGTATCTGTGTTTTTATTTCCCAGGTAAATTTCTTTCCATTAAAGGAAGAGGCTGGATATTTGCTGGAATTTCCAGAGGTTTTGGAGGCTGGTTGGTAGCAGCATCAATTTTGAAACGTTGGCTCTCTATAAGAGATCTGAGTTGGTCTATCTTGTTATGTAACAAGTTCATCTGTTCGCTAATAACCTTAAGGTGGATATTTGTGTGGTTATGTTGTTTGAACAGGCTGTTGATATGATCAATTGTAGGACCATTAGGAAGGGTCTGGCATAACAACTTCATGAAAGCCTGAGCATGTAAATCATTGTTACTTTGGTCCTTCTTCAATGAAAAAGGTTCATCTGGAGGATATATACTCCGAAGGACTTTTTTGGAATCCAAATGCCATTGTCTTTCAATAACATTAATATTAGGTAAAGAATAATCTTCAACAAACCATCTGACAAAAGGTTTATAATCCTATTTGGTTTGCAATTCATCATAAAATTGATCTCTAATAGAACATTGTTCTTCCTTAGTAAAAAATGAAAAAAAAAACATCTTCTAAAAAGATAATAATCATCACTAAGAAAGTCTTTAGAAATATTTTTTCTCAGACCTGAACCTGGACTATAATCCAGAGGAGAAGCTTGAATATGGTCGTCATTCATCTTTAAAATAATCAGTGAATCTCATATCGCTGGGAGTAGGATCTATCTTAATTCCTACAGGAATTTGATCATCACCTGTCTTGATTTTATCAATCTTCTCATCCTAAGATATTTCCGATGGAGTGGTGACCTTATAAAGAACTTCATTCACCTGAGAGGTTGACACTCTGGCAGTAGATGGTCTATGAATGTCATCGAGAGGAGAGATGTAATAATGAGATGATATCGATCTACCTAATTTAGGTAACTATTTCGCAAATTGGAGATGGATATTACCATCTGTAGTTTGGACAACCTGAGCAATCTGAGTATCTATCCTAGGTTGGACATGGATTACTTTTTCAATTAGCCAATCGTCTAGGTAATCGATTTTGTCCCAACTAATAGTTCTTCTGGTTGTTATTTTAGACCTTTTAGCTAGGTTGGTTTCTATAAGAACAATCTATCTATTTCTTTTATCATCCATGATCTTACAATTAGGATTCACGGTGTCTAACACATGGAAATAGATACGATAACAGATACACATGACTTCTTCTCCGACATATAATTATAACCATGAGCTTTTACATATAATGTTAAAGCATACAAAATATTTGGATCAGATTAAGATAAAGTAAAATTTGGTCTGATATCAAAATAAACTGGGCCATAAGCCAGATTGGATTACATAGCACCCATAAGAGATTGTTTCCAATTCAAATTTCTGGCATCGCTTAAAACAGTCATAAATTTTTTAGGTAAACCCTTTAAAGTTAAAGGTTTAAATGCAATTTGCACTAATTCAATATGCAAAAAATTATAATGCAATTTATGATATCTTTCAATATTAGTATCAGAAAATAACTGTATAGTTTTTATTGACTATCCATTTAGGAGTAACACATGGTGTCACTTGGATCCATTCTTTGTAGAACCCTATATAAAGTTCTGGCAAAACCTGAATTTCAGGTCCAATCATATTCCATCATGGAAATATCCAACTGGGAGTAACTAGCCATTTTGGTTGTTTTTAAATTTTTTTAGATTTAAGTTAATCCACCAAGTATGACCATGCTTTTTGTTCTCATAGTAGAATGTATTAACAAAAGCATCGATATAATCATAGTAATTAAACGCCAACTTTATTGTCGCTCTGGAATTATAAATTCCTTTGATCGAAATGGCCTAATTCTCTATTCATAAGGAGATATAATATTCTTAAGGTAGAACTTAGAAAAGCTCCTTTCTACTCCTGGCTTATTATCCAGAAACGATGTGATTTCAGCAGTACTTGTTGCTGTTAGGATATATTCATAATACATCCGATTTTTCCCTTCTCTGAAAGGATGGTAGAAATTTTCTACATAATGATTCATGAGAATTCATGGATTATTCATATAATTTTTATCTTCATGAGTTAAATGAAGTATTACTTCCTCATGTTGTCGAACCAAATATTGGTTTCTGTCATCCTCCTGTTGTTGGAGTTTTGGGCATATGAGCCTATTTGATGGCTGGATGAGCCTTCTTCCACGAGTATTACTCTTGGAATTTGTCTAGGAGTATTACCCTCTGCTGCTTTTTCTTGACCTCGACCTCTTCCTATACCCCTATTAGGAGTAGATGTTGTCCAATTTGGATGCATCTTATCCCTGTAAATATTCACGGGTAAGAAAGTCAGGGAGTGAATCAATCCACTTGTTGGCCTGCTTCTATGTCCTGTAGTTTATAAGACATTTACTTCAAAGGAAAGGGGTTTGTTGGCCATCTTCACCTTTAATATATTGAATTTTAAAATCAAATAGGGCTAAATGAGCATGCCATCTTGCAAACATTTGCTTGGACACATCATGTTTAAAATCTTTCTGAAACATGAATTTAGTTGCATTGCAGTCTATTCTTATTAAGAACTTTGTGTTATAAAGATCATCCTGAAATTTCAGGACACACTTAACAATAGCAAGGATTTCCTTAGCTATAGTAGCATAACTCTTTTGACTATTATTCCATTTTACTGAATGGTATCGAACAAGATATTCTTGTTTGGTGTGGGGATTTATTTGTTTAAGTATCCCACCATAACCATTGTATGATGCATCAGTCTCAATAATCTTTCCCCAATTTAGGTTAGCAAGCATAAGACATGGCAAGGCTTGAATGTTCTTTTTAATCTTTTGTATTGCTTCTGTATGGGCATTTGTCCAAGGAGTGGCAGTCTTTTTCAACCTATCATATAAGATAGCTGCATCCACATATAAATTCTTGTAATAAGGAGAAATATAATTTAAGCTTCCTAAAAACCTTTGTAATTGGGTTTTATCAAAAGAATTTCATCAGGAAACTTAGAAGCAAATTCTATACTTCTAGTAATTGGAATAATTTTTCATTGTTCAATGTTATGACCAAGAAATTGAACTTTTATCTAGAAAATATTCATTTTAGGTTTAGATATGACTAAACCATTTGTAATAACAATCTTCTTCAAAATTTCAAGATGCTTGATATGATCGTGTATATTTTTTTGAAAAGACTTGTCATCTATGTAAACAATGATAAAATCACTATATGAAGTAAAATATCATTCATGACATGCTGAAATTCGGATGGAGCATTTTTTAGTCTAAAAGGCGTGACATTCTATTAATAATGTCCGAATGAGACTGTAAAGATAGTTTTATACCTGTCAGATTCATTAACATGTATCTGCCAAAAACCTGATTTCAAATCAAATTTTGAAAATATGTTAGACTAGTATAACTTGTCAAGCTAATCCTTTTTATTAGGAATTGGATATCTAATCCATTCTAAAACTTTATTTAGAGGTTTGTAATTGATGACTAATTTGGAAACTCCACGTTCATGTTCAACATGCTTATTAACATAGAACGTTGTACAACTTCATGAGGAGTTTGAAGGTCGAATCAACCTTTTTTCTATAAGGGTTGTAGTTTTTTTTTTGCAAATTTCTAAATATTCCGTATTCATCTGGCAAGGTCTAGCCTTGGTCGGAATATTCTGTTCATGGAACCCTTCTTCATATGGAATACTAACAATATGCTTTTTCATGTTCCAAAAAATAGTAGGTAAATCATTACAAACAGAAATAGAAAAATCATGCTCTATTCCTTTTATTTTATTCTGTAATTTAGGATTTGTCAATTGGTCGGTGATATTATAAATCATTATCTCTTGCTGCAGATAATCAAGTTGTTGTCTTTTATTCTGCACAAGACTAAAAAGACTTACTGTCTTTGATGCAGGAATCTAGGGAAAAGTTATTAACTTACTCTCAAAGGTACATGTGAAAACATTCTCATCAATATGTTTAAAAGTCATTAGACCATTAATAAAAGGTATACCTAAAATTATATCATGCGCCAAATTTTTGACTAAAATGAAAGAATGTTCAATACACAGCTTATATGGCAAACATAGGCACTTGATAATTTGTAGGAGACTTGTAATTTGCTCCCATGTGCACCAGTTACTCCGCGAGTAGTCTTGGTAAAGTATTAGTAGGGATAAGTCCTTCCCTAATGTAATTAAGATCTGCCCCTGAATCAATTAATGTAGGGACATGTCTATAAATGACACCTCTATCAATTAATAAATTAATACGGGTAATCTATTTTTGTCGGGAATACAAATTAATTTCTCCCATGAAGTGTACTTCATTTGGATTATTAGAGGTAGTTGGTTGGTCAAGTATAGGTGTATATCCTAACAATATAAGAGTATCAGGAATAAGAGTATGACTAATCTATCCTGATTCTAACAAAGTAACTCTATCATCTAATGTAGTGTAATGCTGTCATAGTAGAGTTAGCTCTGTTTTGAGGTCATGGATCTCTATCTTCAATTCTTGGACTGTTGGAGGATTATTAGGGTTCATCTTCTTCTGTAATTCTTGGAGAACTTCAGAATAGTTATAAGGTGGATCAATTCTGATTTGATCTTGAGGGGAACATTGTCCTTTTCTTGAGCTTTAAACAAAGCCTCGATGATCTGTGTTTTCTGAGCTTTGTTCTGAATATTATCCAGCAAATCACCGACTTCTTCTCCATTAATGACATTTATATTGCAGCTGGAGAATTGAGCTTGGAGTTTATAAAATTCATCATCCGTGTCTTCATTATCCCTGATAACCTGACATTTATCTTTCGAAGTGCAGGTGAAAGGAGATTCTTCTTCTGTAGAGGGGGAATACTGATCTTCATAGTCTGAACTCATAACCCCCTCTGAGTCGTTTGAATCATCTGTTGAGACAACAATCTTCATCAAAGCATCCTTAATGCTTTCATCTATATTAAGGTTCTTGATTTTGTCGATCTTCTTCTATTTACACCTATTGGCGTAATGTCCCTTTTCATCACATACATAACATGTAGGAGTCTTTTTCTCTCTCTTAGGATATAACCCTTTTTCACATTTCTGGCTCTTTTCTTTGCCGCATACTTCTTATAAGAGTCAAATTTGTACTTCTCATAGTACTGTTTTTATGAGGCTTAACCATATTTTCCTCTTTTTCCCAATTTGGTGAGAGGTCGGTTGATCAAATGCGAATTGTTGACAGAATTCCACTAATTGGGGTTTTTATGTCAATTTCTGCTTTTAAGTTGTTTCTGTAATTTCAGATCATTGCACAGAGCTAATCCTTCTTTCATACATTTGGCCTATTAGCTGACCGGAAGAATAAAGATCTCATTGAATTTGAGAATCCCCTGAATCTTTTCTTAAGGCTCTCTTAATGTTTTCGGCAAAAAGAGAAGGGAAGCCATATATAAATCTACCTTTCCAGAAACTACTATTAGCTTCTGGGAGGTTTAACACTCTGCTAAGGAAAATATCCTTATACTACCTAAATGAAGTTAAGGTGGGGCACATATGGTTTTGTAGAAGAGTTATGATATTATCATAATTGGTTGAATAATTTCCTGTAAAGTGATCTAAAATGGTTAGAACGAGAGTAAAAACCGCATAAGGTTGGACTTCATTACCCTCTTGCTTTACAACATTAAAAATAGAAGCTTTTTGGTCTGGTGTAAGATAATTATCCCACCACGCTTTAAGACGTCATGTAAATCATGTAGTTATCATTTTAACGATGTAAGCATCGGTTCGGTTATTACCTATGACTGTTGCAGCATACATAATGATCTTGTGGCAAGTCCTGAAGATTTGACTATCAACGCCACCAACTATATTCCATTAAACAATTTATGTACCGGTATAAGCGGTAGGCTCATTCTTATAAGCTCATTCTTCGATTAGAACATCTATAGGTGTAGGTTTCGGATAGTAATAATTTTCCGAATAGAATTTGGATTTCCATTTACTCTTTCTCATTGCAGCAATCTGTGCTTCATTGTCAGACTCAGATAATTTATCTGTACCAATCACCGTAATAGCAGACGTAAAACCACTGGGTGGAGAAATTTTCAACTTATTCAGAAATTGAGAGAGTAAATTCTCTACTAATGTATATGTGGTTTTATTTCCCAGGTAAATTCCTTCCATTGTAGGAGGAGGCTAGTTATTTGCTGAAATTTCCAGAGGTTTTGAAAGCTGGTTGGTAGCAACATCAATTTTGACACGTTGGCTCTCTATAAGAGATTTAAGTTGGTCTATCTTGTTATGTAACAAGTTCATATATTTGCTAATAACCTTAAGGTGGATATTTGTGTGGTTATGTTGTTTGAACATGATGTTGATATGATCAATGGTAGGACCATTAGGAAGGGTCTGACATAACAGCTTCATGAAAGGATGAGCATGTAAATCATTGTTACTTTGGTCCTTCTTTAATGAAAAAGGTTCATCTGGAGGATATATACTCCGAAGGAATTTTTTGGAATCTAAATGCCATTGTCTTTCAATAACATTAATATTAGGTAAAGCATAATCTTCAACAAACCATCTGACAAAAGGTTTATAATCCTGTTTGGTTTGCAATTCATCATAAAATTGATCTCTAATAGAACATTGTTCTTCCTTAGTAAAAAATAAAAAAAACCATCTTCTAAAAAGATAATAATCCTCACTAAGAAAGTCTTTAGAAATATTTTTTTCAGACCTGAACCTGGACTATAATCCAGAGGAGAAGCACAAATATGGTCGTCATTCATCTTTAAAATAATCGGTGAATCCCATATCGCTGGGAGTAGGATCTGTCTTAATTCCTACAGGAATTTGATCATCACCTATCTTGATTTTATCAATCTTCTCATCCTGAGAGATTTTCAATGGAGTGGTGACCTTATAAAGATCTTCATTCACCTGAGAGGTCGACACTCTAGCAGTAGAGGGTCTATGAATGTCATCGGGAGGAGAGATGTAATAATGAGATGACATCGATCTACCTAATTTAGGTAACTGTTTCGCAAATTGGAGATGTATATTACCATATGAAGTTTGGACAACCTGCGAAATCTGAGTATCTATCATAGGTTGGACATGAATTAGTTTTTCAATTATCCAATCATCTGGGTAATCGATTTCGTCCCAATTAATAGGTCGTCTGGTTGTTATTTTAGACCTTTAAGCTAGGTTGGTTTCTATAAGAACAGTCTGTCTATTTCTTTTATCATCCATGATCTTACAATTCGGATTCATGGTGTCTAACACGCGTAAATAGATACACATGACTTATGTCTCCGACATATAATTATAACAATGAGCTTTTACATATAATGTTAAAGCATGTAAAATATTTGGATCAGATAAAGATAAAGTAAGATTTGGCTAGACATCAAAATAAATTGGACCATAAGCCAGATTGGATTGCATATCACCCACAAGAGATTGTTTCCAATTTAAATTTCTGACATCTCTTAAAACAGTCATAAAACTTTCAGGTAAACCCTTTAAGGTTAAAGGTTTAAATGCAAATTGCACTAATCCAATATGCAAAAATTTATAATGCAATTTTTGATATCTTTTTAATATCAGTATCAGAAAATAACTGTATAGTTTTTTTTATTATCTATTTGGACAGATTCTTCGATAGACTTTATAACATGTTGATTTCGCAAATTTTCAAATATGCCAAAATTTTAAATTTTCTTAGTGGCAACAAAGGGAATAGTCCATTTGTTTAAAACATCTAGTTGTTGTGGAAGTTCATACTCTTTCGATCTAGCATTCTTAATGCTATGTTTATAATTCCTAAAAATATTCATTATGAAAAGATATATTGTCTGTGAATACTCTTTGAAAATATGGCTCTGATACCATATTAAAGGCCTTAAGTATGGACATGTAAGGATCATTATATTATTAAAATATAAAATTCATAATAAAGAATAGGACAAAGTAAAATAAATCTACAACCCATATAGATCCCAATATTGTTCACGGAATTAGGGATTTATCAAGGTATGCACCTAACAGTCACACATAAATCAATACGAAAAATGGCACATGAAAAACCTTTGTGCCTGACCTCGGCGACGACTGAAAGGGCACTCCGTACGACAAGAGCATGACTGTTAGGGTACCTTAGACCCATCGTGATATGTACTATAAAAACTATCCTTCCCAGAATTTTAGTGTAGAATTCCATCTCATTCTATTCCTTTTTTGTAATTAAATCATATCATCTCAGAGCAACTCAGACAGTATAAGCTTATTAGCCTATCATAAAAAAACAAATAATAATTAAGAAGAGAAGGGAAGGGAAGAGAATAGTACCTAAGATATGCCCAAGAAGATTGTTAAATCAAGATAGGTGATGACCCAATTCCTGTAGGAATTAAGACAGATCCTACTCAGAGCGATATGGGATTCACTGATTATTTTAAAAATGAATGATGACCATATTCGTGCTTCTCCTCTGGATTATAGTCCAAGTTCAGGTCTGAGAAAAATTATTTCTAAAGACTTTCTTAGTGAGGATTATTATATTTTCAGAAGATGGTTTTTTTCATTTTTTACTAAGGAAGAACAATGTTCTATTAGAGATCAATTTTATGATGAATTGCAAACCAAACAGGATTATAAACCTTTTGTCATATGGTTTGTTGAAGATTATGCTTTACCCAATATTAATGTTGTTGAAAGACAATGGCATTTGGATTCCAAAAAAGTCCTTCGGAGTATATATCCTCCGGATGAACCTTTTTCATTAAAGAAGGACCAAAGTAACAACGATTTACATGCTCAACCTTTCATGAAGCTGTTATGTCAGACCCTTCCTAATGGTCCTACCATTGATCATATCAACAACCTATTCAAACAACATAACCACACAAATATCCACCTTAAGGTTATTAGCGAACAAATGAACTTGTTACATAACAAGATAGACTAACTCAGATCTCTTATAGAGAGCCAACGTGTCAAAATTGATGCTGCTACCAACCAGCCTTCAAAACCTCCAAAAATTCCAGCAAATATCCAGCCTCCTCCTATAATGGAAGGAATTTACCTGGGAAATAAAACCACAAATACATTAGTAGAGAATCTAGAGAATTTACTCTCTCAATTTCAGAATAAGTTGAAAATTTCTCCACCCAGTGGTTCTACATCTGCTTTTACGGTGATTGGTACAGATAAATTATTTGATTCTGACAACGAAGCACAGATTGCTGCAATGAGAAAGGGTAAATGGAAACCCAAATTTAATTCGGAAGATTATTACTATCCGAGACCTACACCTATAGATGTTCTAATCGAAGAACAAGCTTATAAGAATGAGCCTACCGCTTATACCGGTACAAAAATTGTTGAATGGAACATAGATGGTGGCGCCGATAGTCAAATCTTCCGGACTTGCCTCAAGATCATTATGTATACTGCAGCAGCCAAAGGTAATAACCAAACCGATGCTCACATTGTTAAGATGATAACTGCAGGATTTACAGGTCATCTTAAAGCGTGGTGGGATAATTATCTTACACCAGACCAGAAAACTTCCATTTTTAATGTTGTAAAGCAAGAACGTAATGAAGTCCAACCTTATGCGGGTTTTACTCTCGTTCTAACCATTTTAGATCACTTTACATGAAATTATTCAACTAATTATGATAATATCAGAACTCTTCTGCAAAACCATAGGTGCCCCAGCTTAACTTCATTTAGGTGGTATAAGGATATTTTTCTTAGCAGAGTGTTAAAACCTCCAGAAGCTAATAGTAGTTTCTGGAAAGCTAGATTTATAGATGGCATCCCCTCTCTTTTTGTCAAAAAGATTAAGAGAACCTTAAGAAAAGATTTAGGGGATTCTCAGATTCAATGGGATCTTTATTCTTACGGTCAACTAATAGGCAAATGCATGGAAGAAGGATTATCTCTGTGCAATGATCTGAAACTCCAGAAACAGTTTAAAAAGCAAAAATTGACAGAAAAAATCCAATTAGGGGAATTCTGCCAACAATTTGCATTTGATCAACCGACCTCTCACCAAATTGGGAAAAAGAGGAAAAATCCGGTTAAGCCCCATAAAACAGTACTATGAGAAGTACAAATCTGACTCTTATAAGAAGTATGCGGCAAAGAAAAGCCAGAAATGCGAAAAAGGGTTATATCCATAAGACAGAGAAAAAGACTCCTACATGTTATGCATGTGGTGAAAAAGGACATTACGCCAATAGGTGTAAAAAGAAGAAGATCGACAAGATAAAAAATCTTAATATAGATAAAAGCATTAAGGATACTTTGATGAAGATTGTTGTCTCATCAAATGAGTCAAATGACTCAGAGGGGGCTGTGAGTTTAGACTATGAAGATCCGTATTCCTTCTCTACGAAAGAAGAAGCTCCTTGCACCTGCACTTCGAAAGATAAATGTCAGGTTATCAAGGATAATGGAGACACAAATGATGAGTTTTCTAAAATCTAACCTCAATTCTCATGATGCAATATAAATGTCATTAATGGAGAAGAAGTCAGTGATTTGCTGGATAATATTTAGAACAAAGCTCTGAAAGCACAGATCATCGAGGCTTTGTTTAAAGCTCAAGAAAAGGACAAAGTTCCCCTCAAGATCAAATCAAGGATTGATCCACCTTATAATTTTTCTGCAGTTCTCCAAGAATTACAGAAGAAAAGGAGTCCTAATAATCCTCTAATAGTCCTAGAATTGAAGACAGAGATCCATGATCTCAAAATAGAACTAACTCTACTACGGCAGCTACACTACGTTAGATGATAGGGTTACTTTGTTAGAATCAGGACAACTCAGTCATACTTCTATTCCTGATACTCCAATAGAGTTAGGTTATACACCTATACTTGACCAACCAACCACCTCTAATAATTCGAATGATGTACACTTCATGGGAGCAATTAATTTGTTATTTCCCGCCAAAAATGAATTACATGTATTAATTTATTAATTGATAGGGGTATCATATATAAACATGTCCCTACATTAATTGATTCAGGGGCAGATCTTAATTGCATTAGGGAAGGACTTATCCTACTAAATACTTTAGCAAGACTACTCGCGGAGTAACTGGTGCAGATGGGAGCAAATTAGAAGTCTCCTACAAATTATCGAGTGCCTATGTTTGCCATGATAAGATGTGTATTGAACATTATTTCATTTTAGTCAAAAATTTGGCGCATGATATAATTCTTGGTATACCTTTTATTAATGGTATAATGCCTCATAAACATATTGATGAGAAGGTTTTCACAGGTACCTTTGAGGGTAAGTTCATAACTTTTTTCTGGATTCCTACATCAAAGAAAATAAGCCTTTTTAGTCTTGTGCAGAATAAAAGACAACATCTTGATTATCTGCAGCAAGAGTTAATGATTTGTAATATCAATCGACCAATTGACAAATCCTAAATTACAGGATAAAATAAAAGGAATAGAGCATGATTTTTCTATTTCTATTTGTAATGATTTACCTACTGCTTTTTGGAACAGGAAAAAACATATTGTTAGTCTTCCATATGAAGAAGGGTTCCATGAACAGAATATTCCGACCAAGACTAGACCTTGCCAAATGAATACAGAATATTTAGAAATTTGCAAAAAAGAAATTGCAACTCTTATAGAGAAAAGGTTGATTTGACCTTCAAACTCCCCATGGAGTTGTATATCGTTCTATGTTAATAAGCATGCCAAACAGGAACGGGGAGTTCCCAAATTAATCATCAATTATAAACCACTGAATAAGGTTTTAAAATGGATTAGGTATCCAATTCCTAATAAAAAGGATTTGCTTGACAGGTTATACCAATCTAATATATTTTCAAAATTTTATTTGAAATCAGAATTTTGGCAGATACATGTCAATACGAAAAATGGCCCATGAAAAAGCCTTTATGCCTGGCCTCGGCGACGGCTGAAAGGGCACTCCATACGATAAGATCATGACTGTTGGGGTACCTTAGACCCATCGTGATATGTACTGTAAAAAATTCAGTATGAAAATAATGAAATATGACACTAACTTTTTCATGTGTGTATATATAGATTATATAAAAATGTATAAGACCTCTCACTAAAACTTAGCTTATGCCAATAATTTTATTAAGCTGCCCTTTCAAGAAAAATCTACAATGATTTAGTTACTAACTAGTATACGTACTCGCGCAATGAGCGAATTATTAAACCACTAAAAATAACATCTTAAACTTCATATCCAGTCAAATAATTAGATAACTAAACTCGATAAGCTAATTGATACAAACAACTAACATCATTGCCATATTATAAGACTCATTACAGACAAAAACCACAAATGAGTACTATTATATATTTACCCCCAATGACATCTACAGTGAACATCACAATAATCTTTTGAGAGAACCTCGCATTTCTCTGCATCACAAGCAACATGTCGTCGGTTAGTGAAGTTGTTGAAGAGAGCCCTTAGTAGTTAACTCCTTCGACTTAAGCTAAATATTAAAAAAACTAAAATTGAAAAAAGGTCAGTAGAAATATAAACAACACATAGTCCTGGGTTTTCCCTTGGGAGGCTTTCTCATTAATACAAATATATATAGTGTACAATGTAGAATCCTAGTCAAATAATGAATCATCTACTTACTATAATTCTATATACAAAATATATGAGATATATTCTAATTATGGTGGTGGGATTGAATTGGGATTCTATATACACGTTAATACACCCCCTCAGTCGAAGCGGGAGGAGGCCGGACGATGAGACTGGATCTGAAGTCGAGGAACAGATGTCGAGGAAGGCCCTTCGTGAAGATATCCGCGTATTGATATGAGGAAGGCACATGTAACACTTTAACATGACCGAGAGAAACCTTCTCACGAACAAAGTGTATATCTATCTCAATATGCTTGGTCCGCTGATGTTGAACCAGAATATGAGACAAATAAATAGCGGATATGTTATCACAATATACACCAGACGCCTTACGCAAGGGACAATGAAGCTCCAAAAGAAGGTTTCAGAGCCAACATATCTCAGCAACAACATTTGCAACTCCTCTATACTCTGCTTCTGCACTCGAACGGGACAATGTGGCTTGCCTCTTGGCAGACCATGAAATGAGATTATCCCCCAAAAACACGCAGAAGCCTAAGGTGGAGCGTCGTGTGTCCAGACAGCCTGCCCAATCAGCATCCGTGTAGGCTAACAATCTGATCGGTGCGGAGGGGTATAGATGTAATCCATAATCAAGGGTGCCCTTAACATATCGAATGATGCGTTTAAGGGCAGTGTAATGAGGCTCCCTAGGGGCATGCATAAATAAGCATACCTGCTGAACATCATATGCAATGTCAGGTCCAGTTAGGGGTGGCCAGTGGGCCGGGCTCGGGTCTGGCGGGGTCGGGGTCGGGGCGGGACGAGCCGGGGGGTCGGGATCGGGACTAGCGGGCCTAGCGGGGTCGGGTCTGGCGGGACTGCTCGATCCGTCGATCCCGATCCCGTCGGTATCAGGGCGGGGCGGGCTCGGGGCGGGCTCGGGTCGGGGCGGGGCGGGGTCGGGTTTTCCTTTTTTTTTTTTTTTAAATAACATATGTATAAAAAAAACTCAATAAACAAAACAAGATAGTGTAATAAAAACATCCCAAGGTTGTTTTTGTGCCTCTTATATTATTTAATAGACATATGATTTTTTTGTAATACAAATACAATTGTCTAAAATCTAAATTGCAACTTTATGGTGTTGTCCAAAAGTTGCAAATTACATAATAAAATTGCAATTAAAAAAATTACATTTTCAAAAAAATCTGTTCTAATTGCTTGATGATTTCATGTGGTTCTTCGGTTGGAATAGGTATTTGTTGGTCAAATTGATCCACGTCGCTTCCACTACCTTCGGTTAAGATTTCGTTGTAGTTTTCATCATCTTCTTCGTTGATCTCCGGTTGACCGCACCTTCTCCGCTCCGCTCGGATCCAATCTCTGAATAATACTGCAATTTCCAAGCTGGCTCCGGCCAATGAGTGTCTGTGGTCTCCTATTTGATATCTGCCTGCAGAAAAAGCGCTTTCCGACGCAGTTGATGACGCTTGAATGTTCAAAACATCTCGAGCCATCAATGAAAGTGTCGGAAAGGTCTTCTCATTCCCCCTCCAGTATTTCAGCAAGTCTTCTTGTCCATCTTCATTGATAACTTCTTGATACGGTACAGAACCCTGCAAAACAAAAATATCCAACTCGCTAATTTGGTTAGTAGAGGTACGGCCGCACATTCTATTTCTGAGGCTTTCAATACTAGCCGCAGAAACAGCATGTCTTTTGTGAGGTTGTGTTGAAGATGAAGAAGATGGTATGGTAGCCGGTACGTTACTAGCATTTTCTTGTTGATAAAATCTATATATATTTTTGCATTGGTGTTCTACGCTATTCAACACTTCTTCTTTAGTTTGTTCAATAGGTGGTGGGTGATTTAGATTTTTGGGACTTGGAGGTGGTAGTACTTCTATACAATCGTAAATAGTTTCAATTAGTGATTTAGTACCGTCTATTTTAATAGTAGGATTTAATACAGAACCAATAATATAAATAGAAGGAATAGGAATAAAATATTTTTATTTTGACAAACATTTTTTAATAGTCAGCCTTATAAACTGGTTTTTCCATATATTCACTAAGTAATAAAAATATTAGAGTTATATAAAATAACATAGTTGAAATAGTAGGATAATATATACTGAAAATTCTTTTGTTGCTTGAAAAAATTTCTCTAAAAATACAATAAGTTCGGAAATTTTTACCCAATCACTATCTAAAATCATATCAATTTGGGTTTTTATTATGAGAGTTAAAAAATAAAGTTATAGGTAATTTATAGTCATAAGCAACAAGTAGTTGCTCGTATAAAGAATTCCACCTAGTCGATACTTCTTGTGGAATTCTTCTATAAGGTAGTCCACAATCGTGACAAGTTTTTTTATATTCTTTTCTACGTTGTACTTTATTACTTTTAAAAATAAAGTTTATAGCAAATTGTATTTTACTAAGAATGTCTTCAAAAAGTGATAGACCATCCTTTACAATTAAGTTATATATATGGCACGCGCATTTTATGGGTTAAAAATAAATATTAAGGGGTAGGGGGGGTTGGGGGAGGGGGGGGGGCCTAAAATGGCCGTTGGCCAACGACCATATCTAAAATGGCCGTTGGTGCAACGGCCATTTTTGCAAAGGGGGTTTAAGGGTCGGGTCGGGCCTGGGACGGTCTCGGGCGGGCTCGGTCCGCGGGCCTGGGCGGGCTCGGGTCTGGCGGGACGAGACATCGCCCCGCCCCGAGTTCGAGTCCCGCCCGCTAAATTTTTTTTTTTTTTTTTTTAGAGCGGGGTCAAGGGCGGACCGGGCGGGTCTGACGGGTCGTCGCCTCGCCCACCGCCAGCCTTAGGTCCAGTGAATGTAAGATACTGTAGTGCACCTGCCATGTTTCTGTAAAGGGTGGGATTAGATACTGGATCACCATCAACAATAATAAGCTTTGATTTGGAGTCAACCGGGGTGGACATGATTTTGCAATTAGCCATTTTAGCCATGTACTCTATTTCCTCCGCATACTTACGCTAACATTAAACATAGTATTCGTAGACCGAGTCACTGACATACCCAAAAAAATATCTCAACTTTCCCAAGTCAGTCATGGCAAATTCAGATTTGAGCAGTGTAATAATCTCATTCTTCAACACATCAGAGGAGGCAGTGGAGCATAATGTCATCCACATATAACAATAAATATATAGTGCTACTACCACAATGAAAAATAAATAGATAAGTATCACTCTTTCTACATACGAACCCAAGCTGCATAATATACTGAGCAAATCGATCATACCATGCACGTGGAGCCTGTTTCAGATCATAAAGTGACTTACGGAGATGACATACATAATGTGGGGCTGCTGGATGGACAAAGCCAGGCGGCTGATTCATATAGACAGTTTCTTTCAGATCTCCATGAAGAAATGCATTCTTCACATCAAGTCGGTGAATCGACCAACACTTACCCATAGCAATGCTCAGAACTGTGCGGATAGTAGTCGGTTTAACGACTGGACTAAATGTCTCACCACAATCAATACCCTCCTGCTGATTAGTGCCATTGGCCACTAGTCTTGCCTTGTACCTTTCTAACTCACCACTATCCCTGAATTTATGACGAAAAAGCCATATGCATCGAATCACATTCACCCCTTCCGGTCGAGGAACCAAATCCCAAGTATGTTGTTTCGTTAAAGCATTAAACTTTTCACGCATGGACGCATTCCAATTTGGGTCTTGTTTGGATAATTTGGGATTTTTAGGAATTGGGGATATGATTTCTGTGGATATGTTAAAATGGACTTTGGGTTTGAAAATCCCGTGTTAAGAACGGGTTTCCATACGGTGGGATGTTGTTGGCTAGTTTAGGGGACTGTTGGTGTCAGTAATTTGGCAAAGGATAGGGTTTCCGTCGGGAATAGTGTTTCCATCGGGATTAGGGTTTCCCGTCGGGAACATGGTGTGAAATTGGTATGTTGGGGTTGGAGTTGGTGACATGGGGATTGTTGTGGGTGGTCGTCGATCTGGGTAGTTGTAGGGTTGGGGAGATCGATGAGGTGGGGTATGGTGTCGGTGGTGGTGGGTTGCTGGTAAGCTGGTTTGGTAAGGCGGCGATTGCGGTGTTGGGTGGGCTTCGAATAGGTGGTGGGTGCTGCAACGACGGTGGCGACACAGATACGGGGATAATGACCGGAGAAGGGACTGGTGACGATTGTCGATCGTCGGAGACTGTGGCAGTCGGCATCGGGAAAGATGGTGAGGTGACGGGAGACATGGAGACCCTAGTGGGGTCAGGAGAGGCGGCAGTAGGTGGCGGACTTTGGTTGACGGAGGTGGGCGGACACAGTTCACGAATAATGACGGGAGAGGGGTCAGTTTCTTCAAGAAAATTATAGTCCATTTGTCAAAATTTTTGAATGTTCGAAAACGGAAACGTCGTCTCATCGAAGGTGATGTGACGAGAGATGTGAAGTTGACGGGTGGACAAGTCATAACATAAAAAGCCCCTATGGTTAGGCGGAAAGCCTAAGAAAATACATGGAGTGGTTCGGAGTGCTAATTTATGTGGGGCGGTAGAGGACAAATAAGGATAGCACAGACAACCGAATATCCGGAGGTGATCGTAGAAGGGGATCCGCCGGTATAGGATTTCAGTGGGGGTCATATTATGGAGTGTGCTAGTGGGTAGAATATTAAGGACGTATTCCACCATTTTGACTGCATATACCCAAAAGGAATAAGGTAACGGGGCATGAAAGAGAAAAGTTCTAACCATGTTATTTATGGTGCAAATAATACGTTCTGCTTTATCATTTTGAGGAGAGGTGTGAGGACACGAAAAATGGAAAATCATGCCATTATTTTTGCAGAATTTGTGAAACGCAGAATTATTGAATTCATGTCCGTTATCACATTGAAAAGATTTTATGGGTCTTTCAAATTGTGTTTTGATAAATTTGCAAAATTCAAGAAATTTGGCAAAGACTTCCGATTTGAATTTGAGTGGATAAATCCATATGTAGTGAGAATAATCATCTAACAAGACCAGATAATATTTATGACCCAACGAACTAGGGATGAGAGATGTCCACAAATCAGCACGAATAATATCAAAAGGGGAAAATGTAACACTAGTAGATGAATTAAACGGAAGACGAATATGTTTGCCTAATTGACAAGAAGCACAATGTGGAGCAAGTTTTCCGTTACAACTGATAAAATTATTACTTCGAAGAAAATGAAAAACAGGAGCCCCTGGATGTCCAATCCTATTGTGACAGGTTGACGGAGAGAGAGCAGTAAGAGATGTGTGACATCTGGAACTGACAGCGGAGGATGGTGTAAATAGATATAGATCCCCTGTACTATTGCATCTCGTAAGAGGTATCCCCGTACGCAGATCCTTTACAGTAAAACTAAATGGGTCAAAATCAACAGACACGGAATTATGACGAGTAAACTTGTGAATGGAGATTAAGTTTTTGATGATATTTGGGGCATATAGGACATTGTTCTAGGATAAAGGTAGCTGGGGTGGCTTGGTGTGGGTGTTACCTTGGCCCTAAATTGGAATGCGGTGACTATTTCCAACTGTAATAAATTGAGGAGACTTTAAATGAAACAATTGAGAGAGATTACCGGCGGACCGCGTGAGATGAGAAGTGGCTCCCGAATCTATGTACCAATTTCATCGGGTTGCTGTAGGTTTAGACTACTGAAAGCTTGGCCCAAATCTGTGGGGGCCACGATATTTGACTGCTGCGGATAGGAGGACTGCATGAAATGGGCATGTGATTGCTGCTGATGGGCTGATCGGTAACTAGGAGCAGGGCCCAGTACCCCATGTTGAGGGTAGAGGGACTGGGCCTAAACAGTAGCCGGGTAAGGAGCCCAGTTTGCATGTTGAAATGTACCAACTGGGCCTTGCCAATTGGGAATGGTGGTGGGCTGGCCCATATGCTGCTGGAATTGTTGAGCCTACCCGTGGTGGCCTTTCCCCCTTTCTTTTTCGCCGCGGCCACTATCGCGGCCCCTGCCACCTCTGCCGCCGCGATTGTTGCGGGTTTGAGTATTTTCCGATGGAGGTGGTTGGGTGGTGGTGATTTTATTTTGGACAGGCGTTTCAACTGCAAGTGCTTTTTGGGTGTGCTCATCTTGCTTTGCACGCCGGGTTTCTTCCAACAAAAGTTGCGAATGAGCTTTGTTAAAACTAGGTAAGGGATCGGCCTGCTGTATCATAGTGGCGAGGGTGTCATATTCACCCTTCGGGAGGCCTGCAACTAACTGTAAGGCCATCTTTGTTTCAGAGATGGGCGTTCCAAAGTTGGATAATTAATCTGCGTCCAGTTTCAACTGTTTGCAATATTCATACATGTTCGAAATTTTTTCAAGACGAGTGTTGTTGAATTGTTCTTCCAAATACACTGCGCGAGTGTGCTTGTTATCTTGAAAAATTTCTTCCAAGCGTGTCCATAACTCATGAGCGGAGGCACCGATTTTCATAATGGTGTGAAGTAAGTCCTTAGATATTGTGCTATAGATCTATTGTTTGATGACGACATCGAGACAACGCCAAGTTGTGTCATTAATTTCAGAGGGGCGAGGGATTGGGTCGTCAATATGGTCAAGCACGTGATATACACATGCATGAATTCGAAACAGTTCCACCCATGACCAATATTGGCCATCTTCCTAGTCAAGAATTATAGGAATAAAATTCTTGATATTGGTAACTGCGAGAGCCGGATGGAAAGATGGTGACGAGGGGGTCATGTGTGGTGTTTGAGTGACGACGCCGGAGGAAGCGGTAGCATCGGGGGAAGAGGAATCCATTAAAACCGAAAGAAGTGGTGGGGGGCTTTTACCGTCAGAAAAAATTAAGGGGGGGGGGGGTAATGCCGAGAAGAGGAAAATAAAAGTTTTAGGTTTTTAGGATTTTGACTTTGATACCATGTGAGATTGTATCAATTCCCTTGGGAGGCTTTTTCATTAATACAAATATATATTGTGTACAATGTAGAATCCTAGTCAAATAATGAATCCTCTACTTACCATAATTTTATATACAAAATATATGAGATATATTTTAATTATGGTGATGGAATTGAATTGGGATTCTATATACACTTTAATACTCAAGAACTTTAAAATTTAGTGTGATTCGTATAAAAAAAATTTGCAAGTACTAATAGGAAAAAAACGGGTATCTTGCTGAAAGAACAACTATAATTATTGCATCAGAAGTTAAATATAAAAAACGTGCCCAATTAAACTTATTTAAATTCTCATGAGATTGTCAATATAAATTCAGGTGGGAGAAATCGTGCTAAAGCGATAAATAGACCACCTACAATCCTGTCAAATTTTTTTTATCAACATACTACAGAAAAAAGAAAAAAAACATAAAACATAAAACAATAAAATTTCTTGGAAAAAGATGAAACATTAATTTATGAAATAAAAAATAATATAGAAATGAGACTAATCTAATGGCGATACAAGCTAATTCACTTCCAGTTCTTGTTCGTCCTTTTTGTTGACATGTCTTTTAACTTGTAATGGATTAATTTTTAATTAAAGGCGAAAAAGTGTAAATAATGGATCTTGAACCTAACTCAATCCCAAAAGTTAGCTTGTAGGGTGAGAATTGTCCATGTTCACATTCCATTATCGATGTGGACTCTTAACAAAGAGTTGCTAGAATTGGTGAAATGTGAGTTTCTGATGGACTGCACATATTCTAGTTTTTCAAAACATTAACTATTTAATTATAACCAAGAGTTATAGAAAATAATCTGATTCAGAACCAAAGAACAAACATCAGAACAAAAAGGTAAAAGGAAACTAAAACGTCATACATGTAAAATTGATTGTGAGTCAGGACACTATAGATACGGGAGATGTGAGTAAAAGTTCAAAGGATTTATGGCTTAAGTAGTATATATAGTAAACATCTAATATAAATAGGCTAATGAGTTTTTGACAACGACGAAACTCTAATACTGAATGTATTGACCAAAATTTCTGCTCATGATTGTTACAACAACAACATACCTAGTGTAATCCTACAAGTGCTGTTTGGGGAGGGTAGAATATACGCAGATCATACCCCTACCTTTGTGGGGTAGGGAGATTGTTTCTGATAGACCCTCAACTCAAAAGAAAAGTTTTTGAAGTAGGGAGAATATAATAAAAGGGCATCCCGGTGCACAAAGCATCCCGCGTTAGCAGGGTCCACATACTGTTGAGAAGATAAGCAAATACAAATGTTAGTTAGGAAGTTAGTTAAACTAGTCAACAAGTTTGATAAGTAGTCAAGAAGTTAGTTAGATAGTTACTAACTAACTCTAAAGAGGCTCCTCTATCTTGTAATTCATGTATATAAATAGACATAAGATGTAATACAAAAGATACAACTGTAATGAAGAAATAATGAGATACACACTACACTACATTCTTCTCTACTCTTTCTTCTTCTTCTTCTTCTATATTCTGAATACTACTGCTAATGCTACTTCTACTCTTCATTGTCTTCCTCTTCAACTCTATGTAATGAATGGTGTAGAATTCAACATGGTATTAGAGAATGATCCACTTCTCAAGACTTCCGCAATAATCTTGAAGCCAATTTATTGATATTGGTTAATTTTCTTCCTCGCAATTCTTCTGTTTTCGATTCTGTGTAATTCTGATCTTCTGTTTCTGTGTTTGCATCTCTGAAGTTTGTGTGTTGTTCTACATTGATTTGAACAACAACCTATTAATATTCTCCTTTATTAACTTCTTGATTCTGAAGTAGAGTCTAATTCTGTTATGGACAAAATTCTGATTTATGTCTGTATTGTTCTAATTGAATTCAATCACAGAACACAAAAATCTTGATTACTTCTGAAAACCAGTATTAATACTATAATCTCACACACAATTCTTGATCATATTAAACACTTTTCTACTCTACTATGGATAATAATACAAATCAAGCTGAGAACAACAACAACACAAGACCAAATCTAGTGAATCCAATGACTGCAACTGCTATAGACCACAACCACCCACTATTTCTTCAATCTTCAGATGTAAGTGGTGTATCCCTCATCTCATTTCAATTACTTGGTTCTGAAAATTATGCACTGTGGAGTAAGTCTATGAGGATTGCACTACTTGGTAGAAATAAACTTAGTTTGCCAGTGGAAAGTGCAAGAAGGAAAACTATGATGAAAAATGGTGGGATCAGTGGGATAGGGTAAATGTAGCAGTACAAGCATGGTTAATGAATTCAGTCTCAAGTGGATTACTGAGTGGAGTGTTGTAGATGGATTAAGAACTTATGACCTACATAGAGAAATAGCCACATTAACCCAAGGAAATTCAAGTGTGGCTGAATATTTCTCTAAACTAAAGACTTTGTGGGTAGAATTCCAATCTTTAGTTCCACCCCCTAGTTGTGGATGTCCTAAATCAAAGGACTTTGTAGAATGCCTTCAAAGACAAAAGCTATATTAGTTCTTGATGGGGTTAAATGAAAACTACATGCAGGTAAGAAGCCAGATTCTGTTAATGTCACCTCTGCCCACTATCAATAAGGCTTACTCTATGATAACCAGTGATGAAAATAAAAAATCCATCACAACCAAGTCTGTTGGTCTTCTAGGAGTAGGACCAGGTGGATTTAGTCACAATGTGAGCCATGATCCTATTGCTATGTACTCAAGAACAAGCACAAGTTCACAAAGGTTCAAAAATAACTTTAATCTGTTCTGTGAAGTTTGTAAGATGAAAGGGCATACAAAAGAATTATGTTATAAGGTGATTGGTTATCCTCCACATTTCAAATCTAAAAGAAAGGAACATGTTGTTCACAATGTGTATGCAGATGAGAAGGATAACAGTCGTGGAAAATTATGCAGAACCAATAACATAAGTGACACGTTATCTGGTGCTGGTATAATAAATATAAGCAACTAGAAAGTACAAGGAGAACCTGTGTTCTCTAATGATCAGTATGAGCAGATTGTTCAACTACTAAATCACAACATGCAGCCTAAAACTTTTCAAGAGTCAATTGTTGCTCAGTCTTATGCTAATGGTGCAGGTATGTTCAGTCATAAAGCTTTGCTTGTAGCTAATATAGTTAAACAATGGATAATAGATACTGGTGCCACTAACCATATGGTCTCTGATATAGAAATGCTAAATAAGGCCACCAGAGTAACTAATACTTCTCAATCTAAGAAAGTATACTTACGAAATGGGGAAATGGTTAATGTGACTCATACATGATCAAGAACTATTTCTAATAGAAGTATACTTAACAATGTATTCTACTTACTATAGTTCAAATTTAACCTGATGTTTGTGTCTCAACTAACTAATGAGATGTGCAGCCACTTTCTACCCTGACTTCTGCCTATTTCAGGATCTTTACAATGAAAGGGTGAAGGAGATTGGTACGCTACAAGATGGATTATACATGTTAGTAAATCATACATCACCAAGACATCCTAATGAACAAGTCAGGATAAGACTAAATATGAAAGAGAATAAAGAACCTACTACAATGTCAGAGGAAGAAATAGAGTTGTGGAACATAAGATTTGGGCACACCTCTAGTATTGTTTTAAGTAGACTAATTAGAGCAAAGTCTGATGTTATAGCTAGTACTATAAAGAAGTGTAATGTTTGTCCATGTGCCAAACAATGTAGACTCCCATTTCCAGTCAGTATTAATAAAAGTTCGTCCAGCTTTGATCTTGTACACATGGATGTATGGGGTCCCTATGAGATTCAAACTCACAATGGTAATAAATACTTTCTAACAATTGTAGATGACTTCACCAGAATGACCTGGATTTACTTACTAAAACTCAAATCAGATGTCTGTGTGGTACTTAAGCAGTTCTTAACATATGTATATACTGAGTTTAATAAAATAGTGAAAATTATAAGAACTGATAATGGAACAAAATTTGTAAATGATGTATGTAATAATTTATTTTTAAAACTAGGAATTATACATCAAAGATCGTGTGCTTATTCACCCCAACAAAATAGAGTGGCTGAAAAGAAACATAGACACATACTAGAAATAACTTGAGTAGTAAGATTCCAAGCTAACATTCCTTTGAAGTTCTGGGGACTATGTGTTCAAGCTGTAGTTTACTTAATAAACAAACTACCATTTGTAACCACTGCATAACACCTTATGAGAAACTGTATAAAAAGAAGCCTTCTATTCATCATCTAAAAGTCTTAGGATGTTTGTGTTATGCTAATGACTTAACTGTTTATGATAAATTACATTCTAAAGTAAAAACTTGTGTATGATGGGATATTCTGAAACACAAAAAGGATATGTTTTATATGACCTACAAAACAAACTGTTGTTTGTCAATAGAGATGTCTCTTTTAGGGAAACTGAGTTCCCCTTCAGAACAGAAACACCAGAAAGACAAATCTTTCTCTATAATGATCAAACTGGTGAGTGTGAAAATGAATACCACAATACAAATATATATGTCTATACCTGCTAATAATTATCAGGTTGATGTACTAGAAAGATCAGATCAAAGATCTTACACTCCAGAAAATACTCAAGACATGAGTTTATCAACTGAAACAGTAACACCGGATACAAACCAGATTAATATACCGCAAGTACAATATGATGCATCACCTACAAATCAAGCTACCACTACAATGTCTACCAGAAAGTCTATCAGATCAAAACAACCTCCAATTTGGCTTAAGGACTTTATCATCAATAAATCCAATAATAGTCCTTATTCTATAGCCAATTACATATCATATGAAACAATATCACCCAAATACAGCGTTATCTCAAAGCACTCTTAGAAAATAGAAATAACATAACCAAGGAACTACATTGAGGCATCTAAGGATCCAAGATGGGTGGAAGCAATGAAAGCATAAATAAAGGCACTACAAGACAATCATACATGTGATGTGGTGTCTTTACCAGAGGGAAAACATCCAATAGGATGTAAATGGATCTACAAGATCAAATACAGAGAAACAAGAGAGATTGAAAGACTCAAAGCTAGATTGGTGGCAAAAGGATACAGTCAAAGAGAAGGCATTGACTACAAAAAAACTTTTTCTCCGGTAGTAAAAATGGTTACTGTAAGAGACATTCTATCACTGGCAGCTTCCAGACACTGGCACATACACCAAATGGATGTCTATAATGCCTTTCTACAAGAGGATCTACATGATGAAATCTATATGGAACTACCACAAGGATTCATCAGTTAGGGGGACAGGCAAGTATGCAGACTGATTAAATCCTTGTATGGACTTAAACAAGCACCAAGACAGTGGAATTTTAAACTCACAAAGGCACTAGTTCAGATGGAGTTTAAACAATCACAATATGACCACTCATTATTTATAAGGAAGACAAAAAAATGAATAACCTTGGTATTAATTTATGTGGATGATATGTTGATTACTAGAGATCGCATGGAGCAAATAGATGAGACAAAACAGGCCCTACAACAAGCATTCAAAATGAAAGATCTGGGAGAGTTAAAATATTTTCTAGGCATAGAATTTGCAAGATCATAAAAAGGAATTCTAATACACCAAAGAAAATATGCTCTAGAACTCATTTATGAGCTTGGCTTGTCTGCTGCTAAACCTATAAACACCCCTATTGACTGCAGTATGAAATTAACTACCAAGGAATATGATGATCACATTCAACAACAACAATACACAGAAAGAGAGAAGACAAAACCAGAAGATGAAGTACTAAGAGATATCCGTTCTTACCAAAGACTGATAGGAAAATTACTATATTTAACAGTTACAAGACCATATATAGCCTTCAGTGTTCATACACTAAGCCAGTTCATACAACATCCAAAGAAATCACATCTTGATGATGTACTAAGAATAGCCAGATACATCAAGAATCAGTTTGGACAAGGTATATTGTTATCCAGTAAAACACAAGAATCAGTAACAATATACTGTGATGCTGACTGGGCTGCTTGTCCTCATTCAAGCAAATCAGTCACTAAATACATTATTAAATTTGGAGACTCTTATATCATGGAAATCTAAGAAACAATCTACAATATCTAGAAGTTCGGTTGAATCAGAATACAGAAGCCTAGAAGGAACAGTAGCATAATTGACTTGGATTACTAGAAAAAAAAATGGGATCAAAATTGACTTACCAGTGATTGTATACACTGACATCAAATCTGCAATGCAAATTGCTGCAAATCCAGTATTCCATGAAAGGACCAAACATATAGAGATTGATCTACATTTTATAAGGGAGAAAATCCAGAAAGGTATAATAAAAACAGAATACATAAACACTACAAATCAACATGCTGATTTGTTTACCAAAGGTTTGAATAGAATTCAACATCAGTATTTGTGTTCCAAGAGGGGATTACCTAATGTATTTCCAGTATCCAGCTTGAGGGGGGTTGTTGAGAAGACAAACAAATACAAATATTAGTTAGGAAGTTAGTTAAACTAGTCAACAAGTTTGTTAAGTAGTCAAGAAGTTAGTTAGATGGTTAGGAAGTTAGTTAAGGAAGTTAGTAACCAACTAACTCTAAAGAGGCTCCTCTATCTTGTAATTCATCTATATAAATAGACATAAGATGTAATACAAAAGATACAACTCTAATGAAGAAATAATGAGATACACACTACACTACATTCTTCTCTACTCTTTCTTCTTCTTCTTCTTCTATATTCTGAATACTACTGCTATTGCTACTCATACTCTTCATTGTCTTCCTCTTCAACTCTATGTATTCTTCTTCTATATTCTGAATACTACTGCTATTGCTACTCATACTCTTCATTGTCTTCCTCTTCAACTCTATGTAATGAATGGTGTAGAATTCAACACATACAAAAAATAAAGATAAAGAGTCTGGATAACTATCTGGTGGTCTATTTCAAACATTATATCATGAACTCTTAAAGCTAGCTAATTCAGGAGATAATCTTATCAGAAGCAATCACAGCCGAAAGCTTAGAATGTCACAATGTATAAGGATAAGTAGAAGTAGAAGGGACAAAAGATATGGTAACGTGAGATCTAAGGACTCAGATCATACAGTTCAAAACTAATTTACCTAATTAGCATAACAACCTGAAAACCTACTAAAAGAAATTAATTTGATGAACAGTACTCCCTATTTGGATAACCTGATAGTCTAATTTAAAAAGCGCCGTAATTTCATAAACCAAGATAGACTATTAACAGATGATCATCAAGTACTTTAACCCAATAACTCAATAATGTATTTATCTTAAAACTGACCAAATCTCACAGCTCAGACAGAAATGTGCAAATATTTTCGGTTGAAATATTCCAAATAGAATTTGACGAAAACTTGACCTCCTATAAACTGAAGTCTGCATCTTAGTAAGAAAATGAAGCATTTATATCCCACTATAAATAGACATTACCTCTTCTGTTGTGGCAGAGGGAATTCTAGATGTAGACACTGCATGTCGAAATTTCCCTAAACACGAAGCAGAAGATTGTTATTCAAAAAAAATAATCTTATAACCACTTTTTCTAGCCAGAATTGAAGAGCATATCAATAATCCAAAGTATTGGTGGGAATATTTATAGAGTTGATTACATAACAACGGTAGAATAGTGTAATTCTCCTTGGTTGAACACTTCTCATTAATGCAATATAGATAAATGTTCATAATTACAAAACTTAATTGGAGAAGGATCTCTAAACCTAATTGGACAAGAATTTTTACTTTACATAATTACACTAGAATAATAATTACATAATATACGGAGAATATTAATATATTCTCTATCACACCCCCTCAGTCAGAGCGGGAGGAGGTTGGACGCTGAGACAGGATCTGAAGTCAAGGAACAGCTGCCGAGGAAGTCCCTTAGTAAATATATCTACGTACTGATAGAAAGAGGGAACATGTAACACCCGAACATGACCAATGGAAACCTTCTCATGAACAAAATGAATATCCATCTCAATATGTTTGGTTCGCTGATGCTGAACTGGGTTATGAGACAAGTAAACAACATATATGTTATCACAGTAGACAAGAGATGCCTTACGTAAGGGACAATGAAGTTCTAGAAGGAGGTTTCTGAGCCAGAAAATTTTGGCAACAACGTTCGCAACGCCTCTATATTCTGCTTCTTCACTCGAACGGGAAAGCGTGGCTTGCCATTTTGCAGACCATGAGATGAGGTTATCACCAAAAAATACACAATAGATGAAAGTAGATCGACGTGTGTCTGGACAGCCGCCCCAATCTGCATCCGTATATGATATCAGCCTGGTCAGTACAGATGGATAAAGATGTAACCCATATTCAAGAGTACCTTTAACATACCGAATGATACGTTTAAGGGCTGTGAAGTGAGGCTCCCTGGGATCATGCATGAATAAATACACCTGCTGAATCGCATAGGCAATATCATACCTAGTGAAGTAAGATACTGAAGTACACCAGTGAGACTTCTATAAAGAGAAGGATCAAGCATTGGATCTTTGTCATCCGCGCTAAGCTTCGACATTGAGTCGACTGGAGTGGGCATGATTTTATAGTTTGTCATTTTAGCCATGTAAACAATCTTTTTGGCATACTTACACTGACATAGGAACATTGCATTCTCGGATCTGGTCATGAAAATCCCCAAGGAATAACTCAACCTACCCAAGTCTGTCATGACAAATTTGGATTTCAGCATGGTAATGATCTCATTTTTCAGCACATCAGAGGAGGCAGTCAGGACAATATCATCGACGTAGAGCAAAAGATATGCAATGTCATTACCTCGATGAAAAATAAAAAGTGAGTTATCCCTTTTGCTGCACATGAACCCAATCTGCAAGATGTAAGTGGCAAAACGGTCATAACAAGCCCTGGGGGCTTGTTTCAAGCTATAAAGTGACTTTCAAAGCCGACAGACATAGTGAGGAGCCGAAGGATGCACAAAGGCAAGTGGTTGATGCATGTATATAATTTCTTTCAAATCCCTATGTAAGAACACGTTTTTTCACATCAAGCTGATGAATCAGCCAATTTTTTCCCATAGCTATGCTCAAATTAGTGTGAATGGTGGTTGGTTTAACCACTGGACTGAATGTCTCACCACAATCAACTCCCTCTTGTTGCCCCGTGCCATTAGCTACAAGTCACGCCTTATGGCATTCAAGCTCACCACTATCTCTGAATTTGTGACGATATAGCCACATCCAATGAATCACATTCACCCCCGGTCTCGGGACAATATCTCAAGTGCGTTGTGTAGTGAGCGCATTAAATTCCTCACTCATGGCCGCATTCCAATTCGGGTCAAGCTTGACTAATTTTGGATTTTTAGGTATATGTGAGATGGTCTGAGTGGATAGGTTAAAGTGAACTTTCGGTTTGAAAATCCTGTGATGAGCACGGGTTTCCATACGGTAGGCCAGAAGTGGGACTTTTGGGCAGATGAGAAGTGGGTCAGTGATGATGGCGGGGGTTGTGGGGTCGTTGGGGGAAGAAGGGTGGTTGACGGGTGCTGCTAGGATGTCGGCGGGGGGTTAGGGCAGTGAGGCAGGGGACTGGTCGCCGGAGGCGGATGGTTGGGGTAGTGAGGCAGGGGACTAGTCGATAGAGACATGAAAGTCGTGACTGGAGCAGTAGGTGAGGGGTGTTTGACAGGATTTGGGGCAGTGACGGGATATCGGGGGGAACCGTGATGGAATAACCGGAATATTAGCACTATGTATGGCGTTTCGCATGAGAGAGAGGAATTGTCCGGGTCATTAAGGAATCCATAATCAGTGACTTGAAGTTATTGGACGTTTGAAAATGGGAAAATGTTTTCCTCGAATGTGACATGGCGAGAGACAAGGATTTTATGCATGGACAAATCATAACGTAAGTACACCCTATGGTTCGACAGGAAACCTAAGAAGACGCAAGGAGAGGTGCGAGGTGTTATTTTGTGAGGGGCCGTGGAGGCAAGATTTAGGTAGCATAGACAACTGAAAATCTGAATGTGATCATATGAAGGGATCCGACGGAATATAATTTCTATAGGGGTTTTATTTTGAAGGGTACGGGTAGGTAATATATTAAGAAGGTATTCTACCATGTTTAACGCGTATACCATAAAGGTAGGGGGGAAGACAGGCATGAAAGAGCATTGTACGAATCATATTTTTAATGGTGCGGAGTATTCTTTCGGCTTTACCATTTTGAGGTGAGGTATAAGGGCACGAGAATCGAAAAATCATGTCATTATCCGCACAAAATTTATGAAAGGGGGAATTGTTAAACTCACGACCATTGTCACATTGAAACGCTTTTATGGACTTTTCAAACTGTGTTTTAACATATGTTCGAAATTCAAGAAACGTGGAGTAAACTTGAGACTTATATTTGAGCGGATAGACCCAAATTAAGTTAGGGAAGTCATCTAATAATACCAAATAATATTTATGACCCAGTTTGCTAATAATTGGAGATGTCCATAAATTCGCATGAATGATGTCAAAAGGAGAAAAAGTAACATTTGAAGACGACGCAAACAAAAAGATAACATGCTTTCCTAAAGGACAAAATAGCAATTTTGGGTAAATTTCCTTTATTACATTGCATTAAATTGTGACTTCTAAAAAAGTAAAAAACTGGTGCTCCCGAGTGTCCAAGCCTATTGTATCAAGTTAATGGAGAGATTGCATCTAGGGAGGTAAGTGGATTGACACTTGCAGCGGAATTGGATAAGAAAGGATATAGGTCCCCACACTATTATATCTCGTAAGAGTTGTCCCCGTACGTAGGTCTTCTATAGAAAAAACAAAAGGGTCAAACTCAATAGATACAGAGTTGTAACTAGCAAACGTCCTAATAAAGATTAAGTTTTAATGATGTTAGGAGTATATAAGACATTTTTAGGGTAAAGGGTGGGTGAGGTGGTTGCATTTCAGTGGTACCGTAGCCTTGAATTGGAATGCGATTGCCATTTCCGACCAAAAATAAATTGAGGATTGTTCATATTAAATAGGTGAGGAAGATTACCAGAGTTGCGAGTGAGGTGGGATATGACAAATGTGTCCATGTACCATGCGTCGTCGGGCTACTGGAGATTCATAGTGTTGTAAGCCTGACTCAGTTCGGCAGGGGTCATGGGACCGTAGGCCTGTTGTTGGGCCGTGGAAAAGTGGGCCTGGTGCTGGTGGCCCATGTATCGTGGGCTTGGATGTGGGCCCAATATACTGGGCTGCAATGAGGAATATTGTGTCATAATCGTGGATGGTAGGTTAGATAGAAAGAAGAGGTTATTGAAGAAACCTAATTGCAGTACTTCCACCTCCAACTCCAAAAAACCCAAATGAACAACCACCTAAGGAACCAACTAAAGAAGATGTTTTGTCTAGCATACATGATGGATGCAAAAAAGTATATATGCATTACCAATAAGAAAGTGCTAGCAACCATCCGGTTTTTATACCATCTTCTTCTTCTTCAATACAACTTTATAAAAGACATGTTGTTTTTGCGGCTAGTATTGAAGCCTTAGAAATAGAATGTTTAGTGGTACCACTGCTAATCAAGTTAGTGAGTTTGATTTTTTTTGCAGGGTGTTATACCGTACCAAGTAATTCTCAATGAAGAGGGGCATGAAGACTTGCTTAAATACGGGAGGAAAAATGAGAAGACATTTCTGATACTAGAAAAGATGGCCCGAGATGTGTTGAACATTCAAGAGTTATCAACAACGTCTGAAAGTGCTTTTTCTGTCGGAAGATTTCAAATAGGAGAGCACATACACTCATTAGCGGGAGATAGTTTAGAGATTGCATTTTTATTCAGAGATTAGATACGAGCGGAGCATAGAAGGTGCGGTTAACCAGAGATCAACAAAGAAGACGATTTAAACAACAACGAAATCTTGTCCGTGGGAACTGGAAGCGACGTCGACCAATTTGACCAATAAATTCCAATTCCAACCGAAGAACCACAAGACATTGTGAAGAAATTAGAAAAGGTGTTTATAACTACCTAATTTTTTTAATTGCAATTTTACTATGTGATTTGCAACTTTTGAATAACACCACAAAGTTGCAATTTTAAAATTGTATTACAAAAAAATCATATTTCTATTAAATAATATAAGAGGCATAAAAAACAGCATTGAGATATTTTTATTACACTATCTTGTTCAATTATTTAAGTGTACAACATTTTTGAAATTAAGTGTCTAAAAAAAAAAGGAAACTCGACCCAGCCCTGCCAATACCGGTCTCATTTTCCAGCGGGATGAGGGACGGGACCGGACATCGGCCTATCCCGTCAGTCCCCGCCCGCCGATCCCATCGAAGGATTGGTCCCGACACAATCCCCAGTCTCGTCCCGCCGAGACCCGCCCCGCCTCGAACCCAGCCCACTGTTCACCCCTAGTTTAAATTAGTCTAGCATACACTATAAATTAAGATGAAAATAATATCATAGAGAACACTTTTATCAACAGTTGCTCATGCACTGAGTCACAACTTGGTAGCTTTTCAGTTTCTAAACCAAAAAGTTGATATTTCTAAGCTAGTGTTTAGTCATATATTTTGTGAAGCTTGAGAAAAATAAAGAAACGCGTTCCTTGATTTTATTGATGAACAACTTACAATATATATAAGGTTATAAGAATATTTACTTTGATACAAACTAGGTAACTAATTTATCTAATTACATAAGGATTATAATTCTACCTAAAATAGGAAATATATAATTAATATAATTAATGAAAGAATATTGGGAAATATTCTATTACACCCCCGCAGTCGAAGCGAGAGGTTCTCGAACATTGAGGCTGGCTCGAAATACATCAAATAGTATGCGTGGAAGTCCTGTGGTGAAGATGTCGGTAATCTGATATCTGTAAGGAACATGAAGGACACGAACTTGACCACGAGCCACTTTTTCGGGTATCAAATAAATGTCCATCTCAATGTGTTTAGTGCGCTGATGTTGGACGGGATTGCCGAAAATATATATCGCACTAATATTATCACAACCAGTGTTGCCTTTTGAATCGGGCAGTGAAGCTCAAGTAGAAGGTTACGGATCCAACAAGACTCAGAGACGACATTGGCAACACCTCTGTATTTTGCTTCTGCACTGGATCGGGATAGTGTAGGTTACCTTTTGGAAGACCAAGACAATAGGTTATCTCCGAGAAAAAACAATAACTAAACGTGGGGCATCGGGTGTCATAATATCCACCCCAGTCAGCCTCAGAATAAGCAGTGAGACCAGTGAGCGAAGACCTGTATAGATGTAATCCAAAGTGAAGTATACCTTGGACATATCTTAAAATACGTTTGAGGGCATGTATGTTTGCTTCCGTCGGACTGTGCATGTGCAAGCAAATTTATTGCATAACATAGGATATGTCTGGTCTCATGAATGTGAGGTACTGCAGGGCCCCAGCTAGGCTACGATAGTGAGTCGGGTCTGAATATGAAGGGCCAAAATCAGCGCTGAGCTTGGAATAGTATCTATAGGTGTGTAAGATGGTTTGCAAGATGTCATGCCTGCACGGTTAAGGATCTCTTCGGCGTACTTTCTCTGACAAATAAATATGCCGCAAGAATGTCGAGTGACAAAGATGCTCAAGAAATAACTCAGGGCCCCCAAATCTTTCATAGCAAACTCAAGATGAAAGAAGAGACATAATGGACCAGCGGAGAGTATCAGATGATGTGGTGAGGATGATGTCATCAACATATAATAATAGGTAAGCCGTGTCTGTACCCTTGTTGTAGATGAGCAGGGAATGATCAGATCTGCTGTGTGAAAAATTGATAGAGGAGACATAATAGGCGTACCGTTGGTACCATGCTCGAGGAGCTTGTTTAAGTCCATAGAGCGATTTCCGCAACATACACACATAGATCGTATGAATAGGATCCCTGAAACCCATAGGTTGATGCATATATACCATTTCATGAAGATCCCCCATGTAAGAAGGAATTCTTGACATCAAGCTGATGAATGAGACAAGACTTGGATATGGCCATGCTGATGACGGTTCGGATGGTTGCGTGTTTTACAACCCAGCTGAACGTTTCATCACAGTCCACTCCCACCTGTTGAGATCTGTCATCTCCTACAAAACGAGACTTGTACCTCTCAAAAGAACTATTAGATTTCTTTTTATGTCTAAAAATCCACATAGAACGAATAATGTTAGCATCAGGTGGACGGGGTACTAGGTCCCACGACTTATTATCAATAAGAGCATTATATTCGTCCATCATTGAGGCTTTCCAATTAGGGTCGGACAAGGAATCCTTCGGGTTACGAGGGATAGGAGAAGGGATAACTGACTCGGAAAGGTTAAACAACCGTTTAGGTTTATAAATTTTGTGCATAGCACGGGTTTCCATAGTCCTAGAGTGTATCTCAGGACGCGGGATGGGAATGGGGTTTGATGCAGGATTGCCTGGAAGAGGAGGAAGGGCAGGGGTGACGGTACTGGCTGGCCGAACCTCGGTTTGCCGAGAGGTGGCTGCGAAATCACCCTGAGGCAGGCTGTTCCGGGCCACCGTCAGCAGAACCTGGTAGGCAGCTAATCCCGAACTGGCCGAGGTGGTAGCGGGTGTCGGGGTCTGGGATGACGGACTATGTAAATGGTGAATTAGAAGAGGGTTTAGGCCATCATCTAGAAAGTCGTATGAATGTCGAGGTGGCGAGTGTAGAGAGGCAAAGGGGAATTGAGACTCATCAAATAGGACATGACGTGAAATAATAATTTTACGGCTCGACAAGTCATAGCATGAGTAACCACGATGATTGGTAGGGTAACCCAAAAGTACACACGGGGAAGATCAGTGTTGGAGTTTGTGAGTGGTCGGATGGAGAGTGTAACAAAGACATCCAAAAATACGCAAGTGTTAGTAGGAGGGGTTCCTATGAAACAGAACTTGGGTGGGCGACCGTTGAGCTAAAGACTTATTTGGGATTATGTTTAGGAGATAGATGACCATGGAGAGTGCGTAATGCCAGAATTGAGGGGGAATTGAGGCGTGAGTAAGTAGGGCACGAATGAGGTTGTTTATGGTTCGGATTTATCGTTCGGCTTTATCATTTTGGGAGTATGTATGAGGGCAGGAAAAATGAAAGGTAAGACCGTTTTTGGAGCAAAACTATTTGAATTGGTTATTATCGAATTCCCTGCCATTGTCACATTGAAAATATTTAATGCTCTTTTCAAATTGTACTTTTACGAAAGCACTAAATGAAGAAAAAATGGGGTAGACCTGGGATTTATTTTCAATTGGAAAAGTTCATAGAAAGTTGGAATAATCATCCAAAAACAACACATAATATCGATGGTCAGCCGTATTAAAAATGTAGAGTCCAACTAAGACTTCCATGAAATGTCTCATTCATCTTGATTGAGGAGTTTCTTACTGACCGCTAAACCTTCTCTACTTTTGAAGATAGACTGGAAAGCAAGCTCAATTCGAAAGTTATGCATTCTCCGGAACCGGAGAAACTAAGAAAAATAGGCTTTTTCAAGGCTCGTAGGGGATGTCCACAAATCACTATGTATGATATCGAAAGACATTACAGTACAATTTGTGGATGCAGAAAAAGGTAATTTGACATATTTCCCAAAAATGCAAGATTCACATATAGGAGTCCTAGAAATAGATTGCAATTAATAAAATTATTTTTTCTAATGTAGCGTAAAACAGAGTCTCCCGGATGTCCTAATTTGGAATGTCATAAGGAAAACGAAAGAGCAACAAAAGTTGAGGGAACTGAGGTTGGATTGTTGACGGCATTTGAAATAGGGTAAAGATATCCAGTGCTGTCACATCTCAAATATTAGATTCTTAATGAGTTTAGGGGCATGAAGGACATTTTTAAGATTAATTGTGGATGTAGTGGGGATAGGGAGGAATGACCATAACCAAGGATGGGAATGCCTTGTCCATTACATACAATAATATTCCGACTTAAATTACTCAAATTGGAATAAGACGAGAGAGTACCTTGTGATGCTGTCATGTGAGATGTGGCGCCTGTGTGCATATACCAATTTTCGTCTGGAGTGTTGAGTGACATTGTGTTCATAGCTGCCTCAATGTCGGTCGGTGTATAAGTCGATGGCGAGGGAGTCTGTGCTGTGTAGGCCTATTGTGGACGTAGGCCAAGTATGCCAGGTTGGGCCTGTCGGTTCTGAAGTGAAGTCCATGAGGATGTCGTATATGGGCAAGGAGGGGAGGCCCATGACGATGGGGCCCACGCGACCCACGACAGGTAGGCAGTCCACGGTAGAGGCAGCTGCCACTACCGCGGTCACTGCTAGTTGTTTTTGGCCGGCAAAGACTACCCCTTCACGCTGCCGTTATTATCGGAATTTCTTCCCCCGTGTCCCTTGTTGGACTGCCTGCTCCGGTGGTTGTTATTGGAGGAAGCAGACTGTTGAGGATCCTCTGGCTGACGGTTCTGGTTACCGGACCGAGAGGCCCTACCATTGGTGGAGGGCCCGATGGTGGTGGTGAGGACGACGTCGACAATGCTGGGCCGAGTGGTGTTGCACTTGATTTTTTGGATTTTCTCAAGGATGAGCTTTAACGGGCCTCATAAAACAGAGGTAACGACGTGCATTGTTGAAGGATGGTGGCAACGCCGTCATATGATTCGTTCAAACCTATAATAAATTGCATGACCAATCGCTGATTAGTGACTGGTGCGCTGACGTTGGAGAGTTGGTCGGCAAGCATCTTGAGTTCTTGACAATAGGCAGACACATTTTGGAAATCGTCTTGATGAACGTCCTTGAACTAATTTTCAAGGTATAATGCTCGTTGAGTTTGTGTCGTGGAAAATATTGTCCAAACTTTTCCACGTTTGGCGGGCAGTGGCATCGGTCTCAATGGTGGTGTACAACAGATCATTAGATATCGTATCGTATATCCACTGGAGGACGGCTGCGTCCAAACGAGACCAGAGTGCATCATCAGAAGTTGAAGCCGATGGTACATCTGTGGACTTCGGCGTGGGAATGATGATGTGGTCGATAATTTTGTAAACACTACAATGGATCTTAAAAAGATCCGCCCATGAGGAATATTGACCCTTTTCCATCCCAAGAGTCACAGGGATGAAGTTTTTTATGTTGTTTATGGCAAGTGCCGGATGGAATTTGGTTTTGTCAGCCATGGAAGAGGAAATTTATGAGGAAGATAGAGGGAGAATGACCGAAAAAACTAGGGTTCCGACGTGGGAAAAAGCGGGGAGCGGCCGAGAGAGGTCGGCGGGTAGGGTTCCGACGTGGAAAAAAGGTGGCGGCCGAGAAGGTGTATCGGCGGCTAGGGTAGGGTTTGTAGTTCTAGGCTACTGTTACCGTAAAAGAATATGTTCCTTGATTTTATTGATGAATGATTTACCATATATATAAGGTTACAAGAATATTTACTTTGTTACAAACTAGGTAAATTATTAACCTAATTACAAAAGGATTATCATTCTATCTAAAATATGAGATATACCATTAATACAATTAATGAAATAATATTAAAAAATATTCTATTAAAAAGGACTTTTTGAAGTTGTGTTGAAAAATAGTTTTGAATCTTAAAGTTATGTTTGGACATGCATTTTACTTGAAAAATATTTAAATTTTTGCGAGTGAAAGAAAATTTTTACCCAAATATTGATTTTGAAATATTTTCTTCAATTTTTTTTTTTCAAAAACTGATCAAACTTCATGGATAAATAATATATTTAAATTTTTTTTAAAGAAAAACTTCCTAATCTATAATCAAACGGGAGCTAAATAAAGTAAAAAAATTATCTACACCGGGTGTTTACTCCATTAAATTATTTAACTATAGTAAATTACTCCCTCTGTCCCAATTTATATGAGATACTTTTCTTTTTAGTCAGTTCTAAAATGATATATTTTTGTTATTTGACAATAATTTAACTTTAAACTTTACTTTTACGCTTAACGAGATGATCATCTATAACCAAACAAAAGAAAGTATTCAAATATTAAGTAATTTTCGCTTGACTTCCTTCTATATACGACGTCCCAAGCTCATGCAAACAAACTTTACTATTTCTCCACTGGAATTTTTCACTAAAAAATATTTAGGAGTTCTATTTTTACTGAATGTCGTTGAAAAAAAATCTAAATAATAGTATTTTTATACGAAAAATTATAAAATTTATCAATGTTTCACTGGAAACTTTTTTTTCACCGTGTTTTTTTTCAGTGAGCAGGTTCGGTGGGAATGAAATAGGAAAATCATATTTTGTAACATAAATTTCCCACTAAATGTCGATTGGCGGGAAATTACAAACCTCTATTTCTAGTAGTGTTTCTAATTTTTCTTGAAGACTTTTAAGCCATTGTAGTCCATCAATCAGAGAGAATTAATTTCTTTCTCAAGTAATCTACTAATTATAAGCTATTTAAGCAGTTACACATTGGAGAAGTGTGTATCTATTAACTAATCTCCATTGCAAAAAGACAGTAAGGGAGCAAAATCCGTACGAACCAACTCTATACAGCAACGACATTAACTTTATTGCATCATCTATTCCTAACAAACGGATGGATATATATGTGCAGTAATTGTATATATGATTGCCCGACTCTGTTGATAATGTAAGATATATTCGTCTGGAATAAGAAGGTTTCATATCATAATGCTGATTTTCTCAATAAATGGGTGTATTTAATTAATTTTGAGCTATTAGAACGGGATCCACTTTTTGGTGAATATGAATTGAAGTAATAATAAGAATATATATTTCTAGTAAAATATCTTTCATTATCCCTTTAAGACATGGTTTATTTCTCCCCTTTCTTACCCCCATTTAACCAATATTTCTTTCATTTAGACTGGAAACTGAAGTTCATTAGCAAACATAAGATATAGAATCTGAATCTAACTGTGTGCTGACATTGTAATTCTTACTACTTTGGCAAATCTATGTTATATGATAGTATATCAGACTTGGGTTGTTCCATTCCACAGGATCTAACACGGTAAACATTTATACCTGTATCGGGTGTTTAAATCAATTTATCATCTATAATTAAGTGATTTAATGAGATGATAATTTGTAATATTAATTATTCATATTAAGTGAAAAAGTGAATATACAAACACATCATATATATATATATATTTATTACTTTGATGTGAATACTTAACGCGGATAATTTTTTACCATCTAACACCTTGTAAAAAATTAAAGAAATCATTCCGATTGTCCGTCCGAGCTCTTGCAACCGTCAAGCAGAGACTCAAATTTTCATCTATGAACTTCGACCTTACCTGAATTTTATCACCAGTCAAAGAAAGGAAGAAATGATCATATTGGACAAGATGGTTACAATAAAAGAAAGTGGTTATGGCAGGCAATAAAGGGGGAGTTGGGCCATGTAATTTTTCCTAATTTGAAATAATTAGGCTTGAAAGTTGGGCTGATTGTATGTTTGGTTTAGGGGAAATAACTCATATACACAACTCACACATCTAGTTTACACCCATGTAGCCTACTACATTATCGGTGAATATGTAATGTATAGCTATATATAAATTGCTTAACTTTTTTTTTGTAACTTTACATATATATATCCTTATATACTATTATACATTATATATACATTCTTATACACTATATATGATGTACAAATAATGTATATACTTTATTTAATAATATATAAATATTATTTAACATATAAATAATATATTCCCTTGGGTTTCAAAAATTCCTCTCAAATTTCAAGAAAATAATATTTCTCGAGCAAAAAGCTAAGTTATTGTTTTATAGTTACAAATACAAAATATACAACAAAACCCGATCTTGAATTTCACACTTCTGCGAGAAAGAACAATATGAGGATTCTTTCCCTCAAGTGGGATAACTTCTTCATTTCATCTTTAATATTTTAAAATGTTTTTCTCATTTCTAGTTGTTGTAGTATTGAAGTTTGTATCTTTTAGTTATTTTTTTGTTCACTAACTGAATTAAACAACTTTTGTTTCATATGATTTGTGCTTCTTAATTTTGCAGAAGCCATCCAACATAAATATATACGTCGTCGATTCTGGTCAATGTAAAAAGGACCACCTTTATTAGAAAGTGACTTTTTTGGAAGACTAGATAGCCGAAGGGTTAATGGGGGTAAGGGATTGGTTGTTTGGTTAATTTTGGCAAACTAGATGCTTCAACGGACACTCGGCTTAATTTTTCTAAAGTTAAAGAGGAAATAACTCATATATACGGTCAGTACATCTAATTTGCAGTCGATGTAGCCCACTGTATTATCGGTGTATAGATAATGTATATGTTCTGTATAGCTATAAACATTACATATAATGTATATGCTTTGTATAATCATATATAAATATACAAAAACTAATACAAGTTATAATATATAAATAATGTATATGTTTTGTATAGCATATACTTATGCTTTTTAATGAAACTACTTCCTCATAAAAAGAAAGTTTAGATATTTCAAACAAAAATAATAATTAAAAAAAAGGTGCAGTAGAATTGCTGCCATTAGAATCTGCTCAAATAGAAAAATATTGATTTTGTTTCATCTCTTATTCCAAAAGGTGGAATCTCCCACCCCAGGAGCCCTCACACCCCGGTCCGACAGATCTGTGAAGAAGGTAAATCATGGTGACTCAATTGATTTCAAAGGTTAGACCAGTACCACGTTGCGCACAAGGGGCCCTCCTTTATTTCAAGAAGAAACCCCCACACTGCCGCTGACGGGATTCGATCCTTGGTCTCTTATTCCAAATATCCCCCTTGAAACCAATTGAGCTGCCCAAGCGGACAAACTAAGGTAGGGTAAACTTTTTAAAGTGACTGGTCCCACCGCATTACGGCCCCATACCCCAGAAAACCCCACCTCCGGCCTGGCCCTACGGATTAGTATACACCGCTTGGCCCTACGCGTATGGAGGGATTTTTTTGGGGGAACACAGTTCCACTCTTGCTGATCAGAGGACTCGAACACGGAACCTCAGACAGCAATACCCTAATGTATTGGCCACTGGGCCAGACACTTTGGATATTTTGTTTCATCTCTCATTAAATATAAATTTTGCTATTGTCCAACAATAGAACAAAAATAATAAATGTTCAATGAGGTTGTTTGTTTAGAAGAAAAACAGAAGTATGGCAGAACTCCAGAGATATACTTGATAACATAAAGAGAAAAAGGAAACATGAAAGATTGACCAACGTAAAGATTAACGATATCTAATATAAACTGTATGGTAATTTCTAGAGAATTATTGGTATTTGATCCTACCTTAGTGTATGATCTTAGGGAACTATTTATTCTGTTTACCCGTAAAACAGTACAATTGAATTTATATACTTAGTCAAAGACACGTGAATCTCAAGTGACCGACTTGATAATAATATTAGATAAAATACAGTGCTAGTAAATAATATTAAGATAAAATAAAAATATAATTAGCATGAGCCATGTGTTAGCTGTTTGGCAAAGCCTCTGAGACTAGTGTGAAAGCGTAAGAATAGAGAGTAATGTTAAAGAATATATTCTAATAACTTGCAGATGATTTACAAAGGAACAATGTGTCATATTTATACATGAGCTCATGTGTACACACGCCACGATATATGCCCTTATTAATACAAGAGAATGAATGTTGTAATAATTGGATAATTCGTGTATCTTTAAATGCTATTAGTGCTCCGTTGGAAGATGTGTGATCGGGCAATAATGGTCGCATGTTGTGATTCAAACGGTTCACATGATCTCCTGAATTAATGGTACCATATGTACGCACGACATCTCCGGTCCTGCTTGTGTCTTACCGGTAGCGTCATAGGCTGATATGGACCTGGCTAAGCATCATCTACCATGTATCACAACATAATTAGTCTAGCTGTATTATATGAATTTTGCCCTATACAAATAGTCCTCGCACTTTCCATGGGTATCCTTCGCGCACCCGGGAAGTGGATTCAAGCTTCGTACTGATCAAACCCTACACTTCGGCGGGAAATGTGAAACGTAGTGATTGCAAAAATGTCATCACATCTATTCAAAGATTCTGATACGGCGTCAACTGACCACTCCCTCTGATCGACCTCTAGACTTACTTGAGGAATGTTGAGATCTTGCATACGTCCGAATGGTTGCTAGAAACAAAGAATGGAGCGATACTACAATCGGCGCACAAATCTATTACACTTTAAACTCGGGGACTTAGTGCTCCGGAGGCTCAGAGAACACGAAAGCATAATGCAGAAAAACTACACGCAAACTAGGAAGGTTCATATATCGTCATCGGAATCGCTGGTAAAGGAGCTTACCAACCGGCAGACCAAGAAGGGAACAAGATTCCTAGTAATTGGAATGTAAGCCATTTAAAGAAGTATTACATGTAGTAAGACAAATATGAGATGCACTCTTTTTTCCTTCGTCTGGTTTTTGTCCCAATTAGATTTTTCTGGTAAGGTTTTTAATGAGACAACACCGATAAAAAGCATGTTTACAATCTTGCTACCGAGGAAAGTTATCTAGTGTCTGGATCCTCACAATATGAACACCCAGACACCGGGGGGTCATATACACTCGTATAAGAGGGTAAATTTAACACACATTTAAGAAGGGTAAATTCAAAGCTTTAAGGAAAAGCATGTATTACAAGGGTCTCCCCGCAAACTATTACATAAATGTAACCAGACTGACCACAGTAGATGGTAGCCGGATTATTCTTGCATTTGTATTTACATTTGTAAGTTAAAGGAATCAATAAGATCTTCCTTTTATGATTAAGTAAATCTTTGCCACCAAGAGCATAAAAGTGTGTGTTGTCACAAACATATAGAAAATTTTGTGTCATAATGAACATGAGACGTCCTCTTCTACAACACTATTAAAAATAAGAGCCTTCTCTTATTTAAAACCTGAACAAAAAATAAAAAGTTAAGGCTCCGATACTCAAAGTACCAAAGTTCTAAGTTGGCTGGAATCAAGGTGAGTCCGGAACCAACTACAAAGGTCATGTGAAGCCCCGAAAAAATATGAAAAAATACATCTTTCGGAATATATTCAAGGTTGATGGAAAGTTGTTTAAAACTTATAAGGCTTAAAATTTGTTAATTACAAAGTGAGCTTTAAATATTGCTTGATTTATGAAATGATGAAGTCATAATCATCATATAGATTTATGGAGGGAATAGAAATTTATTTATGTAATAGAAGTACGAAATGAAAACCTTGAGCAAATTGAAGAAGGGAAATTCATTCATATGTTTACCGAACTGAAACCAATCCGGTTACAAAAGAGTACTACCGGGCTAATTACAAAGTGAGCTTTAAATATTGCTTGGTTTATGAAATGATGAAGTCATAATCATCAGATATATTTATGGAGGGAATAGAAATTTACTTATGTAATAGAAATACGAAATGAAAACCTTGAGAAAATTGAAGAAGGGAAAATTCATTCATATGTTTACCGGACTGAAACCAATCCGGTTACAAAAGAGTACTACCGGGCCCGAAAGTGACCCGATGAGATTTAAAAAACAAAATAGAAATTAAAACCCGCGCAAAAGATTACGATATGCTCGCTCCATGGTCCGTCGGGGGGTGTTTTAGTATTACCAATAAAATCAAAAGACCAAAAGGTCAAAAGGGGGGGAGGGGCTTATCGGCAGCTTCCACATCAAAATCCTCTCTATCACAACAAAGTTCCTCCAAATATAGCTCTGCATCGTGAAGGTCAATCTCCGCATCCAGGATGTAGCACCTTGTACTTTCGGGCTAAGGTTTGACATGTACGATGGAAACATAATGGAACTAAGATGAGGAGTATAGGAAGTATTTTGGAAACAAATCAAGTTATATAAGAAGAGTCTTTGGACAAAGTAAAGTCGGAAGCTACTCTAAGGGCCATGTTTTCAAGTGAGTTTGCACAAGGCCTCACTTGAAGCGCGTATTCGGAAAACAATATAAGGAATTTGGGAACGTTTCCTTTATGAAACTGTATCCCTTTGAAATACCTTTTCAACGGTATATGGAGGAGCTCAAACGGACATTTGTACAAAAAATTATGAATATTTTACTAAAGTGTCGCAGAGTAGTCCACCGGAGTCGCAGATGCGATATGCGACGTAGAACCCATTCTGTGACGCATTTCCCATCGCATTTTGGGCCAAGTTTCTATTATGAAGTCTCCAACCTTCTATTTCAATGTGCAGAAGTATCTGCGGCCGCAGAAGGGCATCCGCAATGCGGATGCCAGTGCAGATACTCTCGAAACTCATTTAAAGTATCATTTTTTCTTAATTTTATTCCATATTTCAGTTCTCCAAAGCCCTCACATGACTTTTATCTCCTCTCCTCATCCTCCCACATCAAGGTAAGTCTCTCTCATATATTCCTAAGTAATTCTTACACTTATACATCAATTCTTAACAAGATTATACATTTCAATCTTAGGGTTTCCAAGAAAACCCTTCTCAAGGTTTCAACTTTAGAGTTTTGGGTTTCTTCTTCAAAAGTTCATACCTTTTCTTCAAGTTTTGGAATTACTAAGGTATGTAGAGTTTCTATCCACGTATGGGAACATCATTGTTCTTCCCCACGCCGCTTCTAATCCATGAAATACGAATTTTCCATTAACATAGGCTTTCTACTCTAATTCATGATGACCCAAAGTTACATGTACCATTAATAATTCGTTATTGTATTCTTGATATTCCACTTTGGTTATTGGGAATCCATCTGTAATCCATGAACACCCATGCTTTGCATTCCATTGGTTCTTAAATGCAAGATATGAACTATTATGCTTATTTTCATGAAAATCTACTTGCTTTCCATGTTTTCATACAAGTTATAGTATACACTTATATTCATGCTATATTATATTCAAGAATCATGTTTACAGGCCATGTTTAAACACAAGTCATAATCTCATATTACTCAATTTCATGAATTTTACATATTTCCATCTTTTTATGCAAAGTATATTATATAATTATGTTCATGCTATATCTTATACTTATCAACCATGTTTGCAAGCCATGATTATACAACCATGGGCTCAGATGACACATATATCCATGTTCATGTTTTTTTGGAGTAACATAGGTTTATCGAGAAGGCTCAGACAGCCTGAAACTACGTATGCCAATGTAGGGTAAGGGTCAATCCGCCCAGACTAGGACGACACCTTCAGACAATTGAATTGGATTCTTTCATGTTATGCTTATGTCGCATACCCTGGCAAGGTGTGGGGCTGCTTTGCTTGTCAGGACAGGTACCAGATTCCACGTACCCACGTGGTGATTTCATATTTTAAGTTATGCTACATCTCTCTCACAAGATACATATATGTATATGTACTTAAAATGTTTTACTCATGTTATAAATTTGTTCAGTTCAGATGATATTCATGTTCATGTTACAGTTTCAATTCCTATTATTCTATGTGCCTGCTTATTCTTTTAGTTGCTTTACATATAGTACAATTCAAATGTACTTATGTCCCATTTTTCCTGGGGCCTGCACTTCACAATGTAGGTACTGAGTTTTAGGACGACAAATCTACTCATTAGGACTTCATTAGTATCTGCTATTGGTGAGCCTCATCTCATTCGGGGTGTAAACTTTATTTATTTACATGTCATCTTTACAGTAGAGGTATACTAGGGCCTTGTCACGTTAAACAGTTTTAGCAGTCAAACTCATGTCCATAGGTTTCATACACTAGCTTAGTATGTCATGTCAGTTATTCAAAATTATTATGCTTTCAGACTATTTTCCGCTATGATATTTCAGACTATTTTCAATCTACAGTGTTACATATTTTATTATCATTATTATTGCATGCTTTTGATGCCCATGTTAATTCAGCAACCCATTTGGTTCGCTTGATCACATGCAGTCAGTCACTCGTGTTTCACCCAAACCATAGTTCGGGGCATTCATAGGATTTTAGAAGGGATATCAATTCTTGGCTTGTTGGCTTCCTCAAGCGTGTCTACGCGAGTTTTTATAACAGCCAGGTCCCTACGGATCTTCCACTTTCAGAATTTGGCCTGGAGCTCAGTAATGGTATTCTCGAAAGCGATAAACTGCTCTCGAGCCATAGCCAAATCTGCTTCCAGCCTAATCGTTTTCCCTTAAAGGGTTACATATGAAGAGGTTAAAGCATGGAGGGAATTCTTCGGGTCCTTCAGCGAGTCAACCTCGGCTCGAATGTGTTGAATTTCTTGTCTACTTCTTCTCTTCATGGAAGGAGCCGTTGCTCTAGCTTAATCCGCAGTGGAAAGATCAGTGGTGTACCCCTGAATAAGGAAAATGGTGTCAATAAAGGAATAAGGTTGCAAAACAATTAAGGGGAGGAAATATTTTACTTGTAAAAATAAGTTTGTGAGGTGAGCATGAGAAGCCTCCAGAGTGGCGCTAAGGGACTTTTGGGGGAAGAAGCGGATGTCCTGGCCTTAGTACCAGAGGTAGGGATAGAGTCATCCTTGGAGGGAGGGGCTGGAGGGACAATTGTCTCGATTCCCGGAACTTCATGTGGAGGGCTCATGGGATTCATTTCTACGCCAGTTTCCTTCCCATCTTCATCAATTTAAATGACGCCTGTTTGTACTTCCCTAAGCCGATGGCGATTCCTAAACCTGGAACCAATTCCCACTGGGGTCTCAGGAGTCTCTTTTTGGGTTTTGTGCTTCCGGTTGTTGGAAGCAGATTGGAGTATGTTGGATAAGGCGGTTGCATGAGAAGACACTCTTTGGGCCATATGTTTTCATGTCAGGAGCCCTACATACGGAACATATAGAATTAAAAAAGATCCTGGCGAAACCAGAAAATAAACATATGTAATGAGTCGTATTAGGGTTAGGCTACCATGATATTTTCCCTTCCACCATTTGGAAGTAATGTTTTTCCATGACCGAGTGATGTTGGGGGAAGTACAGAGAAGGCTAACAACCCACTTGAAAATTCCATCAATCAGTTGCGGCTCAACTATAACAGCTGTCAAAATGCAATATTAATATAAGAAGATAATTTCGTAGTTCAAAGTGAAATAACAAGTTTATGGCAAAAGATACTCACGAGAAGAGTTCCATTTATCTTGGAAATGATCGGAAAAAAGTTGATGGATTTGATCAGTCTCTACCATTATAAATCGGGTTAACCAATCTCGGTCAAAATCGTCGTCAACATTAATAAGGCTACGCATTTCACGAGGATACAAATGGATAATACCACCCCAGAAAACCCTAAAGAAGGAAAAATGGTCAATTGTGAATTGTGCGTTGGCACAATCGGCAAGCATTTATATACAGTATACCAATCTACAAATTTGAGGAGCACTGTGCCCCAAGCAAACTCTATATCGACGACAAATGTCCTCGATAATTTGTGAAACGGGGAGTTTAAAGCCGATAGTAAAGGAATATGTATAAACCATTAAAAATCCTTCAACATGATGGTTCATCTGATCGGTCGGGTCTATTGTTCTAACGATTGTGTCACGCCCCAAAACCCACCCTTGTTGCAACATGCATCCGATGCTACGAACAACGCCGGAAGCACCTTATAAAATAAATAAACATCTAATCTCTTTTAATAATCTTTCAGTAATTACTTAAAACAAATCATGCTCTCACTTATAAAATAAAATCAATGGAAGTCTAATATCAATATTCAATTATAAAATATGGCAGTGCCTCAATAAGTCATACGAGACTTTCGACATCTACCCATAATATGACAACTATCTATGGAGCTTCTAAGATAAATTAATGAATTGACTAACTTCAAGATACATCCTGGAAACAAAAATAATTAAATGAAGATAGAGGGGTGTCCCACGAACAAGGGTGTGGGCTTACCAATAAGTCTGAAAAGCAACAAGTTTTCCTACTTCGTATGCGTATCACGAACATGTTCTTCTTCGTTACCTAACATACCATAAAAAACAACAATGATATGCCTGAGTACTGGATACTCAGTGAGAGTCTCTGGAACAATATTTAATAGAAAAATACTATAATAATAAGTAGTAAAACAATGTAAGTAAAACAGTTCAAAATCAATAGATAAAACAGTTCACCAAAATTAAAGAAACCATTAGTAGAATCACTTTCAATCCATTATACCATTTATCAAGATTAAGTCTTTCATTTATGAACTCAAGATCAATATCAAGTCACTTCATGAACAATCACAATCATGCATATATTGGCCAAATCAATCAAACGAAGGGATGACCATTAAGGTTTCATACGGCTGCATAGAAGCACCACATCGAGGTTGTCACTCTCGATGGCTATCCTTCCTCCCAAATATCTAGGCAAACCCCACCGGAGCTATTGTCCCTCAACGGCTATCCTTCCTCCCGAATAGCTAGGAAAACCCCAATAGTCCCTCGATGGTTATCCTTCCTCCCAAATAGCTAGGCAAACCACACCGGGGCTATTGTCCCTCGATTGCTATCCTTCCACCCAAATAGCTAGGAAAACCACACTAGGATCCATAGTGAATATCCTTCCTCCCGAGTTGCTAGGCCACACACAAATAATAGAAGTCATGGCAAATTAACCGAATCACAATCACAATAAAGAAGTAGAATCACTCACTATGGATTATGTTCATCATCATGTTAATTGGGGTACATCAAGTTATTAATAGGTTGAGAAACCATGTTCAAATCATTAAATAAGTTCCAACTTCAACAAAAACCGTTCCTAGGGCAAAACACATGAAATATCCAAGATTTCAAAATCAAGTTTAAAATGTCCCTTAGTTATAATATGATATACCTAAGGTTCCATGAGGGCTTGTCCCTCACGCACATGAAACCTTCCCAAAGAAGCCATTTTTAACGGTTGAAAAAGTATGTTAAAAAAAGACATATAAATCATCTTTATAGTCAAAAAGGATTTTAAAAAGTGACATACATTGATTCCCTCTAAACGCTAGCAAATGTATTCCTCCAAGTTCAACAATCGCTATACAACTGATAAGGATGATAAAGATTAAAACTTTAATCTAATTCTACCCATCTTACCCATTCTATCGAAAAACTAGGGTTTTCATGTCTAAAAGGTGTTCTTTTTTTAATACGATTCACCCATAAATTCTAATGATATATAACTGGTATATAAACCCAAAACAATCCATATAACTATACTAGAATGATATAAACATACCTCGTGACGAATTCCTGATGACTCTTTTCTTTAAAAGATCTTGAATCAAATTCTCACAATCTATGGATTAGATGAGGATTCTAGTGTTCATCTTTGTTAGATTAAGATAATAATCACAGGGTTTGAGTAAGAACTTACCTTAGAGGTTTAGAGAAGGCTCTAGTGTGTTTTCTCTCCAAAAAGACAGCTTAGAATGAAGTGGGGGTAGGTTTTATGAAGTTAGAGATATATAATATTCAGGAAAATCATGACACTGGAAAATATGCTTGGCACCCCTCGCCCACGTCCAAGGGCCACGCCCCGCTCCAGGCTTAATTTTGGTTGCGTCGATAACATTAAGTAAAATATGCATAACTCCTTGCACAGAGCTTCGATTAATATGGTTCATATATGGTTGGAAAGGTATTTCAAATACCTACAACTTTCATTTTATGAGCTTTCTCACATTTCCAACAGAACGACACGAAAACTGAGTACATGTGATAACTACCTTAGACTTAGACAAATTTAAGAACTTTTACGAACTCCCTTATTTGGTTTGACTTCAAAATGACTATCTATCACTCGAATTCATCCCGAATGGATTCACATAACCAAAACATGACACTTCAATGGTCATTTAATTCATTCACACCTAACTCGGATTTACGAAATGTTACAAATCATGTCGGAGCCGAAGTTGCAGTCTTTCATAACTGCAGGGAGAATATTAGCAGTTATCAAATATTCTATGTCCTCGACATGTTCAAAGTTCTCTTGAACACGAAGGTCTCCTGAGAAATCAAAACCAGATGAAATAATCTCCGCTACAAGGGAGTGCAAGTCAACTTCTTGGTTTTTATGAGGGATAGTCTCTTTCCCTGGGTGAAGGTTTGGAGATGAACCGTCATTATTGTCAGGGGAATGCGAGGGAGAAGACTTAGTTGATGACATTATGAAAATAGGAGTGCAGAAGAAAGGAAGATCTTAGAAGGTTTTAGGTTTGGAGAAGATTGTGGTTGCCTTCTGTGTAGGATTTTGAACTCCTATTTATGGTAAGAAAATATAACGTTTGGGAAATGAAAAGACACAAATCATCATTGCTCCGGATTAGATTGCTCCTCTGCCCGGAGATACCTCAATCTTGGAGTTCAAACTTCCACTAGAATCAGAGCCTTTGCACCATATACCAAGGAAAAATGAGTTTCTCTGGTACTCATTTTTGTTGTGGTTCTATACGCCCCTAATATTTTCGGCAGCATGGAAGACCATTTTCCTTCTGCTGCTTGCAATTTCTTCTTCATATTTTGTATAATAGCCTTGTTTGTTGACTCTGCTTGACCATTTGTACTGGGATTATAGGGAGTGGAGGTGATACGCTTGATATTCAAATCATCCAGGAACTTTGTCACTTTGGCACCAATGAAATTCCGGTCGTTGTCATAAGCTATCTCCTTTGGGATACCAAAATGACAAATGGTGTGTTGCCAAATGAAGTCAATCACCTCCTTCTCTCGGAGCTTCGTATAAGCTACAACTTCAACCTATTTAGAAAAATAGTCACTCATAAATATAATTTGAGATACATGTCCTAGTGTCGCAAGCAAGGGTCCGACTATATCCATCCCTATTTCATGAATGGCCATGAGGATACAACCGGATGTAATTTTTCTCCCGGTTGATATAGCAGTTGTGCATGACGCTGACATTTGTCGCATTTCTTCACGAACTTTTTCGTGTCTTCCTTGATTCGGGGATAATAATAATTGGCCCTCATGAGTTTTCTCATCAAGAATTCCACTCTCGAATGGTTTCCGCATATGCCTTTATGTACTTCCCTGATCACGTATTCAGCCTCATCGGGGCCTATATACCGAGCTAAGGGACTATAATAACACCGATGATAAAGTTTTCCATCTAGTATGCAATACCGGGCAGCTTTGGCCCTTAGAGCTCTGATGCTTTTGGTTTTCTCCAGGAACTTTCCGTTTACGAGGTAGTCCAATAATTCATTCCTCCAGTCCCAAGTTAGGTTGGTCGAGTTCACCTCATTGTACCCTTCTGAATCTAGTGCTAAATGCAACATCTGAACAATCGACTCAGTTTTAGAACCTTCTACTTCCATGCTAGAGCCCAAGTTTGCAAGTGCATCTGCCTATATATTTTCCCCTCGAGGTATATGTACCATTGTCCATTATTGTAATTGTGAAAGTAGCTTCAAAATCTTCTCGAGGTATCTTGACATGCACTCCTCCTTGGCTTCAAATACTCTATAAATTTGGTTTACCACCGGCAATGAATTATATTTGACTTCAATGATTTGGGATCGTACCCCTTTATCTAATTCCAGATCTGTAACCAAAGCCTCGTACTTGGCTTCATTGTTAGTTAAAGGAGAACTATAAATTTCTTGTCTTAAAAATTCCCCGGTGGGAGCATGCAACACTACTCCAAGGTCGGTCCCTTTGACGTTGGAATCTCTATCTGTGTGAAGCATCCAGACCCCGGGGCAGTCCCCGAGACCAAAATGGCTTCTTTTTCCGCTTGAGGGTTACTCCCGGATTGAATTTTGCCATAAAATCCATGAGGACCTGTGACTTTATCGCAATCTGAGGTCAATATTCAATATCAAATTCACTTAACTCCACCGCCCATTTAGCTAAATACCCTAAACGTTCGGGCTTATGCAACACGTTTTAAGTGGAAACATGGTAACTACAACAATTGGGTGTTACTAAAAACATGGTCAAAGTTTTTGTGATGACATTACCAAAGAGAAAGCCAATCTTTAAAGTAACGGGTATCGGGTTTCAACCCATAACATTACCCTAGTTACATAGTAAATAGGAAATTGCATACCTTTTTCTTCCCATATTAAAAATACACTTACCGCTACCTTTGAGACCGTAAGATATATAAGTAATTGCTCTCCGTTCTTTGGCTTCGACATGATCGGAGGACTGGACAAGTAAGCTTTCAGGTCCCGTAGGGCCTGCTGGCATTCACACATTCATACAAAGTCATTCTTCTTATTATCTTGAGAGAATCGAGGAATACTTATTATCTCATATCTCAGAATACCCAAAACATGCATTGAGAAAACTCATTATCTCGTGTCCAGTCGTAGTGCCAATCATTTAATCTATGTTTGGCAACGAAAATGAGTCTTTTGGACATTTTTTGTTTAAATCCTTATAGTCAATGCACATCCTAAATTTGTTCCCCCTTTTTAGGTACTACGACTATGTTTGCTAACCAATCCGGGTACTTCACCTCCCGGATCGATCCTAAATTAAGTAATCTAGCTACCTCTTCTTTTACAAACCTATTGCGGAGTTCGGTAATGTGCCGCTTCTTCTGCCGCACAGGATGGAAACTAAGAGCCAGACCCAACCTATGAGTTGCAACTTCTGGAGGTATGCCTGTCATATCTTTATGTGACCACACAAAACAATAACTGTTAGCTGTAAGATAATTAATAATTAAATCCCTTAGCTCCGGGGTTAAACCCGTGCCCAAGTATACCTTCCTATCGGGAGTTTCCTCATGCAAAGCTATTTGCTCGAGCTCCTCTACTATGGATTTAGTGGCATCTGACTCGTCCGGTACCTAAAAATATCTAGGCACCTGATACTAGTCTGAAAACTTTTCTTCCGGATAGGTTGGTTCTGTTTCTGATGGCGGAACCTAGTGGACATCTTATGATATGGGCTCCACTTCTTTTAATTTCTATTTAGGATCAGTCGCTGCCTCTGGTTCATCTATGTCATACATCTCTCTGGCAGCGGGTTGTTCCCCCTTAATTTGCTGGATCCCTTCTGGTGTCGGGAATTTCAACAATAGATATAATATTGACGGAACTGCCTTCATATCGTGTATTCATGACCTCATGAATATAGCATTGTACCTTATTTCACCGTCGATGACATAAAATTAAGTCACCATTATGACTCCCATAGCATCCACCGGTAGGTCAATTTTCCCTTTAGTAGTTTCGCTAGACATATTGAAACCTGAAGGGGTTCTGGCAGCCACAACGATTTTGTCTGTCATGTTCATTTCTTCTACAATCTTCAGCCGGATAATGTTAGCAGAGCTTCCAAGATTGATTAAAACTCTCTTCACCTAGAAGCAATCAATAGGTACAGAAATCACCAATGCATCGTTATGAGGGAAGATCACTCCGGCATCGTCTTCATCGAATAAAGTGATAATATGTTCATATCGTATCTCCCGGAATCTCTTCTCCTAAATCACTGAAAGTTTTGTTTTCTTAGCCGTAGTGAAGGATGTAGCGGCAATCATTGACCCACCAAAGATCATGTTTATCACATGAGGTGGTGCGACCGGATTAGACTTATCCTCAACGAGTGATCCTCGATCGTAGTTGTTATGAGCTCTTTCACTCAAATATTTTCGGAGGTGGCCCCTGCTCAGCATTCCTGCCATCTCTTCTCATATATGTCTGCAATATGTAGTTTTGTGTCAGTGCGTGCCATGAAAATCACACCACACAGACTGATCTATTTTATTCGGAATGGACTGTAATGGTTTTGGAGGTCGGGACGCTGGATGAGTTCTCAATACTACCACCATTTGGTCTTCGTTGATGCTGAAGTTGTACTCAAATAATTTCGGGTATCCGGGACCCTTTGTAGAGGATTTGGATGAATTTCCTTTGTCAAAATTCACCAATCCATGATTGTTTCATTCGGGTCCTTCATTGTTATTTGTTTTCTCAAGGGAGCGAAAATTATGTCCACCTCATTGCTTTCTGGGAGTGGGATAAGGTTGGAAGCAGTTCTTCGGGGAGTTTCAATTTGCTCCGGCTTCTTTGTCTGACTTTCAAAAATACTTTCGGCATGAGTCCCCATCAAATCATCTTCTAGCTGGATTTTGGACTCATATCGGTTATGCATATCTTCACAGATAGTAGCCTGGAATTCCAAAAGATATTTCTTGAGCTTCTGTGAGGCGTCCGAACTCAAAGGATTCAAACCCTTTGTAAAGGCCTCTACCACTCATCCGGTACTGCGGGTAGCAGCATTTGTTCCTTCTAGAACCATGTAACAAAATCTCTAAGAAGTTCTATCTCTCCCTGCACAATGCGAAAGATATCCGTCTTCCTCATCTTCACCTTCCATATCCTCGCATGAGCTTTTATGAACATGTCGGCAAGCTGGGCGAATGACCCAATTGAGTGCTCAGGGAGGAGTGAATACCATATCAAACCTCCCTTAGCAAGTGTTTCAACAAACATTTTGATCAGAACTGACTCTTTTTCGTGCTCTCTTAGATCGTTTCTTTTGACGGTCGTAGTATAAGCCGTTATGTGTTACTCTGGATCAATAGTCCCATCATTCTTGGGTATGAAAGGCATTTTGAACCTTTTGGGAATTAGTTCGGGCGCAACCTCTGACTTATACGCCAATTGAATATAGCTTCTCGCATCCGGCTCTTCGACCATAGGAAGGGCTCTTGGTATATGATTTAATCAGTCCTGGAACTCCTTGGAATTTTTCTCCGTCTTCTCTGCGTTGGTATCCACTTTGCTTATCATATCCTTTATAAATTTCAAAACCTGCTCCTGGAACGGATTTTCAAGAACGGTTTCGCTTTCTGAAACACCATAATTTCTCGATCTAATCTGATTGTTCCCCGCATCTACGGTGGTTTTTGGCGGTGATGTTGTGGCTGTTGGAGTACTACCAGCATTTTTGGACACGGAGTTAGAGAAAAATTGCTTCAGGTGTTCTAATTGTCCGCTCATCACAACATTTTGTGCCTTCAGGTTTTGTATGGCCTCCTCGGATATCTCATCATTGTGAATATCTTCCTCCTGGGTTTGACCACCTCCGGAGGTGACTCCTTCTGTAGCCATCAGATATTCTGGTACCGTATCTTCTACCGGTAAGTCATCTGGTCCTATTGGGAGATTGTTAGTGTTATCCCCAGTGCTACGGTTGCCTTTGATTTTTTCCATTCCTTTCATCTGTTTTTTCTGAACAAAAAACAAGACTAAAAAAATTAGATTAGTGGAATAAGGAATCACTTGTGACACCACAATTGCCGAGGTCCTATGGTGGACGCCAATCTGTTTACCCATAAAATGATACAGTTGAATTTGTATAGGTGGTCAAGGACACGTGGATCTCAAGTGACTGACTTGGCAACAATATTAGACAAAACACAATGCTAGTAAATATTATTAAGATAAAGTAAAAAAATAATTAGCCTGAGCCTTGTGTTACATTTTTGGCAAAGCCTCCGAGACTAGTGGGAAAGCGTAAGAATCAAGAGTAATGTTAAAGAATATATTGTAATAACTTGCAGATGATTTACAAAGGAATAATATCTCCTATTTATACATGAGATTATGGGTACACACCCCACGATATATGCCCTTATTAATACAAGAGAATCAATATTGTAATAATTAGATAATTAGTGTCTCTATAAATGCCATTAGTGCTCCATTGGAAGATGTGTGATCGGGCTATTAACGGCCGCCCGTTGGGATTCAAACGGTTCACCTGATCTCCTGAATTAACGGTACGATATGTACGCACGACATCTCCGGTCCTGCTTGTGTCTTACCGGTAGCGTCATAGGCTGATATGGATCTGACTCAATATCATCGGCCATGTGTCATAATATAATTCGCCCAGCTATATTATATGAATTTTGCCTATACATATTTTGAGTTGATCTCTTGTAAGAAAAATAATAGAAAGCAAGCAAGGAATGACATTGATAACGGCTCACACGGTAATAATTAAAGAATTGGGCCAAGTTTGGTGAGTTAGTTTACCGGAAGGTACGATGCCGTAATTATCTTTTTGGTTTATGGGTCATTCGTACAAATGCCCCTCTTTCGAGTGGTATTTAATTTTTGCTCTTTAAATTTGTGGTCTTTAACTTTTGCCCTTCTACATTTTTTGCCTGCACAAATTTATATTTCACGCGGCATAAGTTTATATTTTTGTATTATAATATTCCACAACTTATGCCGAACACGATAAAACTTTCAAAGCTCAACATAAAAATGGCTAGAAACACTTCAAACTCCACAAAAAATAGACACGTTATTCAAACAAAAAAGGATAAAGAACATACGTCCAATAAGCATAACTCCAGTTTCTGAACATTACAACAAATTCTGAAAATACTACATAATTTATACTGCATACTTTAATTCCTACAGAATTTATGTCGAGTGAACCAAAAATTTTCAATTTTCGAAGATAAATGTTGCAGAACTTATGTCGAGCAAAGCAAGTCTGAATATTTCCACTAAATGAGCACCATAGACAAAAATTAAAGATCATAGGTACGAGGGGCAAAAATTAATGACTAGTGTATTTGAAGGGAAACCCGTGCAAAAATGGTTAAGTCCTAAGGGCTACATATAAGGTATACAATTTTTTGAATTTTTTAATATTCTAAATTTTTTAATCTCATAATCAAAATCTGAAATAATTTTCCAAATTATAATCCGATAATAATAATAATAATATACCAAATGTAATATCACAGATGAGTATCCTTATAACATGTGAAGTCTGAATAGGATATAGCACACCAAAAATGTCTTAGATTATGACCAAAGTATGTCCCCCCTCCCCCCTAATCTTGGCTCATTATTGATTGCACCTTTTCTATTCATCTTATACTACTAGCTTGTTTGTAACATGTTACAAAATGTTAAAGTCTCAAAACCTTGTGTGCTCTTCACGAAGTTGAAGACTCGTCCCATGACCTAGTATTATTACATTTCTGCCAGTGGGGCTTTGGTTTCAAGTTTCAACCAGGAGAAATTCTGAAAATGTGTACCGCAAGTGCCCTTGTTATTTCGCCCTTTCTTCACTTTCCAAAACCCAAATCATTCTCTATTTCCAGATTGAATTTCCACCTGCAATTCAAGCCTTTATCCCGAAATAGAAGATACCTATCTCCCACTATGGCGGATTGTCAAGCCACTGTCGATGATGATGATGAGGGTGTTGGTGTCAGTTTTGAACAAGAAGCTCTCATTAATGGGTCCTCAACTTCTACTTCTGGTGGACTCAACGCCACTCTCAATAGCCTGGTTGGTGCTTAATTTTCACCATTTTATCATTCATTTAACTTGTTGTACCATTTCTTGATTTCTTTTGTGCTTACATGTTCATTTTGAAAAGAAAAATGCAAGAGAGGAGGGAAATATTTGTAGTTTAATCTGATTGTTCAGTTGGAGGAAAATTCTTGGCATTTGCACCTAGGATGTCATGGGAGATGAGCTAATGCTTGGGGTTGTTGTACTGGGTGCAATTGGTGCAGTACACAGCTGTTGGAATCTTGTTCTTTCAGACCCTTAAGTTTAGTTCTTTAAATTATGCATTTACCCCAATTCTTGTTGTAATAGTTTCTTTTAGACCCATTAGGTAGCTTGTAAGCATTTTGGAGTTCATCCATGAAATTTAACCTTTAGCTCTCTTTAGAATAGCTTTAGCTTAGCTTAGTTTTAGCTACCTCTCAAATCCATTCTGCAACAAAGGGCTACTGAATTTTCATTGTGTAATTGAAGTCCTAGTGTTGGTGCATGAAATTGGATGAAGATTTACAAAATCCTTTCGAGCTCATAAGTGTAAAATTTAATGTTTCTAGGACAGTTAATTTGCTATAGGATAAAGTTTATTATACCTACATTCACCTGATATCTTACAGAAAAGAGTTGAAGTCTTCTGTAGAAGTTTAACTGAATTTTCAAGTTTTTTCCCAGATAAAAAAAATGAAAAAACGGCTAAAATCAAGACTTCATGCACTCAACACTGACTTTGAGACACGAAGTTTGCCAGGTCAGACACTTGTTTTAAGAGACACATTATAATCAAGTTGAGGTGTCTAGATGATTACTGAGTAAGATTAAGTGTCAAACTAACAGTTGGAGCCAAGTTTGAGTGCCTGTCTATGTATTTTGCCTTGTTAATAATATGAAATCGTGAACCTTTTAATTATCATCTGCCGGCATCCTAAGGAGTAGACTGGAACTGGTTTACCGGTTTTGGTGTTAGGTTGGCTTTTGGTCCTAGTTGGACAAATCTTTTTTTTTTATGCTACTGTTAAGCTGGTAATTTTCAAGTCATTCTGGATGCTACATTTTCTTTTTTCTTAGGGTGCTATCTATATTTTCTGAAACTCTAGTGTTTAATGAAAGTATACCTTCCATGAAGATCTGATATTTTATGTAATGATGTTGTGTAACTCATCCAGAGACTTTTACTTCTCAAAGGTAAAAAATACCATCCAGAGACTTTCAAATTTAGCTCTTATCATGGGCGGCTCAAGAATATTGGGGGCCTAAAGCCAAGCTTTATTAAGAGGCTTCAATGTTTAGAAAAACAATAGTGAGTAACTTGATTGATGTTTTATAGTTATTTGAATTCTAATAAATAATTATAAGAAATATGCTATTATGAGGTAAAAATGTATTAAAATTTTCAAATTTAAAGAAGATGGGGTAGAAAAACTTCTCATTTTATCTTTAATAAGATAATTTATATCTATATATGTATCTATGATTTATTTTAAATCACAAATTTTAATTTTTTTTCTTTCTTAAATTCCATATCAAGTCAAACTACATCACATAAAATGAAAAGGAGGAAGTATTAATTAAAAAATGGGGCCTTAAAAACTTGGGGGCCTAAAGCCATTGCTTCATTGGCTTGACCCTCAAGCCGGCACTGGCTCTTATCATTTGAACCTTCATGTTTTTGGCATCACATTATAAATTAACGACACATTTCCTCACAAAGATCAGATTGGTGCAGCATACCTGCTTGCTGACCTGATAATTTTGGAACTCTATTTGGTCATTACTTGATCTAAGTTCTCTGCAAGAATGTAACTGATTATATCCATCTCTCAAGTTTCTGCTTAATGGAGAAAAATCTTTGTTTAAAGATTTCTAAATTCTTAATTACCTCAAAATGCAGAGTAAGTGGCTGGTGGCTGCAGTTTTTGGTATAATCTTCCTTTGGAGGCACGATGGAGAAGCACTTTGGGCAGCCTCTGGTTCTGTTCTGAATGCCGGGCTCTCGAAAGTATTGAAGAAAATACTAAACCAGGAGCGACCTGTTTCTACGATAAGATCAGACCCTGGAATGCCATCTTCTCATGCACAGTCAATCTTCTATACAGTGATGTTCTGTATTGTCTCACGTAATATTCTTAGCCAATGAGATGAAGAAAATATGTTTGTTTTAGATAATTCTTCAACCTTATGCATTTGCTTGATTAATAGTAAATTTTCATGAAGCAAAATGGCCTTATCCTTTTGATATTTAAAGAGGCCTGCATGTAGGGGTGACAAAATTAGTCCATGAAAACATGACCCACCCTACCCGTCTGAGTTTGGGCTGATCATTGACCCGCCCATTTATTAGCTCAGCCCAATCCATTTCATCCCATAAATATCAGCCCAAATTGACCCATGAAAAATCTTGTCAATTTGTTTTTTGGTGTTTGATATGTTATATATAGCCATAATAAGGAAAAAATAATATTCTTATTAGGTACTAAAAATTATTAAAGAACAACAACAATAACATACCCAGTGTAATCCCACAAGTGAGGTTTGGGGAGAGTAGAATGTACGCAGACCTTACCCCTACCTTTGTAAGGTAAATTTTTTTATAAAAGAATAAACAAAGAAATTAAAACTTAGTAAGAATTGAACGGGTTGGGTTATAACCCGCTTTTTAGCCCATTTCGGCCCAAGTAACTTTTGGGTGGATTATTGACCGCCCATTTATTAACTCAGCCATTTTAACCCGCCCAAATTCAGCCCAACCCTCCTATTTGTCACCCCTATATGCATGTATCGCAGATAAAATTACAAAATAGATTCATGAGGATTTTTGTTATTACCTTATGCCCTTTTTTGTCGTAAGTTTGTCGTTACCTTGTTCTGCTTATGCTTTCTATCTTGCGTCTCTTTCTTCTCCTAGGATATGTTCCTCTTTCTTCATTGAGTTGCTGCGAGTTTTTCCACCGAACTATTGCTTAATTCTCTATTGGAACTTCTACAAGGCTTTAAGTAATCTATTAAATGATCGGTATAACTTCTCTCCTCTGATCATGAATATAATGTTGGGTTTAAATGATAGATTGAATGGGAAATGGAGGGAGTTCCCTCTTGCTCTATAAAATAATCATTTGTCCCATATCGGTAGTGGAAAGAAAAGTGGGAGTTGTCCCACATCGGTAGTGGAAAGAAAAGTTCTTTTACTTATAAGTAGAATTACTCCTTCTTGTCAATAAAAGGGTTGAGGGGGCAAGGACCCCTCGTGCCGCCGTCGTCGCTCGCTCGGCTCGGCTTCGGCTTCGGCTCGGCTCGGCTTCGGCTTCGGATTTGGATTGGGATTTGGATTTGGATTTGGTCAAATGATCTGATTGATTGATAATCTTTTTGGACCAAATTTCTTTAATTTTAATTATTTAATTAATTATTATTTAATTAAATTAATTAACTTATCCAATCCTACCCGTTAGTGACCCTGACCCGCTACCCGGCCGGATCCGCATGTCTGACCCGCGACCCGATTTCTTTCCCACATTTAAATTTCCCACCAGTTTTAGTGACTGTTCAGAAGGGTTGCAAACCTTCAGAAACAGTACTTCCATGGCTATAAATTCGTTTGATTCCTCAGAATTTTACTTACTAATTTTCTGAACTACAAAATCTTCTTCTTCTTCTGCACGAATCAATTCTGTGTGATATACTACTGTTGAGTGGTTCGCCGCTACCAGAGTTTGGAGTACTACTATTCTGGTAAGATAGTCGTTCTATCCTGGGAGGGGATATTCCATCAACCTCGAGTACTGTGAGGGAGTACTGTGAGGGGAATAATTTCCTTAAGGACATACTTTGAACTAAGTGGGCTCGATTATATTTTGAAAAAATTATTCTTATTTTTTCAACACTGATTTTGTTTATTTTCAGTGTTTATTATTTACTGGTTTTTTGGAATACAGATTAATAACAATCTTAAGGAAATTACATTTTTAGATTAATCTGTATTTTGTTTTGGAGACTAAAACCTGTGTGGTTTTCTACTCCGTGTGAAATTTCATATTATGACTTGAAGACATACAAACTTCGTTGGAATATTAAAGTTCATACTTGTACAACGATTTGAAGAACATAAAAACTTCATCGTTGTTGTATTCTGGTTTGAAGATTAAAACTTGTGCAGTTTTCTACTCCATATGAATATTAGTATTCTGACTCGAAGATATAAAAACTTCGTTGGAATACTAAAGTTTCATAATTATACTGCAATTTGAAGAAATAAAATCTTCATCGTTTAAGTCTGTGATTGAATTGCTATTACGGTTTTATTAACTAAAGCAGTTTGTCGATTTGACAAAGGACAAACGAATAATGGCAATTGAGACTGGAACTACCTCTGCAATTCTTGCACCGGCCGATTTACTCCTACGACCCGTAAGTTGTGCCACCAGAGAAACTGCGAAGTTCACGGTGCCAACTTTAAAGGATGGCGACAAAGAATGTTCTTTTGGCTTACCACCCTTGGTATGCAAAAGTTCACCAACGAGGACCCTCCCGTGCTCGCCACGACATGCCCACAACCAAAAGTTCATGGTTCTTGAGGCTTGGAAACAAAGTTGACTTTTTGTGCAAAGGCTACATTTTGAGTGCCTTAGAAGATGACTTGTACAACGTCTACACAAAGAGAGACTTCCAAAGAACTATGGAGTGCACTTGAAAAGAAGTACAAAGCGAAGATGCTTGCTTGAAGAAGTTTGTGGTTGCCAAATTCCTAGACTACAAAATGGTGGATGGAAAAACCGTTTGGAACCCGAGTTCAAGAGCTTCAACTTATCTTCCATGACCTTATTCTTTGAAGGTATGGTAGTAAATGAAGCGTTCAAGTGGCCGCAATGATTGAGAAGTTCTTTGCCCTCATGGAAAGATTTCAAGAATTATCTTAAGCACAAAAGAAAGGAAATTAAGTTGGAAGATCTTGTGATTCGTCTCAAGATCGAGGAAGATAACAAAACCGCTGAGAAGAGGTACCGTAAGACTTCACCAATTGAAGGGGCAAACAATGAAGATCCTGCTCTGAAAAAGAACAAGAAAAGGAAGAGGCCTTCTGGAAAGGAGAAGGATTCCAACAAGAAAAAGTTCAAGGGCAACCAGCTGCTTTAATTGTGGGAAAGGCGGCCCTGAAAGCCCATTTGTCGTCTTCCGAAAAAGAACAAGGGAAAAGGACAAGCCAATATGGTGGAAAAGAATGATGATATGGATGATCTGTGTGCAATGCTATCGGAGTGCAATTTGGTTGGAAATCCAAAGGAGTGGTGGCTTGATTCTGGTGCCACTAGACATGTTTGCGCTACAAAAGAAGCATTTGTAACCTATGCTCCCCGGACCCAAGAGGTCTTGTTTATGGAAATCTTGCATGACCAAGGTTGAAGGATATGGGAAGATACTTCTGAAGATGACTTCCGGCAAGGTCCTGACTCTCAACAATGTTATGCACATTCCAACAATTCGGAAGAATTTAGTTTCAGCCGGACTACTCGTCAAAAACGGGTTTAAATGTGTGTTGGTTAGTGAGAAAATTGTAATAAGTAAGAATGATTTGTTTATAGGAAAGGGCTACCTCACCGAGGGCCTTTTTAAACTCAATGTAATGGTTGTTGACAATATTAATAAGAATTCAGCTTCGTCTTACTTATTGGAGTCAAATAATTTATGGCATGTTCGTTTAGGACATGTCAACTACAAAACCTTGCGAAAATTGATTAATTTAGAAGTATTGCCTAAATTCGAGTGTAATAAATCTAAATGTGAAATCATGTCGAATCTAAGTTTGTTAAACATCCATATAAGTCTATTGATAGGAATTCAAATCCTTTAGACTTAATTCACACAGATATATGTGATATGAAGTCAATACCATCTCGCGGTGGGAAAAAGTATTTTATAACTTTTATTGACGATTGCACTCGATATTGTTATGTGTATTTGCTTAATAGTAAGGATGAAGCAATTGATGCATTTAAGCAATACAAAAAACGAAGTGGAAAATCAATTGAATAAAAAGATAAAAATGATTAGAAGTGATAGGGGAGGAGAGTACGAATCTCCTTTTGCAGAGATATGTTTAGAATATGGAATTATTCATCAAACTCATCACTTACACACCACAATCAAATGGAATTGCGGAAAGGAAAAACCGAACATTAAAGGAAATGATGAATGTCTTACTAATAAGTTCCGGTTTACATCGCCAAAGCTTGTGGGGAAGCTATCCTTCTGACTAACCGAATACTCAACAGGTGCCCACAAAGAAAACACAATCTATTCCATATGAACTATGGAAAGGAAGAAAACCCAACTTGAAATATTTCAAAGTGTAGGGTGTTTAGCAAAGGTCCAAGTTCCTTTGCCCAAAAGGGTAAAAATCGGACCAAAAGCGTGGATTGTGTTTTTATTGGTTATGCTACAAACAACAAAGCTTGTCGGTTTTGGTTCTAAATCGGACAATCCAGAAATTCATGTTAATACGGTAATTGAATCGGATAATCTTTGAATTCTTTGAAAATATTTATCCGTATAAAACTGAATGTGAGTCGTCAAGTGAAAGATCTAAACGACCGCGGGAAGAACCAAAGGAAAATACACCAAGTAAAGCGGATGCAAGGCGTAGCAAACGTCAAAGGACATCTACTTCCTTTGGATCAGATTTTGTGACATTCTTGCTTGAAAATGAGCCTCAAACATTTAAATCAGCGATGTCTTCTTCTGATTCAGCATTTTGGAAAGAGGCAGTCAATAGTGAGATTGAATCAATTTTGAACAACCATACATAGGAATTGGTTGATATTCCTCCTGGAAATAAACCTTTAGGATCAAAATGGATTTTTAAAAGGAAAATGAAAGCTGATGGCACTATTGACAAATATAAGGCAAGACTTGTGGTCAAAGGTTATAGACAAAAGGATGGCCTTGATTACTTTGACACATACTCGCCGGTAACAAGAATAACATCTATTCGGGTGTTAGTAGCACTGGCGGCCGTATATGGTCTTGAAATCCATCAAATGGATGTCAAGACAGCTTTCTTAAATGGAGAATTGGAGGAAGAAATTTACATGGAACAACCTGAGGGCTTTGTGGTTCCTGGTAAAGAAAGGAAAGTGTGCAAACTTGTTAAGTCACTTTATGGACTTAAACAAGCACCCAAACAATGGCATGCGAAATTTGACCAAACAATGTTGGCAAATGGATTTAAGATTAATGAGTGTGACAAATGTGTTTACATTAAAAATACTCCAAATCATGAAGTCATTGTTTGTTTATATGTTGATGACATGTTGATAATGAGTAGAGATATTACCAATATAAATGCTACGAAGCGTATGCTGGCTAGCAAATTTGATATGAAAGACTTAGGAGTTGCTGATTTGATCTTAGGCATCAGAATTCATAAAACTCCACAAGGTCTAGCATTATTGCAGTCTCATTATATTGAAAGAGTACTTGACAAATTTAAGTATTTAAATTTCAATGTTGTAAAGACTCCAATTGATGTAAGTTTTGCACTTCAAAAGAATAAAGGTGAAAGTGACTCACAATTGGACTATGCACGAGTTTTGGGAAGTTTGATGTATATTATGAATTGTACACGACCAGATATAGCATGTGCTATAAGCAAGCTGAGTCGATTCACGAGTAATCCCAATCAAACTCATTGGATGGCAATGAAACGAGTCTTGGGGTATTTAAAACACACCCAAGACTATGCTTTGCATTATAACAAATATTCCGCCGTGATCGAAGGATATAGTGATGCAAATTGGATCACCGAGTCATTTGAAGTTAAATCCACGAGTGGTTATGTTTTCACAATTGGGGGTGGATCAGTGTCTTGGAAATCATCAAAACAGACATGCATCGCCCGCTCTACAATGGAATCTGAATTTATAGCTTTAGACAAGTAGGTGAAGAAGGTGAATGGCTCGGCATTTCTTAGAAGATATTCCATTCGCCCAAACCTTTGGCTCCTATATGTATACATTGTGACAAGTCAGCGGCAATAGGTAGAGGCGGGAGCGTAATGTACAACGGAAAATCTCGTCACATACGACGAAGACACAATACCGTTAGACAACTCCTCTCTAGTGGCGTTATCACGATTGACTATGTAAAGTCAAGAGATAACGTGGCGGATCCGCTTACAAAAGGCTTATCTAGAGAGGGAGTTAGTAGATCATCAATGGGAATGGGGTTAAGGCCGAGGACAAGTCATCATGGCGGTAACTCTACCTAGGAGACTGGAGATCCCAAGAGCTAGGTTCAAGGAGATCAAACAAAGTTGTGACTGACGGTTCAACATTGTCAAATAACTCAACCCATTCTCGGATGAAGACAATGTTCAGAAATAAGGATAAAACCTTATGACTTGTTAATGAGTTAATAAAGCATTAAGGTTCTTTAATGATTATCTAAATCTAGCAGTGTATGACCAGATAATGTGGCTATAGGACCACATGTTTAGAAATCACCTATGTGAGTGTTAAGTGTAAGCCGCTTTAAAGGGGAATGACAGTAAAGACCCATTCTCTACACACTCATGAAACCAGGAGGTGTTCATGGCTGAAACGAACACAACCGTGAGAACCATAAATGGTTGAGGGTTGATTGTGTGACTTATGTTGTCTAGGTATACAACAAAGTTTGACGGTTCAAAGATATCAAATCTACCGATTGATCGAGTATATCCGATATAAGTTCACTACGGAAAGTTCAAAGGGAAACCTACTTATCCAGATGCAGTCAATTCTCGCTTGTATATCACACTTGTCCGCGCATTCCTTTATCTTATAGTCATTCCCCATTCATGTGGGGGATTGTTGGGTTTAAATGATAGATTGAATGGGAAATGGAGGGAGTTCCCTCTTGCTCTATAAAATAATCATTTGTCCCACATCGGTAGTGGAAAGAAAAGTGGGAGTTGTCCCACATCGGTAGTGGAAAGAAAAGTGGGAGTTGTCCCACATCGGTAGTGGAAAGAAAAGTGGGAGTTGTCCCACATCGGTAGTGGAAAGAAAAGTTCTCCTACTTATAAGTAGAATTACTCCTCCTTGTCAATAAAAGGGTTGAGGGGGCAAGGACCCCTCGCGCCGCCGTCGTCGTCGCTCGGCTCGGCTCGGCTTCGGCTCGGCTCGGCTTCGGCTCCGGCTCCGGCTCGGCTTCGGCTTCGGCTTCGGCTTCAGATTCGGATTCGGATTCGGATTCGGATTTGGATTTGGTCAAATGATCTGATTGATTGATAATCTTTTTGGACCAAATTTTCTTTAATTTTAATTATTTAATTAATTATTATTTAATTAAATTAATTAACTTATCCAATCCTACCCGTTAGTGACCCTGACCCGCTACCCGGCCGGATCCGCGTGTCTGACCCGCGATCCGGTTTCTTTCCCACATTTAAATTTCCCACCAGTTTTAGTGACTGTTCAGAAGGGTTGCAAACCTTCAGAAACAGTACTTCCATGGCTATAAATTCGTTTGATTCCTCAGAATTTTACTTACTAATTTTCTGAACTACAAAATCTTCTTCTTCTTCTGCACGAATCAATTCTGTGTGATATACTACTGTTGAGTGGTTCGCCGCTACCAGAGTTTGGAGTACTACTATTCTGGTAAGATAATCGTTCTATCCTGGGAGGGGATATTCCATCAACCTCGAGTACTGTGAGGGGAATACTTTCCTTAAGGACACACTTTGAACTAAGTGGGCTCGATTATATTCTGAAAAAATTATTCTTATTTTTTCAACACTGATTTTGTTTATTTTCAGTGTTTATTATTTACTGATTTTTTGGAATACAGATTAATAACATATAATAGGACGTGATTGGCTTCTAGAGAGACACCCATGCACCGTTATAGATTGTCACACCAAGGTTTTTGGGCAATGTTTAGATGTAACTGAGAACTGTTCAACCATCATGGGGTCTCTAGAAAAAATCTCTTGTAAATTCGATATTTTCTTGCAATACTTACCAGTACTTGAGCCCAAAGAGCTAAGCTACAACAAAGTGGTGTTCAAATTCTGCTGCATCAGTTATCAATCTATGTACATTCTTGAAGTTTCTGTAGTAAGTAATAAACTTTAGAACCATAAGGTTTTTATTTGATGAATAAGATAACTAGAATGGGCTGGGATATGCGCCTTGTTTGACATTTCAAATTTCCTTTTCTTGCTTCTTGAATTTTCATGTGCAGCTTTGTCGTTAGAAACTCTTCATACCGATATGTCTAATACCATTTTTTTTCTTTTTGTTTGACACAGTGGTTGAATATTTTGGGTTAAACGGAATCACTGCAGTCATTAGCGCACTTATCTTTGCAATTGGATCCTACTTTGTAAGTGGACAGCCAAACCTTTATTTATTTATTTATGGTCAAATTACTTTCATCTGCTTGCAGAACAGCAGTTTGGCTTCTACCTGCTTTCAACTGATTATATTCTCAAAACTTTAGTTTAATTTCAACTGTTGTAGCCATAAATTGATCTGCTCTTTCCTTGTGTTTGTGTAGTCATGGCTACGGGTTTCGCAACAACTTCACACAACCAGTCAAGTAGCCGTGGGTGCTGCGGTTGGATTGTGTTTCTCCGTTTTCTGGATTTGGTTGTGGGATGCAATAGTCCTGAAAGCATTTATATCCCACTTGTGGGTTCAACTTATTATAGTTCTTGGCACTGCCTCCTTTTGTGTCAGCTTTCTCCTATATGCGGTTCGATACTGGGTTCTTCACGAAAACTGATTCTTTATATATCGAGAAAGTACCCACTAAAATTGAAGGAATTTGGAAGTGTTCATAACAATTCTACAAGTGATTATTGGCATGAAATTACACCCAATAACCTTGAAAATGGGTGGTGTTGAATTTTTTTACCCCCGCTTGTCCCATAGGCAAGACCAACTTTCAAGGTCAAAAGTTCAAGATCATATTTTTTCCTTTTTCATATTTTCTTTTAATCTTTTTAGGTTGGGGATTGGCTCAAGAAATGTCACATGTCAGCGTCATAAAAGAATGAACTAGAATGAGCCGGATATGTGGACGTAAAATATTTAAATGAAAAAATAAAAAGGATCTAGAGTGGATCATATTGTGATAGTGGAGAAAATGTAGTGTTTGTTTTCATTGATGAATATTAAACAAATTAACCTACACACTAATTACCAAATTGGTGAGATATTCCGATGAGTTGTTTACTTATATCGCTTCTTACTCATTGTTAATGTTGAATTTGGTGTTGTGGCATTTTAACCGGATTGATTTGAATGTATACAATGTTGGAACAAATGTCACAACATTCGGACCAACATCTTCTGAAAAAAATAGTTTTGTCTTACTTCACGGAATGAAGTAATATTTGTGAAAATATTACTACGAAGTAAAAGTGACTTGACAAGGTAAATAAGAGCTGATGAAAAACGTGAGAAGAGCAAGTCAAGGTTGTTGCTATGCGTGAGGAACAAGACCAAGAAGTTAGAGGATTTTGCTCCATGATCTTCTCCAACAAACACACCAGATGCCCACCTTTCCCTCAACATTCACAACGGATTGATGAGTTGTTCAAGGGAGACTCTCTACTATAAATAGAGAGGCTACTGCAGTGAATCGATATCCGGAAACAGATTGCAAAAATATCAAGAGAGCTCTCGAGAATTCATCTCAGAAAATTGGATCACAAGTGTTGTCTGAACGTGTCGACAATATTCTGTCCAATATTACAATTGCAGTTTAGATTCTAGATTAGCTTTGTATTGAACAATTGTAATGAGAAGTTTCTATGTCTATCTAGGTAGATTTTTCAGGCAGAAGTCATCCGTGACTTCAACATTTAATTCCTTTCCATTTCATCTTGTAAAATTGTAAAGAAAGGAATTTGTAATTTTTGTAGATAATAAATATATACAATTCTTTCGGTCATTCACCATTATAAGTTATATAATATATATAACCTATGTAAATTTTAAACCTTTGTGTTTTTTAAATTTTCGCTGCATTTTTCTAAAGTGTTATCACTGGTGCCGGATGACATTATCGCCGACATTCGGAAACTGAATCGACATTCAAGTTAGTTTATTTTTAATTTATTTTTATTGTTCAATAGCATATCCGGACCTAACACACATGATAATATTAAAGTTATAAAGATGATTTAGGACAATAATCGGTTTGGGTTTAGAAAAAAAATCTGGATTCCATAATGAGTTCATAGGTGCATAATTGAATTTCTTGTCTACATTCAAGTGTTACTATATTCCAAATTTATTAGTAAGGTAAGGCATATTTTAATAAGTTATGTATTGTATTATATTATATTATATTGTATTATATTATATTATATTATATTGTATTGTATTTTATTGTATTGTATTGTATTGTTTTGTTTTGTTTATAGCTGTTAAAATTAAATTTCGCAATCTAAGGTAAAACAAAATTAAGGAAAAGGACATGGTGTGGACACTAGGGGAAAAAAGGCTCAAAAGGCCCCATTTTAAATAAATGCCCCGAAATAGCTATTAGGTCCAAAATAAAGATAAGTAGTAGCTCATTTATCACAAAAAATAAGACATCATATTTCTTAAGGGTTCAACACTTTTTCACTTTGTCTTCTTCTCATCTCTGATCTCCCACCTTTCTGCCGCCAACGCCGTCGCTGTGCCGCCGCAGCCGTTGTCGTGCCACCGCCGAATCTACCGCCAAAAAACCTTAGAATCTTGCAACGACTCTCTCTCCCCCTTTTGCTTTATCGTCGTGTTTCGATCCTCCTTCACCAATCACCATCGTTTTTCCTTCTTCCTCCGCCAACTTTGATAATGCCGCCACGCTACTCCACAACGTAACCTCTTTCGCAAGTCTCGAGGTGATGGCTCAACACCTCTTATCCACCTAAAACGATCGTAATGCTCATAGATCTGATCGGATTAATGTTTTTCAGTATTTCTCCGATCTTTTCACCGCGGAAGCAACGCCATGGGTTCACGTCGATTTTCATTTTCCGACGGTCTTCACCTCTTTTAGATATGCTGATCATTAACCTTTTGTAAAATAGTGTATAATAATTATATAATATATGTATTATTAGTGTATATATATATTTTATATATTGAATATACATTTATTAAACACAAATTATATAAAAAAATATATATAATATGTATATATATTGTATAAAAATGTATATATGAAGTGTAAAATAAAGGTATATATAAAGTGTAAAATAAATGTATATATGATGTATAATATATATTTTGGCTATAAAAATTGATATATTTAATGTCATTTATTGTCAATATTTTCTACCAAATGGTTACCTAAGTCCTTTTCCTACCACTACAAATTACAATCCAACAAAATGGCATTCCATTTTTTTGAGGAACTAATGATTGCCACTTGTTAAGTGTTACTCCTGATTTTTCTTTTTCTAGTATCTAACTATCAGTATCAAACCTTAGGACAGTTTGATCCTAAAAATTATTTACTTTTTTATTTATTTTTTAATTTTTTTTAAAGTCAGTATTTGATCATAAAAAAATCAAATATAATTTAAAATTTAAAAAACAATCAAAATCTTATTTCTTATTTTTTATTTTTTTTCCAATCAAAATTTTGTTAAAAAATACATTTTAATAACAACATATTATTTATAAAAATTATAATTAAACACAACTTCAACTGAAGTTGAAAAATTTGAGAAAAAGTGAATTTCGTTTTTGGTTTCTATGACGAAACGCCTACTTAAATTGTCAAAATATGTGCTGTTGATGGTCCTGTTACATTATCTGCTGCCTGTGGGGGCTTTGAGAAGGTTCTCGAAATGTCTACCGCAACTGCCCTTGTTATTTCTCCCTTTCTTCGATTTCGAAAATTTTCCAATTCCAAATTGGATTTCCGTTGGAAATTAGTCTCCTCCTCCCGGAATACAATATATCCATTAACGGCCACTGCACGCGATGAGGCTGTGGGTGTCAAACTAGGAAGTTTTGAAGAAGAAGAAGAAGAAGAAGATTTCATTGATGGGTCCTCAACTTCTACTTCTGATGGACTCAACGCCACTCTCAATAGCTTGGTTCGTTTTCTCTGATCATTCATTACAGTTTCATGATTTGTTTTGTGCTTACATTTTAAATGCAATCTGAATTTGGGTGCTATATTATGGGAGATGAGCTAATAGTATTTAATTTTGAATGGATAAATGAACGAAAGGAGGGAAATATTTCTTCTTTTCCAGAAGAAGAAGAAGGACTCCTAAATTTTCATACCTTGTGTTGGTTTCAGACTTATATTAGCACTCCACCCCCCATGAAATTGGAGGAATCGTTTGAAGCTTATAATTTATGAATTAAATGTTTCAAATACAAGGCTAATTTGCTACAAAGTAGTTAATATATCTAACCCTAGGCTACAAAGTAGTTAATCGCTTAATTGTCAACTTACTCGGCCTTTAGCTGAAATTGCTAGTAGTAGGCTGCTGCACATATACAGAAAGGTATTATGAAGCATATTTGCTTTGTATTTCCTTTACCATCCTGGAGTTCTTCAATTCAAAAGACCTTTTAAACTTAAGCATATTAACTAGTTTTTTGTCTGATTAGAAGTTCAAAAATGAGTGGTGCGAGGGGCTTTATAGGGGAAAAAGAGGGGGTGACCTTTAATCCTGGTAGAGAGTTAGAAAGTCAATAATTTTGGAAGACCTGTCAAATTACCTTGATAGTCCTGCATTTCCAACCATACGGTTGTTCGTTTTATTACTAGCCCCTGATTCTCAAGACGAGCTAGGTATTACGTTTCGGAACAAGTGAAATTGACATTTTAGGGAATGTATAGATTGTTGTGAATCTTTAATAAAAATCTACCTTCATCCTAGGAAGTAGACTGCAACTTGTTTACCAGTTTTGGCGTTAGGTTGGCTTTTGGTTTTGGTCTTAGAAGCTCACACAGTTTTTCTGCTAATGTTAATCAGGTAATTTTCAGGTCACCTTGGGTGCCATCTATATTCTCTTACCCTCTATTTTTGTTTAATGAAAGAATACCTTCCATAAAGATCTGCACTTTTCTTTAGTGATGTTATGCAACTTACCCGGAGACTTCCAAATTTAACTGTCATTTGAATCATCATGCTTTTTGGTTCAACTGACCTGCTTGCTTGACCGGAAAACTTTGGAACTCTTTTTGGTAACTTACAAGAATGTAACTGTTGTATCCATCTCCCAAATTTCTGCTCAAAATTTTGGCGTTGGAGAAAAATCTTGTAAAGATCTCTAATTTCTTAATTACCTCAAAATGCAGAGTAAGTGGCTGGTGGCTGCTGCTTTTGGTATAATAATCCTTTGGAGGCATGACGGAGGAGCACTTTGGGCAGCTTCTGGTTCCGTTCTGAATGCCGGGCTCTCTACTGTATTGAAGAGAATACTAAACCAAGAACGACCTGTTTCTACATTAAGATCAGACCCTGGAATGCCATCTTCTCATGCACAGTCGATCTTTTATACAGTGACGTTCTGTATTGTCTCAAGTAATTTTCTTAAGCCAAGTGCTCATCTGGAGAAAGTATAATTGATTTAGATATTCGTCATCTTAAAACTCTAATCTGTCAATACGCATTTTACATATGAAGAGTTAATATTTGAAGAAGTATATTGGCCTTGTCCTTTCGATTATGATCGAAAGACGCCATTATGCATTGCAGATAAAACTATGAAATGGGTTCATTAGTATTTTCGCCGTTTCCTTGTCCCTTCTTTTTGGATAAATTTGTTATCACCTTGTTCTACATAGGCTTTCTTTCTTTAGTCTCCTAGGATGTGTTCCTATTTCTTCCTTGAGTTTGCTGGGCTCTTTTTCAGTTCACTGTTCCATATTCTTTATCAGAACTTCGTGCAAGACTTTAAGCAATTAATTAAGTTGTTTTTTCATGCTTTATATAGTATTTTGCCATAGCTGCTTTACTTCTGTTCTTTCCTTTTACGGACTGCTTGAGTTTTCTTTTCTTTGAGCCGAGGGTTTATCGGAAACAACTTCTCTACTTACTGGGGTAGGGGTAAGGTCAACGTACACTCTACCCTCTCCAGACCCCACTTGTGGGATTACACTTGGTATATTGTTGTTGTGGTTCATTTGATGAATAAGATTACTAGAAAGGACACAGGTAGTATGCGCCTTGAATGACTCTTCAACTTTCCTTTTTCTTGTTTCTTGAGTTTCTGTGTGCAGCTATAGCATTAAAAACTCTCCATACCCAACCTCTGATAAGTCTTTTCTTTTTGTTTGACACAGTGGTAGAATATTTTGGGTTAAATGGAATCACTGCAGTCGTTAGCGCACTCATCTTTGCAATTGGCTCCTACTTTGTGAGTGTACAACTGGACCTTCATTTAGTTGACATACTTTCATATGTTTGCGGGGGCAGCATTTTTTCTACACAAAACCTTAGTTTAATTTTAGCTGTTGTAGCCATAGATTGATGTGTTCTTTCCTTGTGTTTGTGCAGTCATGGCTACGGGTTTCGCAACAACTTCACACAACCAGCCAAGTAGCTGTGGGCGCTGGGCTGGGATTCTCTCTCTCCGTTTTCTGGTTTTGGTTGTGGGATACAATAGTCCTCAAGGCATTTATATCCCACTTGTGGGTTCGGATTTTTGTTGTGCTTGGCACAGTCGCTATTTGTGCTAGGTTTCTCCTATATGTGATTCGATACTGGGTTCTTGAGGACTTATTCTTTATATACTACTGAAAAAGTACACAAACATTGAACTTTCATATAGAAACTAACAAAACAAAGATTAAATATAATTTTCGTGCGAAAATTCTTCTCAACTTTGCTGATTATTTTTCATTTGCTACTTTTCTGTCCATTGGAGGATTCTGGAAGTGTGCTTGCTGATACACAGTTACCGTTAATTGTAGACATAATCAATTAGCAAGATGCTTCAATAATTCTTCACGTAATTTACGTGAGGGGGCTGGAAACATAGTTTTATTCAGGTCTTCACTGTTTTCTTTAATATGCATTCTGCGTCTCATCTGTTTCTATATGAATTAAATTTTGGTTAACCCACTATGGTTATGGACCTTCCGTTGGTTCACAAGCTAGGAAACATCACACAGTTTTCAAAATGGATTTAACTTATATACACTGATAGTGTAAAAATAAATTACACTATCAAATCACCCAACTTGTAGCTGCATAATCTGTCATGTTTTTCTAGTTACTAGCTGACAGTCTCTGTTACTATTCTTGCTTATTATAGATTGTTACTTATAACTAGATACTGTGCCTCAAGACCGCAAACAAAGATGCACAACCTAACTGATCGTCAAGAAAATCATTGAACAAAATCCCAAGATCAGTACTAATACATAATTCATTCATGTATTCTTTCAATATTCATACTAACAAACACAGATAAAAGGAGAACTTAAAATAGCACGTTCTCCTATCTAAAGTACATACATATTACTCCACCTCCTATCTTGTAATCATAGAAGAGAAAGCCAAAACCCTGCTATATATGGTATTATAACTTTCTTTAGACCTTACACACCTCAGTTTTGGTTAGGGCTGATAATTTCATCCGGACCCGATGGATATCCGATCCATCCGACCCGATTATAGTGACGAAAATCCGACAAAACACGGATTTTAATAGGGTGACGGATCGGGTCGGGTGACGGTGAACATACATCCAACCCACCACCCGATCCATTACCCGACCCATCCAGCCACCCGTTTATAAATTAATTATTTTTTTAATGTACATATGGTCTTTTAGTGGTGACTAAATGGAGAAGGTGAGTGTTCATTCTCCAAACTTACTCAATATGAGTAAAAGATTAATCAAATCTCGCTCCCTGAAAATGTTGCATAAAATTTTAATCTTCCTTGAGATTGTACACATCCATTAGAAAAGGAATATATTGTTTTTTCAGAAATTACTAGTTCAATCCCATTAGATTTTTTTGGCCTTTTGCCTTGTTTACGATGAAATATTGCAGCTTTATTTGGTAGCTTTAGCTTGTTTAATCTAGCTGTGGATGTAGTATTTTGCGTACATGTCCAATCGAATACAGTGTTTCTGACATGGAACATAGATATAATATATGTGAAAAACTACTAAAATTTCAACAAATATTAAATTCTGAACTCATTATTAAAAGATAAAATGAGTTCAGTATTAAGAACCTTAAAGTTGAATCCATCAAGTTCAAATCTTGAATTCGACTCTGGTCTAATGTGCTTGCAGCCTCATGTTGATTTTGGACTAAAACTCATCGGAGCAGATGCAATGTCCGTTCCCGACCTATACATATTTGGTTCAATTATGGTCCCTTATCTCTTCTTTATCTTCCTTGCATATACATCCCGATCTCAGTTACCTAAACTTCTTAATATGTATCTATGGCCAAAAACATTTGAGGTCCAACTATTAGATCCTTCAAAGTAAGGTATTTTCCCCATTTTTTCTTAATAATGCAAATATAAACCTCGGTGTCTTTTTTTGATAACTAATTCTATTTGTTATTTGGGTACAGTGCAATGAAGAGGCCAGTCGAGATTCATAATGTGACGGTTGTGAAGGCAATGAAACTTAAGAAGACTGATCTTTTGGGGCTCTCGGATCCCTATGTTAAACTAAAAATGGTTGGCGAAAAACTCTCATCAAAGAAAACAGCAGTCAAACACAAAAATTTGAACCGCGAATGGAACGAGGAATTTAGTTTCGTGGTTAAGGATCCAGAAACTCAAGTCCTTAAATTTTCTGTTTATGACTGGGAGCATGTATAATTTTCATCCGCGAAGCACCCGATCCACCCGATTCACCCGTGGATGATGGGTGGATCGGATGTGGATGAAGAAAAAATAGGGTGATGGATGGGTCGGGTGGTAGATGGATGGTTGGCGGGTGGAGGCGGATTGAGCTCCACCCGATCCACCTCCGATTCATTGTCAGCCCTAATTTTGGTTCTTCTTTCACCAAGAGGTGTATATTGGCTATTGCTACAAGTTAAGCCGCAGATGGGGCATTATTGTAGTGAACCACGCCGCTGGCCTTGGAAAGCGCTGGCATGAATTTGTTGTGAGTGACATTATTGTTGTTAGTCGGGTTGTTGTAATCGAGTGACTCATCATTGTATATATCCCTCTACTTGTTCATCAGCATCTTGATGTCTTCTCTGTCCATGTTTTCTTCCTCTCCTGTGTATCTCCATGGTTTGGACCCTGCAGCACAATAATGAACAACCTTCACCTTGTCAACCTCTACATTCTCCGGGTGGCACCATAGCATGGCCAAAACTAAGTTGTACTTGTTTGGAATTGGCTTGTAAATGTCCTTGAAGAAGATGTTCAACAAATCCTGCACAAGTTTCGCCAAAACAATCCCACTTTAGTCATCTTAACAAGAGTTTAAGCCCTATGTATTACCCAACTTACAAAATATTTATGTACTCGGGTCACTAAATGTTATTCCCTCCGTTCTATATTAGTTGTCATGTTTCGTTTTTCGAAAATCAATTTGACTAATATTCGGAGTCAAATTAGATTAGATTAATTCAATATATATTAAAATTACAATTTAGATATTTAAAAATTATACAAAATATTATAAGTTGCGATTCTTCTTGTATCGTATCGATATGGTGTATATATTTATTAAAATTATGATCAATCAAAGTTCATATAGTTTCTTTTAAAAAGGAAAATGTGACCACTAATATGAGACGGAGGGAGTAATAACATGTAATCCTAATGCTTCCGTTGATGCAAACCTATTCTTTTTCTAGTTTGAAAAAGAATGATCTCTTTTAAATTTGAAAATAGTTTAAATTTTTTATCTATTCTTAATGAGAAGCTTTTGTGCCACACAAATGTTACGACATATTTAATACTATAAATATCAAACGTTTTTGTTTATTTTTTATACTTTTTATTCAGTCAGTTCACATAAATTAAAACGAAGAGAGTATCTTTATTTAAAAAGCACTCATTGGTGGCTTATAATAAATGATAAGTAATCTTCCATAACAGATTAAATTAGGGTAACTTACCGAAATAAGATAACTACCTTTTAATGCTCGCTTTCAATCCGTAGCTGCCTTTTGTCCAATTACATTTAGTTGCTAGTTTTGTGGCAACAGGCGCCTGTATTTGCGCACATTTTGTATCAAAAAACAGAGCGCTGCAAAATAGGCATTAAATCTGGAGGAAATCCGTTTAAAAAAGGAAAACAAAAAAATATCTTCCACAATTCACTCCTGCGATTTTAGCTTCCATTTTTCAACACGTTTGTCCTTCCTCTTTCCTTCTTCAAATTACGTAATGTAAATTCAAAATCAAAAAACATAAACTGAAGAGGAAAAACAAAACAGAGCGTACGATCATTCAACAGGTAATTCGAAAATACATGATATATATTTCAAATACACTTAAGATTCAATTGTGTACTTTAGTATTTTATTGATAGAAATGTTTTTGTCAGATCTTAACGAATTCAGTAGTTGTTTTTGTTTCAGAAATCGTCGATCTGCAGTGATAAAATACACGGTGGAGATGGAAATAAACTCAAATACAGCCAATGTTAAAATCAGTTATACACCCAAATACATGAAACCGAAAATTCAAAATACAACTAAATACATGAACCAGTAATACAAACTGATTCAAATACAGCCAATGTTAACTCAGACATACACCCAAAATACCAAAATGTTAAATACAGTCAAATACATGACCCGGTAACTGAAATTCAGTCAAATACAACAATGTTAACTCAGATATACACCCAAAATACATGATACCAAAATATTAAATACAGTCAAATACATGACCAAGTAACTCAGATATACACCCAAAATACATGATGCCAAAATGTTAAATATAGTCAAATATATTTATTCTTTCGATAAAGCCTGCAACAACATCTTGTTGTTGAGAAATCCCTAAATCAAAAGACGGACAACGTATTGTGTTCTTCCGTCGGCCATTAATGAAGAAATTGAGATTTCTTCTTCAAAACCCTAACAATTTGATACCTCAATTGGCTTGAAAATAGTGAAAAGGAAGAAGTTAATATGAACAAAATACACTAATACAAAAAGGAAAACATGCCCAAATACACTTTTCCTAAAATTCGCAACAAGGATTTAGGGATATGGAATCGAGGATGGTGGGATATGAAAATGGAGAAAAAAAATAGTGGTGATTAATGAAGAAAGAGACAAAATTTGTGTTGATAGAGGAAGTAACGGATGAAAGTGGAACACATGAAGGTGAGAAGTAGAGATGGCAGTGGTTCTGTACACGGTGGATTCAGATTCATTTTATATGATATGAATTTTCAAAATTTGGACTCGACGGATTTGAATTTGTTTCTGACGGATCGTATTTGGATCTGGATCTAAATTTGAATCTGGATCTTGTATTTTAAATCCGTATTCGATCCAGATCCGATCTGTGGATCTGTTTTGTATTAAATATATCTATAACTAGAATGTAATTTTATAAGTATTTTCTTAAAAAATTTAGAATTTCTGTATTTTACATTCAGATTTGAACTTTATATTTTAAATGGTTCATACGTTTAAGCCCATAATTCTCATCATGGAGACTAGTATCCAAAGATCAATACGTGAAATAGAAATGCTGACCAGACACAATTGGCACTCTCTGGACCTGGGTGTAGTTTCTCAATGTATAGAGGAAAAACTATTGGAAATTTGCCTTTGGCGGGAGTTGCGACCGATCAACTTTAACGGCTTAAACACTAGTGTTACGTATGTTGGAGAATCCGGTTCTTCACATATGCATGATCTACTAAGTATGTAGATAACCGTAGGGCCAAGAATCGTCAAATTTCATTGAGAAATGAAAGAGATATTGGTCCACGAAGTGAGGTGTTTGAAGCATGGAAAGTGTGGTGTTGTGTTCAATTCTCCCTCATCGGTAGAGGACGAAAGAATTGTTGTGTATATAAGACTCGAAATTGGTTTGAGGTTTGGGACCCCAAGGGGTATCCCATGTGTTTAAAGGAGGGAGGATCCAAATGTGCTTCGGTTCGAGGAAAGACCACACGCGCGCCGCCGCCGCCCGCCCGTCCGGTTCCGAGTTCCGAGTTCCGGGTTCCGGGTTCCAGGTTCCGGGTTCTCGGGTTTATGGGGTCATGGGGTCATGGGCTGTGGGTCTTCTGATATTATCTTTTTGGGCCAGAGAACTTTGCCAGAAGTACAGTTTGATCCCAGAAGTTTCCAGATGTACAGTTCGGACCAGAATTCTTTCAGATGTACAGTTTGGTCCCTGAAGATTCGAGCGTCGAATTTGGACAGTCAAAGCAGAGACGCCAAGCACTCAATTCAGCCATTTATTTTGGCTGAATTACTCCTCCTATAATGGCCAAATCCGTTGGTCTTTCACCATTTATGTTGGTGACTTTACTACCTCCATAATGACCATTATTTGGCTATTATGGAGGCAGTTTTCAGCCCCTCCATCACCTATATAAACACCTCCTTACACTATTGTTGAGCACTAAGAACACACATATAATATACACGAAAATTCAGAAGCTTACACAAGCAGAAAGTTTTCTTCTTCCTACAACTTTCAGGCATCATTTCGTTACTAAATATTCTTCACGGTAGCTCTTGAGTTTCCTTTGCTCAAGTGTTCCATTGCTGTTTTATCTTGGGAGACAAATTGTCCAGGACGTATAAAGGATACATACGGGGCAATATTGTCTTAAGGACAGAGTGCCACACTCGACTCAGCAAAAGCAGTTTCCAATTTTCCGTCTTCAACAAAATTGTAATTTCAGTTTTGTGGTTCTCTTGTAATTTTCAGATTACTAGTTGAATTATTGAATCTTTGTTTATCCTTTCGAATACTTGTAATAGTCATATACTTCCCGTACTGCTTTATAAAGTACCATAGAGCAAAAATAGCGCTGGACAAAGACTTGCAGAACTTAGCTTGTATGGTTAAGAACGAACCATGGACAATTAACAAATAATTGTTATCTCCAAAAGCGCTGCTTTGGAAAGAAGCTAAAGAGAGAAATATATTCCATCATATAGAACCATACTTGCGTAATGGTTGATCTTCCTCCGAGAAAAGAACCTTTGGGTTGTAAGATGTGCTCCCCTGTGAGTAGCTTCACATCCAGGGCCATTGCAGTCTTGCGTGGCATGAATGTTGAATTAGCCTTCCCAACCGGAGAGTTGGAAGAAGAGAATCAGAGTTGGTTTTCTGGACTGTTGGGCTTCTTCCTGAACTTTTATCTTGGTCCCTGAAATGTTTACATTTTGGTCCTGAAAGTTTCAGATAAAACAGAAACAATGAATCTGACCACAAAAACATTGACTCTGAAGTTAGAATGCCAACAGTTGGAGAATCAACAGTCTGAAAGTAAAAGTCATATTGAAACAAAGTTTCGATATGAAAGATATGGGTATCACAGATGACATCTTAGGAATTGGATTTCTAAGACATCTAACGGACTAGTCGAGAGTTGACAGTCTCGTTGAAGCCACCAATGGATATGAATCATAGAACTGATTGGAATCATGGTGCACCCATAGACAAGGAGCGATATGCACAGGTCATGTGTAGTTCAATGTATTGTACACACTACAACCGACCTGGTATCGTCCTACGAACAGATCAGTTGAACTAAGGTTCACTGATGATTTTAATACATGATCGGTAGAAGGCGTTAAATCTGATATGACGATATCTGAATTAATGCTTATCTACATATTATAGTATTCTGGATGTCCAGTGGTTCTGGGAGAACACAGTGATGCAAACTAGACATCAGATCTGAAGAACACCAAAGCCATAAGTAAATGTGTATGGTGGGTCTTGGAAAATCCTCTAAGAAAACTTGCATCGACCGATTCATGATGGTATCGGAGTTTATCGCTTTATACAAAGCATGAAAGAAGTTGAGTAACTTCACGGCTCCTTAGAGGACGTCCCTTATTGGGAGAAACCCGTGTCTTCAGCAGTTATAAACTGTGACTAGCCGGTCGGCTTCAGGAAGGACACGGATGACGGCGTCTGGACATATCTGTCAGGATTTGTCAGGAGACATAAGACCGTATGGCAGTTGATCATCACGGGTGTCACTTCCTTGTTTACTAACTAAGGGACTACCCGGAGATCAAGTGTTCTGCCTGTCTAGGGGAATGGGCTTAAAACCTAAAATATACGGACCAATACAGTGGTAACCCAACCTTACTAACTGGAGATCCCAGTAATTTGGTTCAATAGGAAAACTAAGCTGTAAAGGTTCAGTTGATCGCTTCAGTGGAAGCATGAGCACTTCGGATAGTGATTTCTGAAAAGAAACACCAAATCCAAAGCCGTTCCCCCGATAGACTTTAAGTGCTATCTGCAGTGTGGGTAAAAGTTAAGTTTTCAAAACCTGTAATGCTCCTCAACAGTTGAGGTTAGGTTTTTGGGAAACTTTTAATGGTTCCTAACACTTGTGAAGTGGGGTATAGCAGGATACCTTGTAGGGGATGCGAGGACGGGCTGCCTCAAAATGAACGCACTTAAGAATCCAAGACGTTGTCCATGGCCAAAACGGACAAAACATTACGAAGAAGAGAGTAAGGGAATTTGTTGTGTTGGTATCATTGACTTGGCTTACACGAAACACTGACGGTTCAAGACATCACGTTCACCGCGCAGTAAGTAAGTCCGATGGTATTCAACTATGGAAGGTTCAAAGCTGAGGCTACCTCTCCTTATGCAACATCGGTCCGCTGAAATATTGCTGGAAATGAAAAAGACACCATGTGAGTGCGCCAAAATCTCTTTCAAGAGGGGATTGTTGGAAATTTGCCTTTGGCGGGAGTTGCGACCGACCAACTTTAACGGCTTAAACACTAGTGTTACGTATGTTGGAGAATCCGGTTCTTCACATATGCATGATCTACTAAGTACGTAGATAACCGTAGGGCCAAGAATCGTCAAATTTCATTGAGAAATGAAAGAGATATTGGTCCACGAAGTGAGGTGTTTGAAGCATGAAAAATGTGGTGTTGTGTTCAATTCTCCCTCATCGGTAGAGGAAGAAAGAATTGTTGTGTATATAAGACTCGAAATTGGTTTGGGGTTTGGGACCCCAAGGGGTATCCCATGTGTTTAAAGGAGGGAAGATCCAAATGTGCTTCAGTTCGAGGAAAGACCACACGCGCGCCGCCGCCGCCCGCCCGTCCGGTTCCGGTTTCGAGTTCCGAGTTCCGGGGTCCGGTCACGTCGTGGGTCGTGGTCGTGGGTCGTGGGTCGTGGTCGTGGGTCAGGGTGGTCTTCGATATTATCTTTTGGGCCGTAGAACTTTGCCGTAAGTACGTTTGATCTCGAAGTTTCCAGGCGTGCTGATTCGGACCAGAATTCTTTCAGATGTACAGTTTAGTCCCTGAAGTTTCAAGATGTACAGTTTGGTCCCTGAAGTTTCCAGAACGTCAGAATTTGGACAGTCAAAGCAGAAACGCCAAGCACTCAATTCAGCCATTTATTTTGGCTGAATTACTCCTCCTATAATGGCCAAATCCGGTGGTCTTTCACCATTTATGTTGGTGACTTTACTACCTCCATAATGGCCATTATTTGGCTATTATGGAGGCAGTTTTCAGCCCCTCTATCACCTATATAAACACCCCCTTACACTATTGCTGAGCACTAAGAACACACATATAATATACACGAAAATTCAGAAGCTTACACAAGCAGAAAGTTTTCTTCTTCCTACAACTTCCAGGCATCATTTCGTTACTCAATATTCTTCACGGTAGCTCTTGAGTTTCCTTTGCTCAAGTGTTCCATTGCTGTTTTATCTTGGGAGATAAATTGTCCAGGACGTATAAAGGATACATACGGGGCAATATTGTCTTAAGGACAGAGTGCCACACTCGACTCAGCAAAAACAGTTTCCAATTTTCCGTCTTCAACAAAATTGTAATTTCAGTTTTGTGGTTCTCTTGTAATTTTCAGATTACTAGTTGAATTGTTGAATCTTTGTTTATCCTTTCGAATACTTGTAATAGTCATATACTTCCCGTACTGCTTTATAAAGTACCATAGAGCAAAAATACCCAACAAAAACTGAAGTTGTTGGGGGGAGAATTAGTAACACACATTTTCACAAACTTCCTTTGATAACGAGCTAGTGTTGGTTTGTGTTTAATTTCTGCTAAAGCTTAGATTGCATAGTTACTTGGTAACGTTGAATCTCAGTTGGTATTACTCCTTACATAAACTGAATTTGCAGAAAATCGTCATTCATCTGATTGAATTGGACTTTGTTTTTAAATGGTCCATACATTTTAAAGAATATTATTATAGAATTTAATTTCAAGACCTTTGTAATTGCGGCATTTTTTATGATGTTATTTATTTATTTTGCTTCATCGTCTTTATTTTTTTGTGATGCTAAAATTTTGTTCAATATTTTGGAAGAATGATGTCATGTTTGTGTAGGTTGATTGAATGAATTCAATCATTTTTTTCAATCAGATTGGGTTTCATTTTGTCAAAAAGTTTCAACAGGTGGGAATATTATTCAAGGCAATTTTTTTTTCATGTGGATCCAGATCCGATCCGTGGACCCGGTGGATCCGGATTTGGATATGATTTTTATGGATCCGATGGATCTGAATCCAGGTATGAAAAATAGATCTAGATCTGGATCTAGTAGGATCCGATCCAGATCCGATCCATTGTCATCCCTAGTGAGAAGCGGGTGTATGCGTACCAGTAACCGTACTGATATAGCTACAAATAATTACGGTTGCTATTAAATCTGACTGTGTTCTCTTGTTTTGTTTGTGTTTGTGCTTTATCTTGGGCTGAGGGTCTCTCGGAAACATCCGCTCTACCTAGGTAGAGGTAAGATCTGCGTACACTCTACCCTCCTCAGACCCCACGTTATGAGATTTCACTAGGTATATTATTGTTACTGTAGTTATTAAATATAAATAAATTAAAAGATAATTATTATTAATAATTATCTTTTAAAAATAGCTATGTCGAGTAAGTTAGATTGTGTAAAAAAGATTACACAATTAATTCTTTAATTTTCACAAGGATCAAACTACAACACAAATTAAAAGGCCAGGACTTGGGTCTAGTCAAGTATTGTTACCTGTTCAGCAAAAGAGGTAGGAGGAGTTACATTAAGAGCCGTTTGGACATCATTTAAAATGTAATTTGAAATCATGATAGATTTAAAATTGAAATTTTGTTTGGATATGCAATTTGAATTTCTTAAATTGTATTTTTTTACTCATTGATATTGATATAAAAATCCACAAGTTATGAACTGATCAAAAGGAAATGATGTCACATAAATTTGAACAGAGAGAGTACTATTATTATATTTTAATAATATTAATATTATTTTACAATATCACGTACTACATAATTCAGCATTTACGTGCAACATATGTGCCAAAACTAATTTTCAAAAATAAAATGGAGTATATCACTACTAAAAATTATGAATTTCTAATTGATTTTCTGTCAAAAACATTTTCGACAAGCCAATTTTTTCACGAATTTCATCGGAAAAGCTTTTTTTCCCAGTGATGGTAACAGATAACTCTTAATATTTCGGCATGTTAATATGAATGATATAAACATCTACTTGTTAAATTGTAAAAAAAAAAAAGGGAAAAGAAATTGTTATATATATATAGTTTAAATTTAACAGCGAGAATTGTGATTGCCATCATGCCATGCAGACGCTCTAGGACACGTGGCTGGACTCTTTAACAACATCGACTCGAATGTGCATCATCATTCACCAAGTAGCGTTTGGTCGGCAACAAAGTTTTTTTATTTCGTCAACGTTGTTTGGTGAATGGTGATGCAAATGCAAGTAAACAAAATTGTCGAGAGTTCAACCACGTGTCTTAGAATTTCTGCATGACGACCATAATTCTATGGGGTGGATGGAGTGTTGATACTCTATTATACTTTATAAAGCAGTACGAAAAGTAAATAACTATTACAAGTGTTCGAAAGGATAAATAAATGGTCAATCTTCAAAACTGCCGCAAGCGTGTTGTGTCTTGAATCTTGATAACCTTGCAAAGCCAATGTTGAGAACTGTCGCAAGCTTGTTGTGTCTTGAATCTTGATATCCTGAAATCAAGAAACAACTAAATCTGGATGGTTACAACGTTGTGTGTTGAGTCGAGGAATTGCCTTCTGTCCTTAAGACAAGATTGCCCCGTATATATGCTTTAACGTTAGCGGACAATAGTCTCCCAAGATAAAACAACACTTTAATCTCAACGCTACAAAACCAATAGGTTGAGCCTGCCGAATAAAACAAATATGAAGCGACTTGCTGAAGATATGGAAAAGGAAGAAAGAGTTTCTATCTTCTCTTCTGTTTTTGTCTCTATGTATATAGTGTGTCTCTGTTGTGTATATCTTGTGTATATGTGTGTGTTTGCTCACTAATTTTCAACACTGTTTTGTGTTGCTATTTCGTCACTGTTTCGTGTTGTTTTTCTCACTGAAAATGCATTGTATTTCGTGATGAAAGTGTAGCCGCTAGTGCACTATTTTCGTGACTGAAAATCTATAACATAATTGAGCCAAAAGGCATCAATATATAGCATGAAGGAAGGCTGTCCAACTGCCCAAACATGGCTGTTAATGGCCATTTAGGAAGGGCTGTAATGGCAGGTTTAATGCCATGAAGGAGGGTTGATTATGGTCATTGAAGGAGGATGTTTATGGAGCAGTTAACAGCCAAGTTAATGGCTGGTTAATGCTCCAGAAAACTGCCCAAACGGTAGGCAGAAAGTTTCTGCCTTCCGTCACTCCCAGAATCAACTTTCCAGAAACTCCAGGGACCAAACTGTAAATATTAAGCAATTTGGGGTCCAAAAAGATAATATCAGAAAGTCCACATAGCCCACAGCCCACGACCCGTGACTGGACGGGCGGGCGGCGGCGGTGCGCGTGTGGGCTTAGCCTTGAACCCAAGCACATCTAGGTCCTCCCTCCTTTAAACACATGGGATACCCCATGGGGTCCCAAACCCTTTACCACATTAGAGACTTATATAGAGAGCAATTCTTACTATTCCCACCGATGTGGTAGATTTGTCCCACACCACATTTCCATGCCTCAAACACCTTACTTCGTGGACCAATATCTCTTTCATTTCTCAACGAAATTTGACGATTCTTGGCCCTACGGTCATCTACTCACTTCGTAGATCATGTATGTGCGAAGAGACAAAGTCTCCAACATACGGAACACTAGTGTTTAATTCATCAAATATGGGTGGACGCATCTCCCCGCTAAAGGCAAATTTCCAACAATCCCCTCTATGAAAGAGAGATTGTGGTGCACGCACAATGTGCCTACATTTCAGCAATCTTTCAGCAAAAAGATATTGCATCAGGAGAGGTAGCTTCCGCTTTGAACCTTCCCTAGTTGAAACTAGGGCTGGCGATCAGCGGGCTCGCTCTGGCGGGTCCAGCGGGTCGGGGTCGGGTCGGGCGGAGACGGAGAAAGGGTCTTGGTCGGGTCTGGCGGGACTTGCTCGATCCGTCGATCGATCCCGATCCCGATCCCGATATCGGCGAGGCGGGGCCTGGTCGAGGTCGGGCGGTCCGGGTTTTCCTTTTTTTTTTTAAAAATAACATATGTATAAAAAAAACTCAATAAACAAAACAAGATAGTGTAATAAAAACATCACAAGGCTGTTTTTGTTCCTCTTATATTATTTAATAGACATATAATTTTTTTGTAATACAAAATTACAAATACAATTGTCTAAAATCTAAATTGCAACTTTGTGGTGTTGTCCAGAAGTTGCAAATTACATAATAAAATTGCAATTAAAAATAATTACATTCTCAAAAAAACCTGTTCTAATTGCTTGATGATTTCCTGTGGTTCTTCGGTTGGAATTGGTATTTGTTGGTCAAATTGATCCACGTCGCTTCCACTACATTTGGTTAAGATTTCGTTGTAGTTTTCATCTTCTTCTTCGTTGATCTCCGGTTGACCGCACCTTCTCCGCTCCGCTCGTATCCAATCTCTGAATAATACTGCAATTTCAAAGTCTCCGCTAATGAGTGTCTGTGATCTCCTATTTGATATCTGCCGGCAGAAAAAGCGCTTTCAGACGCAGTTGATGACGCTTGAATGTTCAAAACATCTCGGGCCATCAATGAAAGTGTCGGAAAGGTCTTCTCATTCCCCCTCCAGTATTTCAGCAAGTCTTTATGTCCATCTTCATTGATAACTTCTTGATACGGTACATAACCCTGCAAAATAAAAATATCCAACTCGCTAATTTGGTTAGTAGTAGAGGTATGGCCGCACATTCTATTTCTGAGGCTTTCAATACTAGCCGCAGAAATAACATGTCTTTTGTGAGGTTGTGTTGGAGATGAAGGAGATGGTATGGAAGCCAGTAAGTTACTAGCATTTTCTTGTTGATGAAATCTATATATTTTTTTGCATTGGTGTTCTACGCTAGACAACACTTCTTCTTTAGTTTGACTTGTTCAATAGGTGGTGGGTGATTTAGATTTTTGGGACTTGGAGGTGGTAGTACTTCTATACAATCGTAAATAGTTTCAATTAGTGATTTAGTACCGTCTATTTTAATAGTAGGATTTAATACAGAACCAATAATATAAATAGTGGGAATAAGAATAAAATATTTTTTTATTTTGACAAACATTTTTTTAATAGCTGCCTTATAAGCTGGTTTTTCTATATATTCACTAAGTAATAAAAATATTAGAGTTATATAAAACAACATAGTTAAAATAGTAGGATAATATATACCGGAAAATTCTTTTGTTGCTTGAAAAATTTTCTCTAAAAATACAATAAGTTCGGAAATTTTTACCCAATCACTATCTAAAATCATATCAGTTGGATTTTTATTATGAGAGTTAAAAAATAAAGTTATAGGTATTCTATAGTCTCGTATAAAGAATTCCACCTAGTGGATACTTCTTGTGAAATTTTTCTATAAGGTAGTCCACAATCGTGACAAGTTTTTTTATATTCTTTTCTAAGTTGTACTTTATTACTTTTAAAAATAAAGTTTATAGCAAATTGTATTTTACTAAGAATGTCTTCAAAAAGTGATAGACCATCCTTTACAATTAAGTTATATATATGGCACGCACATTTTATATGAAAATGATCTGAAAAAGATGGAGTTAAACTATTTTTTAAAATTGTAATTGCGTAATTGTTAGAAGAAGCGTTATCTAATGTAATAGTCATAATTTTATCGGTTATTCCGTAATAATGGCACACTTGATAAATATTATCTGCAATAAAAGTACCAGTGTGCCTATCATCTATATATCTATACGCTAAAATACGTTTTTGCATAGACCATTTATAATCTATCCAATGACAAATTACAGTTAAATAATCATGGTCGTTAGTACTACGACCTATATCAGACGTGATAGATACTTTGCAATTAAAATGATATAATGGAAAACATAAATAATGTTGATATTCATGCGCGAATTTAAATACATCTCTCTTAACAGTTGATCTAGGAAAACCGTTAAAAGCAGGATTATATATATCTCTAATGTAATGAATAAAATCGGGAGATGAAGGAAATGAAAAAGGCAAACCCTCCACAGCAACTAATTTTGATATTGCTTCCCTATCTCTATGTTTATTGTATTTAGAGCCTACAATTCCCCCCGTCATAGGGTTAATTTGACCATGTACTTGGTCCGGGACAGTATTAGTATGTGAACCTTGTCCCGATGGAGCGGGCGTTTGCGCACCCGGTTTTGAAGCCTGGTATTGGGCATACCTAGCTATATGAGCACTTACTACGTGTCTGATTAAATCCCCCGTCCCACCGTGACATTTTTCAGTTTTAAATTTTAAAACATTTTTACAAATTTTACATATAGCTACTTGATTCTCTACGTCCCTATCAAAAAATGTCCATGCATCTGATTTTAATGGTCATTTTGCTGGACCTCGTCTCATACTAGGGGGAATAGGAGGTATTTCAGTTGAAGGTGCACTAGTGGGTGTGTTGTCATCAACATTAGTGAGTGTATCATCTAGATCATCGTCTAAATTAAAGTCTTCTTGAGTTCCAGAAAATAGCTCCTGGTCTAAATCTAATGGTATTGTAGAAAAATGCTGAGTATCAACAAAATCATCCTGTGTAGGAATAAGATGACTAGAAGAAGTACCATTGCCCTGGTTGCCCCTACTAGAAGAAGCACCCTTACCCTTACCCTTAAACATACCTTTTAATCCTTCCATTTTAATTATGATAATAAATAATTAAAGACAATAAAATTAAGTGCGTTAAATAAAATAAACAGACAATAATAATTTAATGAAGGAACGAATGTACCAAACGCCGACGTAACGTCGACGTGTAATCGAGAGGTTGAAAATTGAAACTTTGCTCGATGGAAGATCCTCAAGCTAGTTGCCAACTTCACTCCCAATTCCCAAATGAATAAATAAAATTGAATATTTAGTAAACAATGTAGACTTGTAGAGAGATATATTGAGAGATTAGAGAGATTGTAGGAAGATTTGTGAGAAAGATGAAGAGAAAATGAGTTATTTATAGTTGGAAAATTGGGTTAAAGTGTAAATATAATAACTTATGGGTTAAAAATAAATATTAAGGGGTAGGGGGGTTGGGGGATGGGGGGAGGCCTAAAATGGCCGTTGGCCAACGACTAAAATCTAAAATGGTCGTTGGTGCAACGACCATATTTGCAAAGGGGGGACAAAGGGAGGGGTCGGGGTCGGGCTCGGGACGGGGTCGGGTCGGGCGGGCCTGGGGCGGGCTCGGGTCTCGCGGGACGAGACATTGTCCCATCCCGATTTCGAGGCCCACCAACGTTGTTTTTTTTTAGCGGAGTCGGGGCGGGACCGGGGCGGGACCGGGGCGGGGTCGGGACGGGGTCGGGTCAGGGTTGGGCCGTCCCGGCCCACTGGCCACCCTTAGTTGAAACCATTGGACTTACTTACTGCGCGGTGAACGTGATGTCTTGAACCGTCAGTGTTTAGTGTAAGCCAAGACAATGATAACAACACAATAACTCTTCTTATTCATTTTCATTCTTACGTTTTTTGTCCGTTGTGGTCGTGGACACACTTGGATTCTTAAGTGCGTTCATTTGAGGCGGTCATCCTCACACTTAAATAGGTGATCTCCTACAAGGTATCCTGCTATACCCCACTTCACAAGTGTTAGGAATCATTAAAAGTTTTCCCAACCTTAACCTCAACCATTTGAGGATCGTTAATGGTTTGAAAGCTTAACCTTTACCCACCATGCAGGTAGCATTTAATGTCTATCAGTATGGTTGGGTTTTCACCGCAAAGGTTCGTATTGTTTGGGTTTTAAGCCCATTCCCCTAGACAGGCAGAACACTTGATCTCCGGATAGTCCCTTAGTTAGTAAGGAAGTGACACCCGTGATGATCAACTGCCATACGGTCTTATGTCTCGTGATAGATCCTGACAGATATGTTCAGACGTCGTCATACGTGTCCTTCCTGAAGCCGACCGGCTAGCCATAGTGTATAACTGCTGAAGGCACGGATTTCTCCCAATAAGGGACGTCCTCTAAGGAGTCACGAAGTTACTCAACTTCTTTCATGCTTTGTATAAAGCGATAAACTCCGATCCCATCATGAATCGGTCGATGCAAGTTGCTTAGAGGATTTTCCAAGACCCACCATACACATTTACTTGTGGCTTTGGTGTTCTTCAGATCTGATGTCCAATTTGCATCACTGTGTTCTCCCAGAACCGTTGGACATCCAGAATACTATAATCCGTAGATAAGCGAATAATTCAGATATCGTCATATCCGACTTAATGCCTTCTATTGATCATGTATTAAGATCATCAGTGAACCTTAGTTCAACTAATCTGTTTGTAGGACGATACCAGGTCGGTTGTAGTGTGTACAATACATTGAACTACACATGACCTGTGCATATCGCTCCTTGTCTATGGGTGCATCATGATTCCAATCAGTTCTATGATTCATATTCATTGGTAGCTTCAACGAGACTGTCAACTATCGATCAGTCCGTTAGATGTCTTAGAAATCCAATTCCTAAGATGTCATCTGTGATACCCATATCTTTCATATCGAGACTTTGTTTCAATATGACTTTTACTTTCAGATTGTTGATTCTCCAACTATTGGCTTTCTAACTTCAGAGTCAATGTTTCTGTGGTCAGATTCATTATTTCTGTTTTATCTGAAACTTCCAGGACCAAAATGTAAACATTTGAGGGACCAAATGAAAGTTCAGGAAGAAGCCCAACAGTCCAGCAAACCAACTCTGATTCTCTTCTTCCAACTCTCCGGTTGCGAAGGTTGTTTCAACATCCACGCCACGCAAGACTGCAATGGCCCAGGATGTTAAGCTACTCACAGGGGAGCACTTGTACAAGTAGCCGAGGCCTTATACTCGACAGTAGATCCATCTACTTTGTACTCACATTTGATTATCCATTTTCACAACCCAAAGGTTCTTTTCCCGGAGGAAGATCAACCATTACGCAAGTATGGTTCTATATGATGGAATTTATTTCTCTCTTTGTAGCTTCTTTCCAAAGCAGCGCTTTTGGAGATGACAATTATTTGTTAATTGTTCATGGTTCATTCTCAACCATACAAGCTAGAAGGACTGGAACAAGTCTTTGTCCCCTTCTTTGCTCCGTCTCGGTTCAACATCTAGAATCCCTGAGTTCTGTAGATCTAGATTATTAAGTTCCGGATAGTCAGCAACTTTCGAGTCATGTATATACGGAACATCTAGTTCCGGACAGTCAGGCCCTCGCGGGTTCTTGTTAGCCTTGAGCAATTACTCATTTTTCCTTTTCAAGGAAAGTTATCTTCAAAGAATTCAGCATTCTTTAATGCCAAGAGGCGATCAACACTACTGTTATTTGCAGATCCAGTGGATATGTAATCTACAGTCTTAGGTGCAACTTGACCTGTTTCGGTATTTCAACTTTTACCAAGCCACCCCACATAATTTGGGCGTACGGTTTTGCGTTTGGCTAACACCGTTGGACTGAGGTGAGTAATGAACAGTCGTTTAATGAACGATGCTTCACATTCTCCCCCTCTATCGCTATGAATTCCTCAATCCGTAGGCTTAGTTGATTTTCAACTTCTGTTTTGTAGCGCTTATTCGCTTCAACAACTTTATCTTTGCTTTTCAACAAACAAAGGATACAATATGTTGTACCGTCATCAATGAAGGTCACAACGTACTTGTCTCCCCCCTCTATTTTGTATAAACTTCAAATCATCCATAAAGGTGTGACTAAGTTCTAGAGGAGCGGTGCTTCTTTCGCTATTCCTTTGACGGAATTTGGAAAGGTGAGTTTGCCTCTTCGCCTACCTCACATTCATTTTGAGGGTTTATGTCGAAAGAAGGCAACAATCACAACTCTGCTATTTTTTGAATGACTTTCTATTTAACGTGTCTTAATCTATGATGGCATAGATGCACGGATTACAAATATATCATTCATTTGGCTACAGACATACTGTACCATTCTTAGTTATTACAGACCTGTTGGACTAGTCTCAAACCAGCTTGACCAACAGCGTCCCTTAAACCAAGTTAGGAATCTGTAACACCTCTTTTTAGAGTGATCTTATTCATTGAAGTCCTATTGAGGACAACATCTCCAACCTCTTCTACTTTAGAGGTAGCGTTGCTTCACATGAACAACCTCTTGCCCGTGGTTAGGGCGTAACCAGATCATATGTGATTTGGATACTCTGGCCCACTCCAGTTGCTTTGGCAGACTGAGTGTCCAATTTCTTCACTGCCTTTCTTTAGGCCTTCAGATCATTTAAGACCTGGAAACTCTGGCCCACCATACTAGGTGTCCATTACTTTTCCTATGAAATGAATTCTGGCCCCACTCCAGTCACCCGGAGGCTTTGTATGACTAAGTGTCCAATATCATCATATCAAAGGAATTTTGGCCCACTCCAGTCGCCCGAAGGCTTTTTATGACTGAGTGTCCAATATCATCCTATGAAGGATCTTCTGCCAAATAGTATGACAGGCTCAATGTCTTTAGCTTTTAGTCTTCTCCGTTATGATTGGTGCCCAGACAATTGTTGGCGCTTACTTAAGTGTGGTAACAGTTTTCGCACAGTCAGTGGATCTTTCTCCCTCGTATGTGCGAACAAACTTTACACACTTTTAATAATTACACTTAAAATAACGGATCTTTTTAAGTCGTTTACAAAATCCAATCTTTAAACGGGAAAGAAGATGATATTAAACTTCTGATTTTAAAGCTTAAGGAATATAAATTATTTTGATATTCCTCCTTACTTTAATCAATTTTTAATCAGACATCATTTAATCTTTATTCTTGACAAGTAAGAAAAACTACTTATCCCAATTTCAGATTCTGGCCCACTTCAGTCACTTCATCAGACTGAGTGATCATTTCTTTCTTACTATTATTCGGATCCTTTGTCTGGGACAGATATAGGCCTTCTGCTGCAAGATAGAACAACATCTTCAGCCTCCTCCTCTTGTCCCAGTTGACATCCTCAGTCTCTCGTGAGCGCTTGTTCCCACCACTCTTGGTAGCGGTGACACCATGAACACGTTCATCATCATCACTCTCTTCTACCAGAAAACCATTGCCATAACCAGATTTGGTCACACAACTTTTGATCGACATCTTTCGAACACTAATAGTAATACAATGCGCTCTTGTCTTAAATTGTTGGTACTCTATTGTACTTTATAAAGCAGTACGTGAAGTAAATAACTATTACAAGTGTTCGAAAGGATAAATAAATGGTCAATCTTCAAAACTGCCGCAAGCATGTTGTGTTTTGAATCTTGATAACCTTGCAAAGCCAATGTTGAGAACTGTCACAAGCTTGTTGTGTCTTGAATCTTGATATCCTGAAATCAAGAAACAACTAAATCTGGATGGTTACAACGTTGTGTGTTGAGTCGAGGAATTCCCCTCTGTCCTTAAGACAAGATTGCCCTGTATATATGCTTTTACGTTAGCGGACAATAGTCTCCCAAGATAAAACAACACTTTAATCTCAACGCTACAAAGCCAATATGTTGAGCCTGTCGAATAAAACAAATATGAAGCGACTTGCTGAAGATATGGAAAAGGAAGAAAGAGTTTCTATCTTCTCTTCTGTTTTTGTCTCTATGTATATAGTGTGTCTCTGTTGTGTATATCTTGTGTATATGTGTGTGTTTGCTCACTGATTTTCAACACTGTTTTGTGCTGCTATTTCGTCACTGTTTTGTGCTGTTTTTCTCACTGAAAATACATTGTATTTCGTGATGAAAGTGTAGCTGCTAGTGCACTGTTTTCATGACTGAAAATCTGTAACATAATTGAGACAAAAGGCATCAATATATAGCATGAAGGAAGGCTGTCCAACTGCCCAAACATAGCTGTTAATGGCCATTTAGGGAGGGCTGTAATGGCAGGTTTAATGCCATGAAGGAGGGTTGATTATGGTCATTGAAGGAGGTTGTTTATGGAGCAAGCTGGTTAATGCTCCAGAAAACTGCCCAAACGGTAGGCAGAAAGTTTCTGCCTTCCGTCACTCCCAGAATCAACTTTCCAGAAACTCCAGGGACCAAACTGTAAATATTAAGCAATTTGGGGTCCAAAAAGATAATATCAGAAAGTCCCCATAGCCCACAGCCCACGACCCGTGACTGGACGGGCGGGCGGCGGCGGTGCGCGTGTGGGCTTAGCCTTGAACCCAAGCACATCTAGGTCCTCCCTCCTTTAAACACATGGGATACCCCATGGGGTCTCAAACCCTTTACCACATTAGAGACTTATATAGAGAGCAATTCTTACTATTCCCACCGATGTGGTAGATTTGTCCCACACCACATTTTCATGCCTCAAACACCTTACTTCGTGGACTAATATCTCTTTCATTTCTCAACGAAATTTGACGATTCTTGGCCCTACGGTCATCTACTCACTTCGTAGATCATGTATGTGCGAAGAGACAAAGTCTCCAACATACGGAACACTAGTGTTTAATTCATCAAAGATGGGTGGACGCATCTCCCCGCCAAAGGCAAATTTCCAACATGGAGAACATAGTATATGGGTTTACGGGTAGGCAATAGCTTTTGTGCACGTCTATATTTATGTTAAGAAGTTTATTAAATTTTTATAAAGATATGACTGTAAACTCAGTTATCATTAATTAATTTAAAATTACGGTCGGAACTCATAAATTTTAAATATTTTTCTTTATTGATTTTGGGAAGTATTTCTTGGAAAGGAATTAAAAAAGAAGTAGCTGATCTTGTACAATTAAAAGTCGAGATCCAGGTGTTAATTCTGTAATTTAGGAATGAGATAATGTTGGTTGGCCAAATTAATTACTCTACTGTTTACAAGTTTAGTTAACTATTAAGGGTGAACAAATAATAGCTATAGTCCAACCATTTTCCGTATTTCAAGGGTGAAAATTTGTTCACGTGAGAAGAAAAATTTGTTATACTTTATGGTCGGCAAAACGGATTTCACATCATTCATTTCTGAGCTTTAAGTCTGGCAAGCTTCTCTTATTCATTTATATCTCATTTCAAGTAGAATATACCTGGCTCCTATAGGAAACTCCAAACCCTACCATAGCTATAACAAAAATTGAGATAATGTCTACTTTTAATTATCATTATTAAAAACTTCAATGAGAAAAAAAATCAGCCACTACAAGTGCTTGAGGATGAGCTCATGTTCTTCTTGTCGAAAAATCCTTCTCGACTTTATGAAAATAATTATACATAAAAAATAAAAAATACAAGGTTTTTTGAATGATTGTTGTGCAATGTGGAACTGTGATTTATGTGTCAGAAGTGTTAAACAGAGCAATATATCTGTGATACTTCCAATATACAGCAGTGTATATCACAGGCCCAGCAGTGGACTGGACTGGCCCAGCAGTGGGCTCTCGGCAGTGGCCCAGCAGTGGGCTCTCGGCAGTGGCCCAGCAATGGGCTCTCGGCAGTGGCCCATTCTCGGACAGATTGAGGACAATACAATCTTGTATATATGGTATATATATTTGTAGTATATTGTAGTGTAAAGGTTACCTTAATTAGTGTTATACACTTACCATAATTGTATAGTTAGAATTATGGTAGAATAAGATTTTAGAAATAGAATAGGAATAAGATTCTCCTATTATGGAAATATGTAACTTGTATATATAGCTTTTCAATTAATGAAAATAAACAAGGGGATTATTTCTTTTATGGTATCAAGAGACTAGGTCTAAACAAAAGTTTTTCTCTCCCAACTTTTGTCCTCTCAATTTCGGCCGAGACACCCCCACCCCCCCTCGGGTTTCTCTTCCAAAATTCGTCTTCCGCTCTCAAAAACACCTCTCTTAAATTTCCCTTCCTTCTTTGTTCTTTCAATATGTCTAAGAACAATTATCATCCTGTCCTCATGGTTTCTAACGTCAAGACCAGTATCCATATTGTCCTTGAGATGGAAAACGTCCAATATGCGACGTGGGCGGAGTTGTTTAAAATTCACGCTATCTCCCATCAAGTTCTTCATCACATCATTCCTCCCGCTAGACCTCTTCCTGCGGAGGATCCTGAGTTATGGATTACTCTTGATGCTACCGTTCTCCGGTCGCCACTATTTCGGTTGACCTTCTCCAGACGATTATTGAGCCGGATACCACGGCTATGGCTGCCTGGAATAGATTGCGTGACATATTCCAAGACAACCAACATTCACGTGTCGTCACACTCGAGCAGGAATTCTCCCTAGTTCGAATGGACGAATTTCCGAACGTTTCTGCATATTGCAAGAAACTAAAGGAGTTGACGGATCAACTCCGGAATGTTGGCGCACCGATAACTAATAATCGTCTAGTTCTACAGTTGGTTGCCGGTCTTTCAGAGGCCTATAATGGTGTTGGAACTCTCATTCGCCAAAGCAACCCTCTTCCTGACTTCTATCAATCCCGCTCCATGCTTACTTTGGAAGAAGCCGATTTGGCTAAAAAGGCGGCTACCGGAGCAAGCCCCGTCGTCATGGTGGCATCCTCTCCTAGCTCTTCGGGTTTTGTTAATAATTTGGGCCAAAACCATAATCATGGTGGCGGCAAGAATAATCGCAAGAATAATAACAAAAACAGCGGGGGCAAACGCGGCGGTTCTGATGGCGGTTCCGATGGTCAGCAAGCAGGCGGTGGGTCCCATCCAGGGAACAGTGGACCACCACCCCCCCTGGGCCCAGCAGTGGGGCCCATGGCAGTGGGCCTGGGGCAGTGGACCGTGGGCGGCATCCTCACAATCCAAAGGCCGGCTATTTCCGGTGGCGGTGGCGGCCAACGATTCGAGCCCAACACCCAGCAGTGGAGGCCCACTGGCCAGTGGCCCAGCAGCGGCGGCAGCAGCAGCTACGGCCCAGCTCCATCACGGACAGGAATTCTTGGGCTCCGACCTCCGCAAGCCCATCATGCAGCAGGCCCCACTCAAACCGATATCAAGGCCGCGATGCACACATTGGGGTTAACTCAACCTGACCCAAATTGGTATATGGACACTGGTGCCACTACTCACATGACTTCCGAATCAGGTACTTTCTCATCTTATTCCAATTTGAGCACCCCTCGGGGGATAATTATTGGTAATGATAGTTCTATTCCAATTCTAGGGTATGGTCAGAAAATGTTGACTCCTCCCAATCCACCCCTTCTCTTGAAAAATACTTTACATGCTCCTAAATTGATTAAAAATTTAGTGTATGTCCGATAGTTCACTATTGACAATTCTGTTTCCGTTGAATTTGATCCTTTTGGTTTCTCTGTGAAGGATTTCAAGATGGGGAGTCATCTCATAAGGTGTGATAGTAGGGGTGATCTGTATCATATCATGCCTGGTTTCAGTCCATCGAGTCAAGCCTTGCCATCAGCTTTTGCAGCCATCTCTCCTTCCATGTGGCATGCTCGTCTGGGTCATCCGGGATCTTCTATTTTATCAGTTTTAGATAAAAATAGCTTTATTTCTTGTAAGGGTACGAGTCGTACTCCACTTTGTCAGTCTTGTTCATTAGGGAAAATTGTTAAGTTGCCATTTGTAGACTCCAATTCTCATACTTCAATGCCATTTGATATTATTCATAGCGACTTATGGACGTCTCATGTTCTTAGTTCATTGGGTCATCGATATTATGTTCTCTTTTTAGATGATTATTCTAGATTTTTGTGGACGTTTCCAATTGCGAATAAATCACAAGTGTTTTCCGTCTTCATCAAATTTAGAGCGTTCATTCGTACTCAATTCGAAAGAGAAATAAAAAATATTCAATGTGATAATGGGAAAGAGTATGACAATAGGAGTTTCGAGAATTCTGTGCTAATAATGGGATCAATTTTCATTTTTCGTGTCCTCATACATCTTCACAAAATGGGAAAGCCGAACGCAAAATTCGTTTCATAAATAACATTGTCCGAACTCTCTTAATGCATGCCTCCATACCTCCATATTTTTGGCATCATGCTCTACAAATGGCCACATATCTCCTTAACATAATTTATTCTAAAGATCTGACATATTCTTTCCCCCTCAAAATCCTATATAATAAGAACCCTTCTTATTCTCATCTTCGGATTTTTCTGTGCTTGTGTTATCCGTTATTCTCATCCACCACAATTAACAAACTTCAGGCTCGGTCTACCCCGTGTGTATTTTTGGGTTATCCGTCGAATTATCGTGGTTATAAATGTTTTGATTTATCCTCCAAGAAAATCATAATTAATCGCCATGTCATTTTTGATGAAACCCAATTTCCTTTTACGAAAGTTCATACTCCCGAGCCTAGGTCGTATAATTTTTTGGATGACCAAATATCCCCGTATATTATTCAGAATTTTTCGGACATATCCCGCACCCAAAATCCTCCAGCGGGCCCATCGCCACCGGACCCATCGCATCGCACTATTCGATTCTTGGATCAGTCCCAAGCAATTGGGCGATCCAGCCCACTCGAACTGGTCCAGATAGATGTATACGATTTGGGCCAAGGCCCATCGCCGCCAGTCCGTTCCGAGCCCAGAAAATTTCCAAAATTCCCTCAATTCTTCCACGAGTCATAGACCGGTCACTCGTAGTCAGCGGAGTATTTTTACACCTAAAAGACATTTTAATTTACATTCTGATGTCTCTAAATCCCCCTTGCCCCGCAATCCTGTGTCCGCATTAAATGACCCTAATTGGAAAATTGCTATGACTGATGAATATAATGCTCTTATTGATAATAAGACGTGGGAGTTGGTGCCCCGTCCATATGGTATTATTGTTATCAGGTCTATATGGATTTTTACTCATAAGGAGAATTCAGATGGGTCATTTGCTAGACATAAGGCGCGACTTGTGGGTGATGGTAAGACTCAACAGGTTGGGATAGATTGTGGTGAGACGTTTAGTCCGGTGGTCAAGTCGGCTATTATTCGCACGGTGCTTAGCTTGAATCTTTCAAAGACTTGGCCTATTCATCAGTTGGATGTTAAGAATGCCTTCCTACATGGTGACCTCAAAGAAACAGTCTATATGCATCAGCCGTTGGGTTTCAGGGATCCTAACCGTCCGCATCATGTCTGTCCATTGAAAAAGTCCTTATATGAGCTTAAGCAGTCTCCACGGGCCTGGTATACAAGATTTGCTGACTTCATTTCAACTATTGGGTTCACTCACAGCAGGTCAGATAATTCCTTGTTCATCTACCGCAGTGGTTCGACCTTGGCCTACATTCTGTTGTATGTGGATGATATCATCTTGACTGCCTCTTCCGATGCCTTGCGCCAGTCTATCATGACCATGTTCAGTTCTGAATTTGCTATGAAAGACTTAGGGCCTTTGAGTTATTTTTTGGGGATTGCCGTCAAGCGTCATTCAGGTGGCTTGTTTTTGTCTCAACGGAAGTATGCTGCTGAGATCATAGAGAGGGCTGGGATGTCATCCTATAAGTCCACTTCCACCCCAGTTGATGCAAACCCCAAGCTGAGTGCCGCAGCCGGTGCACCATACGAGGACCCGACCCGCTATCGCAGTCTTGCAGGGGCCCTCCAGTATCTTACCTTTACCAGATCGGATATTACGTATGCGGTTCAGCAGGTGTGTTTATTCATGCATGATCCCAGAGTTGAGCACATGAATGCAATCAAACGCGTGATTCAAGATATTCGGGGACACTGGACTATGGGTTGCGCTTGTATCCTTCATCTACATCCACACTTGTCTCTTACACGGATCTTTGATTGGGGTGGTTGTCCCGACACCGCACGGTCGACTTAAGCTCTTGTATGTTTCTTGGCAACAACTTGGTCTCCTGGTCGGCAAAGCGTCAGGCAACTCTATCACGCTCAAGTGCAGAGGCAGAATATCGAGGGGTAGCAAATGTGGTCTCCGAATCATGTTGGCTACGTAATTTACTTTTGGAGCTTCATTGTCCCATTCAGAAGGCAACCTTGGTATATTGCGATAACATTAGTGTCATCTACCTTTCAGGTATCCCAATTCAACACCAACGCACCAAGCATATCGAAATGGACATTCACTTTGTCCGTGAAAAGGTTGCAAAGGGTCACGTTCGCGTATGCCATGTCCCGTCTCGTTATCAAATTGCAGACATCTTTAGAAATGGTCTACCAGCGGTTCTCTTTGAAGATTTTAGGGACAGTCTCAGCGTTCGAAAACCGCCCGCTATGATCAAGTGGTGTGTTAAGCAGAGCAATATACCGTGATATACACCCAATATACAAAGAGTGTATATCACAGCAAATCGATGGATCGACTGCCCAAAGAATGGGCTCTCGGCGATGGGCCCAAAGAATGGGTTTCTCAAGGGCCCAAAGATGGCCCATTCTCGGACAGATTGAGGACAATACAATCTTGTATATATGGTATATATATTTATAGTATATTGTAGTGTAAAGGTTACCTTAATTAGTGTTATACACTTACCATAATTGTATAGTTAGAATTATGGTAGAATAAGATTTTAGAAATAGAATAGGAATAAGATTCTCCTATTATGGAAATATGTAACTTGTATATATAGCTTTTCAATTAATGAAAATAATCAAGGGGATTATTTCTTTTAAGAAGTAAAGATGATTGAATATCATATGAAATCATGAAGATGATCAAGCAAAGTTTAATTATATACATGTGATTTTCTTTAATATTTTGATTTTCTAAGATGCAAATATATACTCCCTCTGCCCAATTTATATGTCGCTCTCTGAAAATGAATGATACCTTTCTATATTTAGTAACAATTCAATTTTAAATTTATCTTTATACCCTTAATGAAATGATTTCTAGCCACACAAATTTCTATGAATTGGTTTAGATCACAAGTTTCAAAAGTCTCCATTTATTTGTTAAACTTTATGTTAAATAAAAAGCCTTCATATAAAATGAAAATGAGAGAGTAATGAAACATATCTCATCTAACTGATTAATGTCATTTAATGTCCAATACCTAATTAGTTCAAAGAATAAAATGCCAGATAAGAATAACTATGATTTTTTCACCCATAAACTTCATAGATTGTCAAATAACTATGAATTATTTTCATCAAAGTCACTTGACTGTGTTTTCTAACTCAAAAATCACAAAACTTTTTCCTTACTAACACCAACATCACATATGCCGAAAAATTCAACTTTTAGTGGGAAATACTTTTATTTTATTTTAATTTAATAAATAAAAATTCAATTATAAATCCCCGACGCGATCCAAGCCAAAATCAATATCTGATAGGTTTATCTTTTACTCTCCTTTTATATTATTTTTAGTCAAATAAATACAAATTCAATTAAAAAGAACTGATTCAACCCCCACCCGATCATAATCCATATGCAAAACTTAAAATATTCTTATTCTTGTTTAGAATTGCTATATAAGAAGCATATCTTATGCTATATCAACTATATTTGCCAGTAAATATATAAAATCGTATTCTGCCCTCATCTGAAAGGGATGCAAATATGTTATTATTGTTTTCAATAAGAGACTCCAAAGTTTACCTGATCGAGCCATTTCAGTTCAAATCTATCTTTTAAATTATTATCTACAATAATGTAAGTACCTAGTGGGAAATAAGAATATATATATATATATATATATATATATATATATATATATATATATATATATATATATATATATATATGTATGTATGTGTAGCTTAAACTTCAAATTTCATAATTCGATTTTACAACTTTTTAAAAAAAAATTCAAGAGGAACACCTCATCTCGCGTTGGAGTATTATTTATTCCATGATGTTATATATTCAAAAAGCACCAAATTTGACCAAAGAAATAACATTAAGGATTTGAAAGATGCAAATTTTGTTTACTACTTTTCAACCTACGTACAATAAATACAAAACGTTTTTCACACAAATTGAGGTATTTGACAAGCGTGACCGTCGCCGACCAAACATTTGGTCATGCGCGTTTGCGTCAAAGTCATCACAAATTCCGCCATGCGTCTAGAAAATTTGACGTGGGTGTAAAGTTTAAGTTATATACTACCAATAATTTTATTTTAACTATATGATGCAATTTACGACAACGAATTTGAGATTCTATATTTTTAGATTAGGATATCAAACACGAAATTTTATAGGATGTTTCATTTGCACAATGTATTTAATGTAAGATATTTAACATGATAAATTTAAGATCGGATATGATAATATAATTGAACAATGTAACAGAACCCCAGTTGAGGCGGTGTCACTTGACACCTCGCCTCAGCACCACGACAAATACGACTCCGCATATGTGGATTCGCTCCCGCAGACAGACCCTCCGCCAAGGCAGAAATCCACATTTTCCCAAATCTCGCTTCGGCGAGCCAACCTATCGCCGATGCGGACATGTAAGAGCGAGCACTGGTATCGCCGAGGCAGACACAAGACACCAGATCCTAGAAATCAGTCCAAACTCTATCAAACACCTGAAACACTCTTGAGACCCCCCATACACAAACCATACATGCTCGTCTAAGGTAAACAATGCTACGAACTCGCTCGTACCCTCAAATTTCTCATTTGACCGAGCTAAGGCATACTTTTCTAAAGAATCATCTGGGAAAATCAAATATTCAAATTTCACAAATAAGCCCACAAAATACATCCGATTGCTTCAGGAAGCAGTCCAATTACTCGACTAAATCCTAAATGACCCCTGGAACTACCTGAAGTGACGAAACTCGGAAACGAACCCATTTAGCCAAAAGTCGATTTGAGTCAAACTATCCCACTCTAAGTTTTTAGCTTTTGGATTTTTCATCTAAAACTGATATAAATGGACCTCAAAATCAGTGTCACCTATCCTTACGCATCTACAAGAAGGGTCTAACTAGCAAATATGGGTCTTTAGCTAAAAACGACCGGATGGGTTGTTACATCAAGTACCAATTAGAACAACGTTCGTCCTCGAATAAAGAGAAATAAATAGAGGAAACGTACTAGAAGTGGTGAACAAGAGAAGATATCTGCTCTGCATATCAAACTCGATCTCCCAAGTTGCCTCCTCAATAGGACGATACCTCCACTAAAACTTCACATAAGTTATCTCATTCGATCTCAACTTCCTCACCTACCTGTTTAAAATAGCCACATGTTCCTCATCGGACTCCAAATTCTGATCAAGCAACACGGAGTCCCACAAAATGATATAAGAACCATCGGCATGATACTTCTTCAGCATAGACACATGGATAACTGGATGAACGCTTGAAAGAACTGGTGGTAGAGCCAACTCATATGCCAACTCCCCAATTATCTAAAGAATCTCAAAAGGCCCAATGTACCTCAGACTCAACTTTCCTCTCTTGTCGAACCTCATGACACCCTTCATGGGTGAGACTTCCAGAAGAACACTGTCACCAACTATGAACTCCAAATCTCGGACCTTTCTATTCACATATTCCTTCTGCCTGCTCTGAGCTGCCAAGAGCTTATCCTGGATCCTCTTGACCTTCTCTAAGAAATCTCTCAATAAATCGGTACTCCGAGGTTGAACCTCAAATGTATCAAATGAACCAATCGAATATCAATATCTCATACCATACAAAGCCTCGAACGCTACCATATCAATACTAGAGTGATAGCTATTATTGTACACAAACTCTGCCAAAGGTAAGTACTGGTCCCAATGACCACCAAAATCAATCACGCATGCTTATAGCATGTCCTTCAATACCTGAATAGTCCGCTCAGACTGACTGTCGGTCTGAGGATGAAATGTTGTACTAAGATCCAAATGAGTACCCATCTCCTTTTTCAAAGTCTGCCAGAAATGTGAAGTAAACTGAGTACCTCAATCAGAGATGATAGAAATAGAAACCTCATAAAGATGATCAATCTCACGGATGTAGATCTTGGCCAACTTCTCTGCATTATAAGTCGTCTGGACCAGAATAAAATGTGCAGACTTGGTCAATCTATCAACAATGATCCAAATAGCATCAAACTTACCCAAAGTCTTAGGCAACCCAACAACGAAATCTATGGCAATCATATCCCACTTCCACTCGAGAATATGCCTCATCTGAGACACATCAATGGGTCATTGGTGCTCATACTTGACATGTTGACAATTCTGACACCGAGACACAAACTCCACAATCCTCTCTTTATCCTACCCCACCAATAATGCTGCCTCAAATCATGATACATCTTAGTAGCACATGGATAAATTGAATACCTATAGTTGTGGCCTCCTCCATAATCAATCTGGTCAGATCTCCCACACGAGGCACAATCACTCCACCCTTAATCCTCAAAACACCCTCACTATCGATCATGGCCTCATTGGCCTCATCACTCATCACCTTATCTCTGATTTTGCACAACTTCACATTATCATACTGGTGAGTCCGAATTTGATCCAAATGAAACGAACTCACCTCCACACATGCCAAAATCCTACTCGGATTCAAAATATCAAGCCTCACAAAATGGTTGGCTAGAGACTGGACCTCCAATGACAAAAGACACTTAAAAGCGACCAATCAAGCTAAACTCCCCATGCTGATTGCATTTTGGCTTAAGGCATCCACCACCACATTGGCCTTGCCTAGATGATACAAAATGGTCATGTTATAATCTTTTAATAACTCCATCCACAGACGCTGCCTAGAATTCAAATCCATTTTCTTAAACATATACTGAAGACTACGGTGGTCGGTATTCACCTCAGAATAAACTCTATACAAGTAATGCCTCTAAATCTTCAACGCAAACACAACAACCAACTCCAAATCATGGATAAAGTAATTCTTCTCATGTACCTTCAACTGCCTCAATGTATAAGCAATAACCTTACCCTCCTGCATCAACACACAACCCAACCCACTCCTATAAGCATCACAATACACAGTAAAGTCCTTTCCCTCCACTGAAAGGGATAAAATCATGGCGGTAGTAAAAAAAGCCTTGAGCTTTTTAAAGCTCTCCTCACACTGATCGAACCATTGAAAAATCACTTCATTTTGAGTCAAACGCGTCAGATACGAAATGATAGAAGAGAAACCCTTAATGAACTGGTGATAGTAGCTAGCAAGACTTATAAAACTCTGAATATCCATCACAGAAGTCGGTCTAGGCCAGTTCGTGAGTGTCTCTATCTTCTTCGGGTCAACCATGATCCCATCCTTGGATACCATATGCCCCAAGAATGCTGCAAGACTCAATCAGAACTTACACTTTAAGAACTTAATAGACAACTTCTTCTCTTTCAATAAACCAAGAACCACTCTCAAATGACGCTTATGGTCCTCTTGACTCTTCGAATAAATCAGGATGTCGTCAATAAACACAATCATAAAAGAATCTAAGTATGGCTGAAATATCCCATTCATCAAGTCCATGAACACTGCGAGGGCATTGGTAAGCCCAAATAACATTACCATGATCTCATAATGCCCATAACGAGTCCAGAAGGCCGTCTTGGGAACATCCTTAGTCCGGATCTTCAGTTGATGATACCCATACCTCAAGTTAATTTTTGACAATATAAAAGCACATTGAAGCTAATCGAATAGGTAATCAATAAGCGGAATCAGATACTTGTTTCTGATGGTGACCTTGTTCAACTGTCTATAATCAATGCACATATGCATGGTGTCATCCTTATTCTTCACGAACAAGACAGGAGCAGCCTATGAAGATACACTCGATTGAATAAAGCCCTTACTCAACAAATCCTGAAGCTGCTCCTTCAACTCTCTCAACTCCGTTTGAGCCATACGGTACAAAGCAATAGAAATGGGTCGAGCATCCAACTTGATATCAATGTAAAAGTCAATATCTTTTTCTGGTGGCATACCTGGTAAGTCTGAAGGAAATACCTCAACGAATTCACTAACTACCGGAACTGACTCAAGAGAAGGAGTCTCTACACTTGTATCCCAAATATCAATAAGATATGTCAAATAACCCCGGTCCACTAGGATCAGGGCTGGGAGCACCCCTCCACTCTAGCCTCAGAAGACTAGGCATAACTAACGTGACAGTCTTGGAATAACAATCCAGGATTGCATGATATGGTGATAGCCAATCCATATCTAAATAATATTCTTAAATTTAGAAATAATTTAATTTTAAATATTTTTATCTTTAATATTATAATTTATGATACATAGATCGATATAATGTTGGGTCGATATTTTTACCAATATTATCCTTACATACTTTCTGCGATGAACCCATTGGCATTTTAATCTTTTTAGTATTCTCCAAACCAAATCTTTTAACTAGATTCTTGGCATATTTACTCTGAGTGATGAAAATTTCATCTTCACTTTGCTTTATCTGCAAGCCTAAGAAAAAAGTTAATACCCCAATCATGCTCATTTCAAATGTTGATGACATAGCTTCAACAAATGAATTTAGGTTTGACTGTGAGGTCGACCCAAAAACTATGTCATCTACATAAATTTGAGCAATTATAATATCTACACTGTGTTGTTTAATAAATAAGGTACGATCAGCTTCATCACGGTTAAAACCAAATTCAAGAATATAGTTAGTTAAACGACCATATCATGCACGAGGGCTTGTTTCAACTCATACAAAGCCTTTTTGAGCTTGTACACATAGTGTGGATGGTAAGGATCTTCAAATCCTTTTGGTTGTTCAACATAGACTTCCTTATCTAGGTAACTATTTAAGAATGCACATTTCACATCCATTTGGTGTAAAGTAATTTTCAGACAACACGCAATAGCAAGTAAAAGTCTAATTGACTCAATTCTAGCCACAAGTGCAAAGGTTTCGTCATAGTCGATTTCTTTAACCTGAGTATTGCCTTGTGCAATTAGACGAGCTTTATTTCTAACAACTGTTCCCGATTCGTCTGATTTATTTTTAAAAATCCACTTAGTTTCAATTATATTTGTATTATTTGGACGTGGAACTAAGTCCCAGACTTCATTTCGAGAGAATTGTTCAAGCTCTTCTTGCATTGCTTGAATCCAAAAATTATCTTTGAGTGCATCTAAAACATTTTTTGGTTCTAAAGTAGATATAAAACAAGAAAAATTAACCTTTTGGTATATGGTAGGCATACACATATACCTTACTATTTCTCTGTAGTTGAGTGGTTATTTCCCTCTTGTTTTAATTCCTTCAAAAAGCCACCCTATCACTTGGCCCGTTGGATGATTCTTTTTAATCCTTGATGAGGGGTCCCTACAAACTTGGTCTATCAATTCAGCACTTCACTCCCCATTTGTGGCCTCAGTGGTCTCTATCGATATTTCGGATGTTGCTTCAGGTGTGGCAACATTTGTGGCAACATCTGATTCTTCTGCAATCTGTGGACTTTCTATTATATCTATAATGTTATTTTCAATAGTTTTTCCTGAAACATCATAAAGATCATCAAATATAACATTTATAGACTCTTGTATAGTTCTAAATCTCAGATTGTATACTCGATAAGCATGACTATTTTTTGAATAGCCAACAAAAATTCCTTTGTCATTCTTAGAGTCAAATTTTGTCAAATAATCCATGTCATTTAGAATATAACAAATACACCCAAAAACATGAAAGTAACGTAAGTTTGCTTTCTTTCCATTTATAATCTCATAGGGTGTCATCTTTGTTCCTGGCCTTAGATAGACTCTATTAGCTATGTGATTAGTAGTATTCAAGGGTTCTGCACATAAACGTTTTGACAAATGTTTAGAACTTCGCATACTCTAGCCATTTCTTGCATTGTATTATTCTTTAGTTCTGCAACCCCATTATGTTGAGGAGTTTTGGGGGAAGAAAACTCATGAAAAAATTCCTTTTTATCACAAAAGTTTGTGAATGAACTATTTTCAAATTATTTTCCATGATCGGATCTAATCCGAAAAATAGGAGAATAGAATAAATTTTTAATTCTAGAGTGCAAGATTTTAAACATGTCAAACGTTTGTGATTTTTCTTTCAAAAAATATAACCAAGAATATCTAGAAAAATCATCTACTATCACAAAGGAATACCTCATGCCCCCCTAGACTGTCTACTTCAATTGGACCCATTAAATCCATATGTAGCAATTGAAAACAATGAGACGTACCTAAATGTTGTCCGTCATGTTGGACAACATTATGATAGACATGGGTTTGCTTACCTTTCAAACAATCTTCACAGACAGTTTTACTTTTATGACTAAGTTTGGGTATGCCTCTAATAGCTTCATATAAGACCAATTTTTTTAATTTCGGTAGTTGACATGCCCCAACTTTTGATGCCACAGTGTTGTGTCATCGACCTTAGCATTATTGCATGTTTCTTGTCTTGCAACAAGATAGCAATTGTCACATGTTCTTGTACCTGTCATGACACATATATTTGCTTCATTCATAACTTTACAAGCATTCTTATTAAATTTTACCTCAAGATCGTCATCACATAGTTGACCAATACTAATCAGATTAGCCATTTAGCCCTCAACGTGTAAGACATTTCTTAAGGCTGGAAATTCAGGAACATCCAAGATCCCTTTTCTAATTATTTTGCTTTTACAGCCACCTCCATAAGTCACGTTTCATCCATTGAATGACTCATAGTTCTTTCGAAATCCTTTTGTACCTGCATGTGGCGAGAACATCCACTATCAAAGTACTAAGAACCTTAAATGTTAGTCTTTAATGCAGTTATAGCAACATGTAACATCCTTTTTAGGAACTCAAACTCTCTTAAAACATTTTTTACCTTTTGGCTCAGAAATGTTGGTTCGACTGTTATCCGAAATGTTGGACAACAATTTAGGCAATATTTTGCTCACAGAATTTTGAAGTTTGAAATAGTATGATTTTAAGTGTCCATGGGAGTTACAATGATGACATACAAACTTCATATTCTTTGACATATATGAGAACTTATTATTCACCCATTTTTCTTTTACAAAGCGTATTTTCTCATTTTTATCAAAGAGATTAGAGCATATGGTTTTAAGAGAGTTTTCGTACCCAATACCTGCATGTGAAGGATTACTAAAGTTGAGTATCTCATTTAATTTCGAAGACCCTGTGTTGAGTTTGCGGAAGGTTGCTTCAGCTAAATCCAATTTCGCACGAATCTTACCAAATTCAATATCCTTTTTGGTAAGTGCAACCTCGAGCCGGGTTATCGTGCCTGTTAATTCTATGTTCTCATGAGTTAAAGATTTTACTTTTTTGTCAAGTTGCTTAGATTCTACGATTAAGGCTTTACAAATACTTTATAATTCATTAATCATATCATCTTTGCATGCAACTTGATCCATACAATCAGCCTCGATAACAGAAATAGAACTACTAAAGCAATTAACATCAGAATAGTTAAAGAATTCATACCTTTCAGATGTCGCTGAGGATGTTGATGTCATTGCTGATGTTGGAGCAAATGTCGTGACATCTGAGACAACATTATATACGACATCTTCATTATTCGATCGAGACTGTTCAAGAACAATGACCAGCATTCCTTGTGTTTCAATTTCACGATCTCCTTACTCTTCTTCTTCATTATCACTGTGAGAAACCCATAGGTTCTTACCAAATTTTCTAAGAGTGTTTGCACATTCGTTAGTGGAAGGAATCTTAGTTGATTTCCTTTTTGTATAATCGGAAGGAATCTAGTGGGCTTTTGATTGCAGACTTGGTTTTGATGCTCTTTAGATTTAGATTGATTTCTCTCATTATTGAACTTCCTCACCATCGAATTGTATTTTCGAGTGAGTAAGGCAACATTTGCAACTTCACCAATTTCTTCAAGATTCTCATCCTCTTCTATGATTTGACTCTCCGAGGATTGAACTTGAAGTGCCACATTCTTGCTTTTATACAATCCTTTTGATTCTCAATGTTCATCTCATAAGTTTTGAGTTCTCATAAGTTTTGAGTTCTCATAAGTTTTGAGTGCTCATCAAGGTATGGAGGTCCATAGTGGCAAGATTGTGAGCTTCTTCAATAGCACAAATCTTTAAATTGAACTGTTCAGGAAGAGAACGGAGAGCCTTTTCAACAAGTTGAGTGTTGGTTAATGGTTCACCAAGCACTTGACATTCATTTGAGATGTCAATTAACTTTTCATAATAAAATTTAATATCATCCGCTTCTTCCATCCTTAAACATTCATATTTACTCATGAGCATGCGTAGCTTTGTTCGACGAACACTTGAGCTCCCTTCATAATGAATTTGTAAAGTATCTCATGCGTCCTTGGTCATGAGGCAGTTTTGAATGAGTTTGAACATGTAAAGATCAACCCATCCAAAAATTGTATTTAAGGTCTTTTCGTTAAAGCTAGCATTATTGGTTTCTTCTGTAGTCCATTCGAATTCAGGTTTAGCAATAATGTCACATTTTTCCTCCGGTGGCAACATTCGAACAACATACCCATTGGTTATAGATCTCCATGCACGAATATCAATTGATTTGATATGCGAACGTATGCGAATCTTCCAATAGACATAATTTGATCCATCTAAAATAGGAAGTCTACCAATAGTCGGATTTGCCGGATCCATAACTTCTGACAACAGGATCAAGCACTTATTGTGTTAAGTGTCGGCTCCGATACCACTTGAAAGGATGTCAAAAGCTACGGAAGGTAAAAACAAAAGATGAAATAAATCGAATGTCAATTATGTTTCCGAATGTCAGCAATTATGTCATCCGACACCAGTAACAACACTTAGCAAAACAGAAACTTTAAAAAGTAAATACAGCTTAATTTAAGGAACACAAAGGTTTAAATTTTCATAAGTTATATATATTATATAACTTATGATGATCAATGTCCAGATGTATTGTATATATATTATATACAAAAGTACAAATTCATTTCTTTACAGATTTACAATATAAAACGGAAAGAAACTAAAAGTTGAAGTCGCAAATGACTTCTGCCTGAAAAATCTAACTAAGTAGACATAGACAACCTCTCATTACAATCGCTCATGCAAAACTAACCTAGAATCTAAACAGCAATTGTAATGTTGGGCAAAATGTTGTCGACACACTCAAGCAACACTTGTGATCCAGATTTCTGAGATGAAATTCTGAGAGCTCTCTTGGTATTTTTGCAATCTAATTTTGGATATCGATACACTGTTGTGGCCTCTCTATTTATAGCAGAGAGTTCCTTTAAAAGGCTCATCAATCGGTTGTGGAAGTTGAGGAAAAGATGGGCAACTTGTTGTAGATGATTAAGGAGTGAAAATCTCAACAACTTTGACTTGTTCCTTACCCGACTTCTTCCCCAAGCTTTGACTCTTTCTCCCACATTTTACACAGCTCCAATTCACCACGCCTAAGTCTTTTTTACCTCACAGTAAAATATTACTGCTTAACGTGTGAAGTAAGGCAAAACTGTTAAAAAATGTTGGTCAAATGTTGTGATATTTATCCCAACATTTTTATGCATTCAAATCAGTACTTTAGAGGATATGTTGGATCAAATATCACAACACCAACATTAACCACATGTATTAATATATCTATAGATCAGTTCAATAACTATACTGTACTAGTGATGAAAGATATGTGACCCTTTTGTTGAACACATTCAGAACGCACTAAAGGGGTCGAACTTTGTTGCCAATCCAAGCGAATTCTAGACTGAAAACAGTATCTCCCTGGCTAGTATTAATTAATGAAGACCAGAACCGTTTCAAATGAAGTGGCGAATTATCTTGGTTCCACTTTGTTTCCTTTTCTCTTCCCCTTGTTTTAGTTGAGGTGAGGGTATGCATTTCAGTCAATTGTCAAGAAACTTTAGCTATGCGTGTTCAACAGAGAGTACATAAACATGGATACGTACGTGTATGTCAGGTACGTATCCATGTTTATGTACTCTCTGTTGAACACGCATTGCTAAAGTTTCTTGACAATTGATTGAAATGCATACCCTCACCTCAACTAAAACAAGGGGAAGAGAAAAGGAAACAAAGAGGAACCAAGATAATTCGCCACTTCATTTGAAACGGTTCTGGTGCATATAACATTAATCAATTTGTTGCCCAGGAACCGAACAATATTTGCGTAGTGCGAGAAATATAACCACAGGGCACTTGAATATGTAAGTAGAACACACAAAAGATATGGCAAAGCGAAGCAGAAACCAACCTTCTCAATTGGCAGTATTCAGTATATTATGTGTAGCGGGGGATATAACTCCATCGACCAAATGGGACTGCCTGCTAAAGCTTTTGCTTACAAGAAAAATGGAACAATATTTATCCACGAGGAAAATGAGATTGAGGACAAAAATCTGCTGGCTTCAAATTGATTATTAAAAAAATAACTATCTCCTCTAAGGTACAATTGGTACTTGATCCACAATAAAAGCTTCTGATTAGAGAAATGATCAGGAAATGCTAGCTGCAAACCAGGACAAATTCTGTGTTTCAGCCTGACCTTTAATCATTGAAAATGAAACGTAGGTATTTGTTTGTCAGCCCAAAGAAAAAAAGAAATTGGCCAACACCACAAAACCCAAGGGACAATCAACTCGGATCCACACTTAAGAGGCCTTTGGTGCCTGGATATTATCAGGCAGGACAAGCTCTGGAGGTGTTTCACGAACAACACCCAGCATAGAATCATACTCCTCGTCTTTGCGAGCAAATTTCTTCCGCAATGCCTTCTCAAATTCAATCACATCAAAGCTTTTTGCATTTTCACCAGCATGAACCTGTGCTAAATTAGAATAGTTGGCAGCTGACTGCGAGATAAAAGCAATTTCTTCTTCTGTGAGCTTCCTCAGGAATCTAGCTGGATTTCCTCCCCAGACCTGAAAAGAACATCAAACGACATTAATTAGCAAGCCAAAGGTAATCAATTGTCTTTCATAGTTTTTCATCCCAACAAATGGAAGTGCACTATGCGGGCAGGGTAGAAAGACGGCAGAGAGCGGAAAACTAATCTCAAGAAGGATTTTACCCGGGAATTTCTTTATATCAGTGTACATCATTAGTCATTTCCTATTTGTCCACAGTTATCTAAAAGCCAAAACTACACAAGTTTATGAATTTGAAAATTAAGAAACCTTTTTTTATTTGAGAATTAAGAAACCTATTGCATGACATAGCTACTAGCATCGAAATGTGGAAGAAACGAATCCATTTTTAGGTTAATAACCATGCCATGAGTCATATGTGTGTTATGTGCAACACCTAAGATGATGGCAAAATGAACAGCTTAAAACTGAGGTTGCCACAAACCTCTCCACAAGGAATCCTTGTATTCTGCCTGACAAGGGCACCAGCAGCAACAATTGCATTTTTCTCCACAACAGCTCCATCAAGCACAGTTGCGCCCATACCAACAAATGCCTCATCTTCAACAGTACATCCATGTAAGACAGCACTATGACCTTCAAAGTTTGATTCAAAGTTAAACCACCAAGGTTACTGCAAATATTCACAGCGGGTGTATGTTATTGATTTTCTAAGTAGTTCTCACCTACAGTAACATTTTTGCCAATAATTGTTGGCAAAACCTTTCCACTTAGATTTGATTTGGCTACATGAACAAGAGAATTGTCCTGGATATTGCTTCCTGCTCCAATACTAATACTGTTCACATCACCTGCATGGAAGCTTTCACAATGAGTGAGAACACCCAAACTGAAGGCACAAATATTGGGGGCAAGAAATTCACCATATTCACATACAGTGAGGACGCACTTCTCAAACTTACACATGTGTCCAGATAACACATATATGTGGTGAAGTTTAATCACAGATGTCAAAGACTAAGAAAAGTACTATTTTGTTTACAGTTCTCTTCGGGTGAGATAGCATATTATTTACTCATTAGAATCAATCAAGTCAACTCGAAACTAAACCAAGGAAAATAACATGCAATCGAATTTGATTGAATCCCTATCCTGTTAAAAACTCAGCAATTACAGCCCAAAGAGCTCCAGGGCGTTGCCCTTAAAGGAGCTAGGAACTGACTAAATGATCTATGGGAGAAGCAGGAAGTTCCTAAAAAAATAAAAATTCGAGAAGGGGTAAAAAGCTTATAAATACTTCCGGGCATGGGAAGCTATTCATCAGTCAAAATTCTTGGACAACGTTAGGCAAGATGTATTGAACATGAGACATCATCTTCTAACAGCATATGAATCACATATTATACTACCAAAACACTCTATACTTAAAGATTGCAATCAGTGTTAGTGTAAATTAAAGTATGTTTAAAGTTTAGTCATCCCGCACGATAGTGGATTGATATTTAGACAGGAGAGAGATTTGAGGAGGTGCTTGTTAAGGGAGGTTAAAAGATGGTTTGTGAGATTATAGTGAAAATCTGACCGTTGAATGCTTGGCCTTGAAATATTCAACATACAGGAACTTTAAGAATGTTCCAACTCAAAGCGAAACCAAATTAAACATACTTAATTCTACATATGTGATTAAGGGATTCTTAGATACAAGTTGAAGAAAGATTCACTTTTGCATCTATGTTCAGTTACAGTTCACAAATTTGATTTATTTATATATATATATATATATAGGAACCTAATTTGTTAAAATATTGGTATGAACGGATTTAAGTGGAGCGACATGGATAGGAAGGATTTATATAGCTGAACCCAACTAGATTGGAATTGAGGCATTGAAATAATAGTTGTTGTAAATTAAATCAAACACCACTTGTTCAATACAGACGTGTTCAACAAAAAGTACAGTCTAATCAATTTAAACCGATCCAAACTCAAACAAGTCCATGGTACTTGGAATATGTGACAATTAGATGGGGGAATCCAAAGATAGCTGGCGTTATGGGTGTGTAATCCAAATTAGTTACACGAGCAGAAATAAGCAATAACAACTATGCCTCAGACACAAGCAAGTTGGGTTCAGCTATATGCCATCACTGATCATAATTCTCCATTTAAACTCATCTTAAGCCAATAAAATTAAAAAATAAAAAGTACAAGAGCAGAAGTAAACTATTACAAGATCCTGCCATGGTAACTGTTATTCTGAAATGTTCTATGTCAAGAGGGCTTGTCATCTTTTAACGAGCTGAGAATTGTCAAGATTTATAGTTGCTTCTTATAATATTGTCCAATACAAAAGGTGCACCCCTTGCTTCCATTATAAAAATACTCGACTTTAAAATTAAAATTATTGTTCCTTTTCAGGACAATTTGCTCTCCCTTAGAATTTTCTCGAAGTAAAAAAGAATGAAAGAATAAGAAAAAGCCTAATCATCGAGCAAAGCACTTATTGTACCTCCAGATTCCTAAAGAAGGTATGGTTAAATTAACTATCACACATATAAAGAGATGTTCACTTCTATCCCGCTATCAGCTGTCTTAAAAATAAAGAACCTCAACAGACAAATATATTAGGGCTAACGGGATATGATAGTATTTTGCTGAATCTTCACTAGATTGAGATAGTGCTTTGACAGATGAAACCCCATGGGTCTCAGATCGTTTGAGAACTTTGAGAATTGGACAAACAAACCACCACTGCGATGGAACACTGAGATAAAGGTGGGTAAAGCATAAAACATAAAGGGAGTTTCTGTGTGGTTCAAGCTGACTAGTAATGAAACCAGCAATTTTTTCAACACCACAACAACATACCCAGTGTAATCCCACAAGTGGGGACTGGGGAGGGTACAGTGTACGCAGACCTTACCCCTACCTTCGGAGGTAGAGAGGCAAACCAGCAATTTTTTTTAGGAAAATGGTCGGGATGGAGGACAAGAAAGGAAGTGGAAGAAAGCATCAAGAAACATGTTGATACCGGGTCACTCGCAAAAGCATAGAAGCCTTTGATCAAATAGAGTTACGGGAACCTCCGGCAAAGTGAAGGAGTACAACTGTTGGGATAAGCAACATGTTATCATAGGGGAAAAAGTTTTCCCAGCAATGATATGTTTTGGTAGTTGATGACTAAAGATGCTATTCCATTCATTTTGAGGTGGAGTCGGTGGCAATTTCAGAGAGATGTGTTGTTGCTAGAGGTGCTCTTCTTTGGGACAACAAATAAATGGAACTTTGGAAACATGTGGCATAAAGATGGTTAGACTGTAAATTCAAACCCGATATATTGACGCCCCCCACCCCCCAGGCAAGAGCATTAAACGAATTGCCCCAAGAGCAAGATTGTTCTTTCACAACAAAGAAATTCCAATTAAGCTAAACTAACGTCTTGAAAAAGATGCCCAAGCCCAACAATTTGAAGGCCACACCCACATATCATGATGCCCAGAAAAATCCAAAATAAATTGTACGGAGGGGTAGCATCTACAAAGGCTGAGAGAGTTGAATGAATTTACAACAGCAAACAAGGCAGCGAAAATGGCGGAGCTGACATAACACTCTTGATTAAGGAAAAAGAGGAGAAGAGACTGTCAACCGGTTACTATTTACTCAACACACATCAGGTATAAATTGGCAACTAAAGATTGTCCCAATTGCTTCTTCTCCATTTTTCTTCTTTTGATGGATAAGAATAAACCGCAATGATTTTTGTCACAGAAAAGGAACATGATGTTCTTGATGCGGAAAAACAGAAGGAGAATCAGTGAAGGCACCTCTGATGCTGGGGCATTAACAGAGGCAAGCAACATTCTAGTGAAAAGGAAATCTATTGATTTTGAAGAGGATACTCTGGAAGGTGGGGGAGATACTCTTCAAAAAAGGAGTCAACAGTGAACAGGAGTCGGACAGCCAATATGGTCATGATAATGAAACAGAAGCAAGAAAGCATAATGGGTAAAAATATGATGATGGAGAACAGACAACTGATAATAAAGTGCAAGTAGTTGATGAAAATGTACTACCATAAATACTGGAAGTGGAATAAGAAACTAATAGGATAATTTCAGAGTGGGAATAGCAGAAACTTTGGGATTCAGAAATCTTTAAGGTGTCTTGGTCAAACGAGAAAAAAACAAAGGAACTCAAGGTTGAAGGGGTTAGCAAGAAGATGGTGAACCCAGTAATAAAGGAAAAATTTTCTGAATAGGAAACAGGAAATCAACAAATAAAGGTACAGATTTAGAAGCTAATGATGCAGCTTCAATAACAATATAAGGGCTATTGAGATAGCAGGTTTGTTTTTTTGTTTTTGTTTGTAAGGTGGTGGATTGGATATTGATTGATGTAGTAAGGGTGACTGGTTGAGCAAAGTTAGTATTCTGGTCTCACTGGATGTATACCAGTTGCATTCACTGGATGCTTTTCTAAAAAATCAGTCCCTCATAAAAAGACTGAAATCAATATCAGAACTTCCGGTTAGAGAAAGAACCAGATAAACGGTGAGTTAAGAGGAATAAACAATCTCTTGCGAGTTAAGCCTAGTGCAGTGATGAAATAACACCTACTAAAATGAGAACTGGTACAGACAAATGGTTGCTTCAACTACAAAGCTTGAGAACCTCATAATGCAGCTTTATTCCCAATAACACTTTCTTAGTGCAACATCAATAAAATTGATTCTAAATTATCAAAAACAAAGTTATATTCCAAATGTCTACGCTCCGTCATATATTCAAGAAACATTTAAGCTTTTCATCAGACAAGATGGGATTTTAGCTCACTGACTCACCCCTACTTCAATATCTCCAGGACAAATACAACAACATACCCAGTGTAATCCGTAGGCTCCAGGACAAATACAATGTTGAAAATCTTTATGTTTCAAAATCAATAGGTATGATTTAAATGCATCTTGGGGAGAAAGAACATAAAGAAGGTTTCTACCAAATGCAGCAGCAGCATTGTCCAGGCAATTAAACTTATAAGAATATTTTTAAGCACATATACAGATATACTACCATAGCGGGAGCTTAGTGCACCAGACTGCCCTTTGTTTTATACAGATAAGAAACAGAACATACCTCGCAGAACACATCCATACCAAATAGAAGCATTACGTCCAACGTGAACATCACCAATTAGAGATGCACTAGGGGCCACAAAAGCATCTTTAGCAACCGTTGGTACTTTGTCAAACAAGTTCATAAGAGTTCTATGCCTTGACACTGGAACAAGGAGGTAGAAATAGAATATGTCAAAAGATGCAGGAGTGTAGATTATGTGCTTTAGAGCACATTGACAAGCAAATAATCAAACTTAAAATGAAAAACAAATACTTTGACCAAATGGGAAACAATATTGTAGTAAAGGAAATAATTCCTACTCATATTGCATTTACAAAGCAAAAACCGATTACAATTAAGAAATCAGATGGCAAAGCTTGTTGATTGTCAGCATATAAGTTCAAATATGACCAACCCAGCGAAATATCATTTGTCACCAGACTCTTTAGAAAAAGCAGGAATGAATGCTCAAGATTACAGCCAAAGGTGCCAAGCCATTAGCTTCTTTTCAATTTGACAAAAGAAATATGTATATACAAGAATAATTTCGCCAGTTAGCCTGTGTGACTTGTGCAATAAAGTAGCAGTGTCTGGAAGTCTACAACAACAACATACCCAGTGCAATCCCACAAGTAGGGTCTAGGGAGGGTAGGATGTACGCAGACCTTACCCCTACCTTTGTGAGGTGGAAACTAGTAGTGCTAAATTACGGAAAATCGAAATTATGCAGTTTGGAGAATCTACCAACAATAAAAAGCCAGTTAATCATAGACATATGGGGGATAGATGTCAGAACAATTTTCCCACAAGTACTTGCATTATATCAGTAGTCTTCAGAGTCATTACTAATAGGATAAATATATCTATCTAGATATATAACGGATACGAAAAAATTACCAACTTCAATATAGGAACACCTTTTCTTCTCCCAGAACTAAAACAAATCCAGCATCATAGAATTATCATCTGTTTCTTTAACAGTAAAATTGACCCCTTGAGGAATTAGTAAGTAGAATTACAAATTATGGATAATTGAACTCCTGACAAAATCCACCTACGACATTGATCTCATAGCTAATCGAGTTGAGCAAACAATTTTTTCTTTTGAATTTACTAGACCAAACACACTGCAACATTTACGGTGCCCCTCATTGACCAAGATCACAATGGTTCTAGGATTTGACTTTCTTTTTAGCTATTTAAAATGCACGGATGCTGTTAGGAGGTCTCATAGTAAATGTCAATAATAGAAGTCTTATCAGATTAAACATGAATTAGAATGTGAGCCGAGGGTCTTTCGGAAACGGCCTCTCTACCTTCTTAAGGTAAGGTAAGATCTGTGTACACACTACCCTCCCCGACCTCTCCAGACCCCACCTATGGGATTATACTAGGTTTGTTGTTGTTGTAGAATGTGAGACTAATTTACTCCTTGTCGTTTTACAAGCAACTCCTACACAGACAGGTAGTCATATTCTATGTTAATATGGCCAAATTCCTTCTGAAAAAAAGAGAATCCCTATTGTTCATTTTTTCCCAAAATCATCACTTAGTTAGGAAACAAAGTTACACTACTGAAATCAAAAAATGAGATCCATCTTTCAGTTTTCCAGAGGCATCTCAAGACATATAAGTGGAGACGTAATCAGATTGAAGCTTTCTGCAACTGAATCAAATCTCAATGTAACTAGCTTCGTTAATTATTTGATCTCATCTTCAATATTCAATCATATGCCAAGCGACTAATAGATTCAGTACTTAAACAACACTCAGTCACATACACCAATCAATCAATCAATCAATCAATCAACTACACCTAAATAAAAAACTAGCGGGTGTCAGCTCTGTAAATGCTCTGTAACCATTTCACTCTACTTATTTTATCAGTAAACCATTCACTAAATTATCACCCGTTGTATTCCAAAATACTGGTAATAATTGTCCTACAAGGCAAAACAGTTGGATCACGGCTGCATGATGCTCTATAATCATGGCACTCTATTCTGGCCCATTTTATATAGTGGTAAATAATTGAGTTAATGGTCAAAAACACATATGAACTATCACTTTTTCGCTAGTTTCACACCCCAACTATCAGTTGTTCCCTTTTCCTACCTGAACTATCATCATCTATGTATTAAGACACACCTGAACAGCTGATAGTTGGCCTAGTCAGATTCAAGGTGTGTTTTAATACATAGATGGAGATAGTTGAACAACTGATAGTTAGGTTGTGAAATTCGCGAAGAAGTGATAGTTCGGGTGTGCTTATGACCATTATCTCTCAATAATTTGACTTTTCAAGTAAATTAGGGATTCCATAATTAACAACTAAGGCGTTAAACTCAACTACAAAATTTTATTAAAAGTTGTACCGGAAATGGAAAAATGCAGCAATCTAATGAACACCAAAGATAAGAAAAAAAGTGCTCTTTGGATTGGACTATGTGAGAAAGAATCAATTATTAAAAACCTATGGCCTACTATTTGTTTCTGTTAGATAATCGAACCTAATACGACAAATTTCAAATAATTAATGGTACATTGATCGAGTAGACGTACGGTGTTCATGGAAGTAATAGTTTCCTTGGAGGCGGCAGCCCAAACGATCAATGGCTTGACCCGTTTCCCGGATCCATAACCCGACAGTGTAGATTGCTTTACCCATCTTCTATCCTCTCTTTCTCCAATTTGATGATTAGGAGAAGACAAATGTGGTTACAGTGAGTTGGATCGGACGAGTGCCGAGTACAGTACTGAGCGGACTCACCTTTAAGCAGGTAAAAAAATGTTTTAAGTATTCTGTTGTAAAATTTAATAATAATACTTCAATAAGTTTTAAATACATATATTTCTTAAGGAAAGCGTTCGACTGAATACTGCTAATTTTAAGATATTTATGATCTATGTATTATGTTAATGATAGTTATAGAAAATATTAACGTAATGATTGAAAAGTTTGTTTCATAGACGCATAGTAAAATCAAGTTTAATAGTTAATGAACATGAGTTGTTAGAAGTATGAAAATTGTATAAAAATAGAATCTTGTTGAGTATTTTAGACCATTAAAAAATTGAAAAAATATCATGTAAACTAGGACAAATAGAGTAATATTTTATTACATTAAATATGTACCTTTTAAATATCCTTCGAAAACAGTTGTTTGATTATTCATTTAACTCTTTTTTCTTTTCCCGTTAATTTAGATGTTTTAAAAATGTGTCTTATTCGAAAGATAAACTATTTGCTGCATCTTACACCCTTTTAACTCAATAGAATTAGGTTCGTTTAATGACTACTCCTGAACTTAACTGGTGAAACATTGATTAGGCAGTTTGTGCACAAATGATAATAATGACCGTTTAAACTCTTCTCCATTATCTCATATACTTACCATGCCTATCCATGAATGAGTTCTCATTTGCCCTCATACATGAATCTCAATATCACAACATGTTGCAAATTTAAGCTTTTCAGCAGAACAACTTTGTACATATATGGAGTTGTTGTAGTTATCATAGGTAGCCATACTTGAGTTTTGCATCTTCAAGTTACTTCGCCTTCTTTTTTTTGGTAATGGTTTGGATCTGTCTGTGCAGATTACTTCACCATGTACCTGCTTTATCTCACCAGCACATGTACCGAGTAATTATATCAAAACTCATTCAGATGAGTAGAAATCACAGTGTTATTCTGGCATTTGCTTTGATATTACTTGCTTAAAAGTGGATTGGAGGAGCTTAAAGAAATTGACAGAAGTACCTGAGATCGCATATGCTTGAAGTATTTCAGTTCAATTACAAGTTTGATTAGTTGTGGCTTTATATTGCCTGCCATTATACTTCCTATCGTTACGAAAATTTCTTAGGTTTCTTCTTCAAATTCCATATAAACTATTTTCCAATGGACAACTTGGTTTGTGCACTTTTAGAAGTTTAGTCTGATTGATACTTGATCAGTTTCTTATATCTCCTCCAGAAACAAAATGGTATTCAATATCCGTGTACAGATCCTGGGCTTCCGCTCTTTCATAAACAGGCAAACAGCATCAAATGCAATTCCAAACTTTCTTCTTTCTATTCAATTAAACAAATACAATGTAGAGATGTGGATCTCTTTGGATCAAGCAGACTTCATTATCAGGTCGAATTAACCTATCTCATATGTCACCAAAATCTCATATAATATGAATCAGATTGTATTGTATGTTGGAGGACTATACAGTATATTTTACAACATATATAAGGGTAACAATGAAGCTAAATCTCTGATACTGTTTCAAGAGTAGAGGCTGGTGTTACCGTGGTTGACAACCAATTCAACAAAGCTTCATTCACTAGTTCTGGAACTTCGTCGTGGGGACAATGCCCTGCCTTCAGGTTAACGACGGTTGTGTTTGGATAGAACTCCTTAATCCGATTGGCTTTGGCGGGACCAACCCAAGGGTCTAGGTCACCCCACACCAACAGCAATGGGCAGGATAGTTGTCTCAACACATTGTCAAGTGTATACTTTCTCTGGTTTGACATGAATCGCATCATCAATCTGTAAATTGCAAAAGAAAGAAAGGATTTTTGAAATTTGTGGTCTGAAAACATTTTATGAAATTTTGATGTTATGAAAACCATATTATTGAGTGTAAAATGGGAAGTTTAAAATCAAATGTTTCTACTTATAGAAAGGTGTCATTCTTCTTGGAATTGGCTAAAAAGAAGCGAGTGTAATATAAAATGGAACAGAGGGTGTATGCCAGAGCTAAAAAGACCGACTATTATGTATGGGGCGGAGTGTTGGTCAGTCAAGACTTCGCACATACAAAAGATGAAAGTTGCGGAGATGAGGATGCTGAGATAGATGTGTGGACATACAAGGAGAGATGAGATTAGAAATGATGATATCTGGGAGAAAGTGAGAGTGACCTCGGTGGATGATAAGATGCGGGAAGCGAGGTTGAGATGGTTCGGGCATATGCAGAGGAGAGACACAGATGTCCCAGCGCGGATGTGTGAGAGTTGGCTATGGACGGGTTCAGGAGGGGTAGAGGTAGGCCGAAGAAGTATTGGGGAGAGGTGATTAGACGGGATATGGCGCAGGTGCAACTTACTGAGGACATGACCTTAGATAGGGGGTTGTGGAGGAAACGGATCAGGGTAAAAGAGCAGTAGGTACTCGAGTGTAGTCCTACTTTTGCTTACAAATTGATAGTTGTAGTGTTATTACTGTAGGTACGATTAGCCTATCACACTTATAGGTAGGGTTGGCCCGGTCCCGACCCCGATCCTGCGTAAAAAAAAAAGGGGGGGGGGGGGAGGAGGACCTAGGCTCATCCCGACCCAGGCCCGATCCCACTGACCCGCCCGATCCCCCCCCCCCCCTTTGCAAAAAATAGCCATTGCACAATGGCCATTTTATATTTTGGCCGTTGTGCAACGGCCATTTTTGTCCCCCCCCCCAACCCCTTAATATTTATTTTTAACCCCTAAGTTAATAAATTTACACTTTAACCCAATTTTCCAACTATAAATATCTCATTTTTCTCTTCATCTTTCTCACAAATCTTCCTACAATCTCTCTAATCTCTCAATCTATCTCTCTACAAGTCTACATTGTCTACTAAATATTAAATTTTATTTGTTCACTTGTATAACTATATCAAAGTTCAAAAATTGATAGTGAAGTTGACAACTAGCTTGAGGATCATCCATTGAGCAAAGTTTCAATTTTCAACCTCGATTACACGTCGACGTTACGTTGGCGTTTGGTACCTTCGCTCCTTCTTTAAATTATTATTGTTACTTTATTTTAATTAGCGCACTTAGTTTCATTATCTTTAATTATTTATTAGCATAATTAAAATGGAAGGAATAAGAGGAATGTTTAAGGGTAAGGGTGATTCTTCTAGTAGGGGGTAACAAGGGCAAGGGTAGTCATCCTATTCCTAGACAGGATGATCTGATTGATTACACACTTATAGATGAAACATAATTTTTTAATGATATACCATTAGACGATGAGATATTTTTTGCAACTCAAACAAACTTTAATTTAGAAGATAATCTAGATGACACACCAACTAATCTAGATGACACACCCACCAGTGCATCTCAAACTGAAACTGGAACGCCTCTTATTCCCCCTAGTATGAGACGAGGTCCAACACAACGAAAATTAAAATCAGATGCATGGACTTTTTTTATAGGGACCAAGAGAATCAAGTAGTTAGATGTCAAATGTGTAAAAATGTTTATAAATTTAAAATGGGAAAGGGTCAGGGTGGACGGGAAGTTTATTGAGACATGTACAAAACTTTTACAAAGCTAGGTAGGATGAATACGAGGCTACCAATTCGGGTGCGCCAATGCACTCTCAGTCGGGACAAGATTCACATATTGTCCCAGACCAAGTACAAGGTCAAATTAATCCGATGACGGGGGAATTGTAGGCCCTAAATACGATAAACATAGAGATATGGAAGCAATAGCAAAATTAGTTGCGGTGGAGGGTTTGCCTTTTTCATTTCCTTCCTCTCCTGGTTTTATTCATTACATTAGAGATATGTATAATCCTGCTTTTAACAGTTTTCCTAGATCAACTGTTAGGAGAGATGTTTTTAAATTTGCACGTGAATATCAACAGTATTTACGTTATTCATTATATCATTTTTCTGACAAAGTATCTATCACGTCTGATATAGGTCGTAGTACTAACGACCATGATTATTTAACTGTAACATGTCATTGGATAGATTATAAATGATCTATGCAAAAATGTATTTTAGCATATAGATATATTGATGATAGGCACACTGGAACTTTTATTTCAGAAAATATTCATCAAATTTGCGATTATTATGGAATAACTGATAAAATTATGACTATTACATTAGATAATGCTTCTTCTAATAATTATGTTATTAGACTTTTAAAAGATCTTTTAACTCCATCTTTTCCTAATCATTTTCATATAAAATGTGCGTGCCATATTTATAACTTAGTTGTAAAGAATGGTCTATCACTTTTTGAAGACATTCTTAATAAAATACAATTTGCTATAAACTTTATTTTTAGAAGTAATAGAATACAACGAAAAAAAGAATATAAAAAAACTTGTCACGACTGTGGACTACCTTATAGAAAAATTCCCGAAGAAGTAGCGACTAGGTGAAATTATTTATACGAACAACTACTTGTTTCTTATGATTATAGAAGACCTATAACTTTATTTTTTAACGCCCATAATCGAAATCCAACTGATATGATTGTAGATAACGATTGGAAAAAAATTTCATAACTTATTGTATTTTTAGAGAATTTTTTTCAAGAAACAAAAGAATTTTCTGGTATATATTATCCTACTATTTCAACTATGTTATTTAATATAGCTCTAATATTTTTATTACTTAGTGAATATATGAAAATCCCATCTTATAAGCACCTATTAAAAAATGTTTATCAAATTAAAAAAATATTTTATTCATATTTCCACTATTTATATTGGTGTTGTATTAAATCCACTATTAAAATAAACGGTTGTAAAGAACTTATTGAATCTGTTTATGATTGCATAGCTGTACTTCCACCTCCAACTCAAAAAAATCCAAATGACCAACCACCTAAGGAACCAACTAAAGAAGAAGTTATATCAAGCATACACGATCAATGTAAAAAAGTATATAGATATTACCAACAAGAAAGTGCTAGCTAGCAATCAATCGGCTTTCATACCATCTTCTTATTATCAATAAGATCATTATATTCATCGGTCATAGCAATTTTCCAATTCGGGTCATTTAAAGCAGACACAGGATTCGGGGTAAGTGTGATTTAAGAACATTAGAATTTAAATTAAAATATCTTTTTAATTTAAAAATACCCCATTGACTACGAGTGACTGGCTTTTGACTCGGGGAAGAATTGGGCGGATTTTGAGAAATATCGGGATATGTGATGGATCGCCAAAGATGCAAGGCTCGCCGCCCAACACCGAAAGTGGTGATGGGATCGGTGGAACCCATCATCGAACAAGTGGCGATAATGGGTCGAATCGCCCACTCTCGCTACTAGTCCAGCTTTGGGATTGGTGATCGTGGATCGAATCAGTGGGGCCGGGCAAGGTCTGGCCGTGGATTTGGGGTGCGAGACACGTCCGAAAAATGGTGAATAATATACGGGGATATATCATCATCCAAAAAATTATACGAACTAGGCACAGGACTATTTACCTTGACAAACGAAAATTAGGATTCATCAAAGATTACATGGCGACTAATGATGATTTTATTAGATGATAAATCAAAACATTTGTAACTACGATGATTTGACGGATAACCCAAAAACACACAAGGGGTAGAACGGGCCTGAAGTTTGTTAATTGTGGTGGGTGGAAAGAGTGGATAACACAAGCACTCAAAGACCCTAAGATGTGAATACAAATGAGTCTTATTATATAAAATTTGAAGAAGGGACGAATATGTCAAACCTTTGGAAGGAAAGATGTTAAGAATATATGTAGCAATTTGTAGAGCATGATGCCAAAAAGAAGGGGGTACGGAAGCATGAATCAATAAAGTTCGGATAATGTTATTAATGGTACGAATTTTGCGTTCGTCTTTCCCATTTTGTGAAGACGTATGAGGACACGAAAAATAAAAATTGATCTCATTATTAGCACAAAATTCCCGAAACACCCCATTGTCATATTCTTTGTCATTATCACATTGAATATTTTTTATGTCTCATTCGAATTGAGTTCTAATGAATGCTCTAAATTTTAAGATGGAAAAAACTTGAGATTTTTTCGCTATCGAAAAAAATCCATAAAACGTAGAATAATCATCCAAAAAGAGAACATAATACCGATGACCCAAAGAACTAAGAACATGAGACGTCCATAAATCACTATGAATAATATCAAATGGCATTAAAGTATGAGAATTAGAGTCTACAAATGGCAACTTAACTATTTTTCCTAAAGAACAAGATTGACAATTCGGAGTACTACGCGCACCCTTACAAGAAATAAAATTGTTTTTATCTAAGGAAGACAAAATAGACGATCCCGGATGACTTAGACGAGCATGTCATAAGGAAGGAGCCAGAGCTGCAAAAGTGGATGACAATGCGTGACTCGAGAAACCGGAACTTAGTGTGGTAGGATAAAGATCGCCCCTACTATCACACCTCATGAGAGGACTCCCCGTCTTGAAATCCTTCAGAGAAAAACCAAATGGATCAAATTCTATGGAAACAAAATTATCAGTTATGAATTTTCGGACATACACCAATTTTTTAATCAATTTTGGAGCGTGAAGGATATTTTTCAAAATAAGGGGTGGATGGGGGGAGACAACGTTTATGACCATAACCACGAATTGGAATTGAATTACCATTACCAACAATTATACCGTGATTGTTGCTTAAATTGGAATAACACGAGAGAGTACCTGAGTCAGACGTCATGTGAGTAGTGGTGCCGGTGTTCATGTACCAATTTGAGTCCGAAGGATTTATTCCAAGCGTGTGCATCGCGGCTTCAATGTTTGTAGGAGTGGGGCCAGCTGCATCATGGGCCTGAGGGGGCTGGGGCCCAAGTACACTGAGTTGTTGTCCCGGCCTAGAACTGGGGCGAAAACCACTCGGCAAAACTGGATTGGGCCTGGAAAAACGCTGTTGAGCAGTCAAGTGACCAGACGTTGAAATTAGGCCTGGCCAGTGGGCAGGGCTCGGGTCTGGCGGGGTCAGGGTCGGGGCGGGAAGGGCGAAGGGGTCGGGGTCGGGTCTGGCGGGACTTGCTTCAGTCCCGTCCCGATCCCGATCCCGATCCCGTCGGAATCGGGTCGGGGCGGGATCGGGGCGGGGTCCGGCGGGTTTCCTTTGTTTTTTTTAAAATAACATATGTATAAAAAACTCAATAAACAAGACAAGATAGTGTAATAAAAACATCTCAATGCTGTTTTTGTGCCTCTTATATTATTTAATAGACATATGTTTTTTTTGTAATACAAATATAATTGTCTAAAAAGTAAAATCTAAATTGCAACTTTGTGTTGTTGTCCAAAAGTTGCAAATTACATAATAAAATTGCAATTAACAAAATTACATTCTCAAAAAAACCTGTTCTAATTGCTTGATGATTTCCTGTGGTTCTTCGGTTGGAATTGGTATTTGTTGATCAAATTGATCTACGTCGCTTCCACCACCTTCGGATAAGATTTCATTGTAGTTTTCTTCTTCTTCTTCGTTAATCTCCGGTTGACCGCACTTTCTCCACTCCGCTCGTATCCAATCTCTGAATAATACTGCAATTTCCAAGCTGTCTCCGGCTAATGAGTGTCTGTGGTCTCCTATTTGATATCTGCCGGCAGAAAAAGCGCTTTCAGACGCAGTTGATGACGCTTGAATGTTCAAAACATCTCGGGCCATCAATGAAAGTGTCGGAAAGGTCTTCTCATTCCCCCTCCAGTATTTCAGCAAGTCTTCATGTCCATCTTCATTGATAACTTCTTGGTATGGTACAGAACCCTGCAAAACAAAAATATTCAACTCGCTAATTTGGTTAGTAGTAGAGGTACGGCTGCACATTCTATTTCTAAGGCTTTCAATATTAGTCGCAGAAACAGCATGTCTTTTGTGAGGTTGTGTTGAAGATGAAGAAGATGGTATGAAAGCCGGTAAGTTACTAGCATTATCTTGTTGATAAAATCTATATATTTTTTTGCATTGGTGTTCTACGCTAGACAACACTTCTTCTTTAGTTTGTTCAATAGGTGGTGGGTGGTTTAGATTTTTGGGACTTGGAGGTGGTAGTACTTCTATACAATCGTAAATAGCTTCAATTAGTGATTTAGTACCGTCTATTTTAATAGTAGGATTTAAAACAGAACCAATAATATAAATAGTGGGAATAGGAATAAAATATTTTTTAATTTTGACAAATATTTTTTTAATAGCTGCCTTATAAGCTGGTTTTTCCATATATTCACTAAGTAATAAAAATATTAGAGTTATATAAAATAACATAGTTGAAATAGTAGGATAATATATACCGGAAAATTCTTTTGTTGCTTGAAAAAATTTCTCTAAAAATACAATAAGTTCGGAAATTTTTACCCAATCACTATCTAAAATCATATCAGCTGAATTTTTATTATGAGAGTTAAAAAATAAAGTTATAGATTTTCTAGAGTCATAAGCAACAAGTAGTTGCTCGTATAAAGTAAATATCAACAAAATCATCATGTGTAGGAATAAGATGACTAGAAGAAGTACCCTTGCCCTGGTTGCCGCCCCTACTAGAAGAAGCACCCTTACCCTTAAACATACCTCTTAATCCTTTCATTTTAATTATGATAATAAATAATTAAATACAATAAAATTAAGTGCGCTAAATAAAATAAACAGACAATAATAATTTAATGAAGGAACGAATGTACCAAATGCCGACGTAACATCGACGTGTAATCGAGAGGTTGAAAATTGAAACTTTGCTCGATGGAAGATCCTCAAGCTAGTTGCCAACTTCACTCCCAATTTTCAAATGAATAAATAAAATTGAATATTTAGTAAACAATGTAGACTTGTAGAGAGATATATTGAGAGATTAGAGAGATTGTAGGAAGATTTGTGAGAAAGATGAAGAGAAAATGAGTTATTTATAGTTGGAAAATTGGGTTAAAGTGTAAATATAATGACTTATGGGTTAAAAATAAATATTAAGGGGTAGGGGGGGTTGGGAGAGGGGGGAGGCCTAAAATGGTCGTTGGCCAATGGACAAAATCTAAAATGGTTGTTGGTGCAACGACCATATTTGCAAAAGGGAGACAAAGGGCTGGTCGGTCAGGTCGCTCGGATCGGGCTCGGGCGGCGAACTGGGCGGGCTCGGTCCGCGGGATGAGACATTGTCCCGTCCCGAGTTCGAGTTTCGCTACCATTTTTTTTTTAGCGGGGTCGAGGCGGAACTAGGGCGGGCTCAGGTCGGGGTCGGGGCGGGACCGGGGCGGGCTCGGGTCGGGGTCGAGCCGTCCCGGCCCACTGGCCACCCTTAGTTGAAACTGTTGGGCCGTAGGGACTGTTGGGCCACTGCCCACGGCCAGGGGGCCCAAGGCTGGGACCAGTTGGGTTGTGGCCCACTGCCGTTATTCCGAGACCCACTGCCACCGTGACCATCTCTGAAACCACCGCGTTTGCCCCCGTAATTTTTGGCATGATTTTTCTGACTATTTTTGCCGCCACCATGAGTACGGTTTTGTCTTGAATTATCAACACCACTCGGAGAATTTGTAGAGGACGTCATCATGACTACGGGACTAGCACCGGTAGCCGCCTTTTTAGCAAAGCCGACTTCTTCGAGGGTAAGCATAGAACGAGCCTAATAAAATTACAAAGAGGGTTGCTCTGACGAAGAAGCGTGCCAACACCACTATATGCCTCTGAAAGGTCTGCAACCATCTTAAGGACAAGACGGTCGTTGGTAACTGGTGCCAACTCCTTCAACCTTTTGCAATATGCTGAAACGTTAGAAAAATCTTCCATATTTACGTGGGAGAATTCTTGCTCCAAGGTAACAGCACGAGAATTTTGATTATCTTGGAATATATCACGTACTCTATTCCAAGCCGCCATCGCCGTAGCGTTTGGTTCGATAATCGTCTGCAGCAGGTCGACAGAAATAGTGGAATATATCCACTGAAGAACAGTAGCATCAAGTGTGCTCCATAACTTCGGATCATCCTCTGGTTTCGACACCTCAGTATCCGTAGGTGCTGCGAAGATAATATGATTGAGAACTTGATGCGAGCGTGCATGAACTTTGAACAGTTCAGCCCACGTCGCATATAGGACATTTTCTATTTCAAGAACAATAGGGATATATGATTCTTGATATTCGAAACGGCAAGGGCAGGGTGAAACGTGTTCTTATCCATAATAGCAACGCAAGACGTGATGAAGAAAAATTTTGGGAAGAGAAAAGTAATTTTTGGGCACGGAAACCGAAGAAGGAAGGTCGGATTTCGGGCAGTTTGGACGGAAATTTTGGGAGAAAATATTAACCTAGACTCTTGATACCATGAAAGAAATAATCCCTTGATTATTTTTATTAATTGAAAGAGTATATATACAATTTACATATTCTCATAATAGGAAAATCATATTCCTATTCTACTCCTAAAATCTTATTCTACTTGGACATTAATTATACAATTATGGTAATACAATTATGGTAAGTGTACAATACTAATTATACCTAAATAATATTACCTAAACTACTATGGACAAGCATGTACAATTACTGTGACCAAATCATGTGATATACACTTATACGTGTATACTTTAACACTGAATTTAAAAGTGGGTGAGCTTAAATTTTAATCAAATAATATATATGGTCAATTATAATAAGTCACGTGACTTTGTTAAATTGTAAAAAGTCATCAAATTTAGCGTGTTAATTTGAAGAATATTCTCATAATTAATGCTCTCAGCACTTATCTCGTTGGTGTATCAGGAGCAGGAGCAGTGACCCATGGAGGACAATAATGTTGTCCATACGCCAGTAAGTGACAAGATCTCATCGTACTAATAATTACTCCATCCATCTCAATTTATTCGGCATCATTTGACTTGACATGGAGTTTAAGAAACAAAGAAGACTCTTGAAATGTGTGGTCTTGAATAAATCTTATATAAATGTGTGATTGTAAATCATCTTATAAAATTAAATTATTTCTAAATATAAAAAAGTGATATTCTTTTTTGGACATATTAAAAATAAAATGGCCACATAAATTGAGACAGAAAGAATATATCAATCCATCCAGAATAACCTTGAGTCATAAACACATTACTTCGCCAGAAACAAGATTCCATCAGACCATAATCATATCACTCCATCCATCTGAAACAAGATTTCATTGGACCATAATCATATCAATCATCATAGAATATCAAGAATGATTGTGAAGAAAAAATATGAATTAAAAGTCTACAAAAAATTAAACATGTTTCCCGGGTTAAAATTTTAAAATAAATTACAAATTCGGCTTATTCATAGCTATGCGAGTCCAAATCTATACTTATATTTTCATTTGAATAATGAAAACTCAATTTAGGCACATTTGTGCAAATAAGAAGACTTTGTGTCTTACAAACAAATTAAGAAATGAAACAAAATTATTTATCTTTGTCACTCAAGAATTATTTATCTTGGTCACTTAAGAATAACCTCAAGTTCATCCGGTAAAATTCTAGTGTTAAAGTGATGTATTACATGTTTTTAATATTCGAACCAATTTAATTCTTATGAAATTGTTAGAAATTTGAGACTAATATTTTTTGAATATGGTAAGGTCGTGTTGACCGAAAATAATACTTTCGTGGACAAGTAATATTATAATCATAGCTTGTTTGTGCTTAACGTTTATGATGTTATTAGGGAAAATCATTTTACTTTTGCTCATACATTTAAGTCTATTTCTTTATGGCATGTTAGATTAAGACTTGTTAATGTCTCACATATAAAAAAATATGTAATTACTTAGTTTGGATATCTTAAATAAGATCAATAACTGTAAAATATGTGTTGAAGCTTAAATTACATGAAACTCTATCTAAAAAATGATAATTGGGTACATAAAATGAACAAATAAATTAAATATATAAATCTTATTTTCTTCGTTATTCCGGGCACGCCACCTAGTTTAAAACATAACTCCAAGTAATTTTACTTTGAATTATTTGAGGTTTGAGCCCTATAAATTTAAGTTGATTCTTTTTCAGTTTTCTTTGCCCATTCTGTCTCTTGCTTTAAGTCATTAAAGTCGTTAACTTCTCAAAGTCATTAATTTGATAATTAAGAAGAAGAAGAAGAATCCAATAAACAAGTTGGTTTAACAGTTATATAAAGTTTGGAAATTGGAACACTAATATTGCCGAAAAGAATTGTCTATCGTCTTTCTTTTTTATATATATTTTTTTATTTGCGACAATATTCCTTGATTTGAATATATAATAGAAATTCTCATAAATTTTTAAAATATTGATACAATGATATGTCAAATTTTATAAGCTTATCGTCAACTTATGTTAGGTCTTTGATATTATAGTTAGTATTTCATTTTGTCAATAATGACATGACTTAAATATAATAAAACGTGATTAAATTAATAAACTGTAAATAGACATATGATGTTCTCCTTGTTGATTCATACGTGAGATATTAAAAAAGCTAATACAACTAATCATAATAGTAGAATTGTTCTTATTCCCGAATAGAAATTCATACACTTGATTTTATTGTTATTACTATAATGAAAGATAATGAAACAAGTAAACATTAATTTCAACAAAAAAAAAAACTTGAAATCGTACAAAAGGACAAATGCGTAACAATGATAAGCAGCAGCAGCGATTTTGACGAGACATTGAGGTCTTATTTGTTCATAATCAAATGAAACATGTACTAACAAGGTAGGTAGTCTCTGCCACCACTGGAAGGCATCTACAACAAATCCAACAATCACTACAATCACTGTCAGAGTTACAAGAACGCTCGCAAGTGTTAAGTTGCGGGAGTAGTCTTCTCTCGAATTGAGAGAAATTACGATTAACATCTCGGACCGCAAATACTTGTGTCTTTGAGAACCACGTTGTATTCACTAAAAATTACAATCAAATTAACAAAATCAATTCTTGAATGAATAAATATGAAAACAGACATTCAAACACTATACATAGTAACACATTGATATCGGTTAATCATGAACCGAGCTAGAGGGGGAAGGGAAATTTATCTAAACCTCATTCGGAGAAAAAATATAATATATATGTTGTATACAAGGTCAAATATTTTTGGCCAATATTTTTAATACCATTATAATAGATGTTGAATTTCCTTAATGATTATCATGGTTGTTAATGAATAAGAAATATATATGCAATAACATTTGATGCCACATGCATACAGAACACAAAACAATTCACAATTCTAATCTAGAAATAAAGAGCTAGATAGATGGATACTAACTTGTAGCTGTCATGAGAAGAACATAGAGAACAAAACCAAACTTAAACAATGACATGTTAAGAATTGTACACGATGCGTTATGAAAGTTCTTTTTTTTGTGTGCATTTGTTTTCTCTTCGATGGACATAATTTATAGACCTCCTAGTAAATGAACTGGCACTCTAACATGGACTATAATAATTATTTTTTCTATTTTTTTCTTATTTTATGACTTGTCTTTTTATATCAAAATAACAAGAAGTCTTCTCTGAGCTAGCATCTTTAAAAATATTCAAATGTATAATTCTTTTATCCCACCTCCCACAAAATGAAAGTGCATTACATCAAAGGCAAGTTCAAACTTATTGAGTTTATTCATTTTGATGTCTAGACAAGATAGTAATTAATGAGTTCTGAATAAATTATATATATATTAAATGAACTTTTTAATATTTATATAAGATTTGAGTAAAGTTATTAAGTTCTGTCGAATCTTTAATCAAAAGTTTAAATCTTAGCCCCTGATTTTAGAATATGACAACTTGTCATATAATAAATGTTTAGTCAAATCAAGTGACAGCCGAAGGTGAAAAAGGATTCTAAATTGGTAACTGAGCGGAATCATAGCCGAATCCGTTAGTCCCTACCCTCGGCTAGAAAAGCATCATCAGCTATTACAGTAGTCTGACCGAGTCATAATTCTGAGGAACAATTGAGACTCACACATACTCGGACGCCTCGAAGACCAAGTCAAAGGACCTTCTAGAAAAGGTAGCAACCAGCAACAACCTGAAGGGAGTGCCGTCAATCTTGCTAGAGGTCCAGGCGAAAAAATCGACACCACCTCCTCATAGTTTGCTAGTGGATTTGGTGGGTAGTTCGATGGCTAACATAGGGGGTCACGTTTATATTTCTTGTACTATAAATGTAAAATCACTTGTACAGAATACACACACAATCAATCAAAAATCAGATTCTTATTTATTTTCATTCTACATTTATCGCCTTTATTTGCACTCTAGTTGTATTTATGTTTCTTACCACTTAGTTTACTCACTCACCATCCTAACGCTTTCTGGAGTAGTTGGGGAACCCATTGCTGAAAGTTAGAGTACCGCTTCTGGCTCAAATCGCTTAGTTAAGGAATCAACTTGTCATCCGATTTTGTCAACCGATAAAATAGAAAACACTTCGGAGGGAAACAAATTTGGCAAGCCCAGTGGGACCATAGGTGATCTCATAGCGAAGTTTGATTCTCCAGGTCAGGATCACACTTGGCGTATGCGCCTAAGGTCTGGTAAGAAAATGAACCAAGAGTCCATTCCACATCCTAAATAGAATCTTCCCAGAAGGAACAACGAGCCACCATTTTCTTTGGGTATGCCTACATCGGTTGATACCCATCCACTTCCTCTATCAACCCAAGTTGTGGGTGAACCTAGTCAATCTGGGGTCCAACTGTTATGACCACGTCATTTATTAGATAACAGATTGACTTGGGCATCCACGACATCATGTACCAGGTTTCCAAACAATTGGCTGACATTGTCAAGCCAATGGTGCATAATGAGGTTCAGCAGGCGAGAGAACTGGAAGTTAATCGATTGTATCCAAGAGAAAGTTCGACTAGTTCTGCCATCCCTCTAACGAATAGCGCTATGCAGCATGCAACTGTGACTCCAAGTGTTGTTCCTCAGCCGAATGTGTATCAGTCAGTACCTACTCAGGTACAACCGATAGCACATCTAGGAGCACAAGCCCAGCCACTTGGTAACCAGTCTACTATATGGTTGCAACCAAATACTGGGGGGCAAGCTATGTCAATCGACCAAGTGAATCTACAGTATGGACAAATCAATATGGCTCGTAGACCAGTTCAGACGTTCGTACACCTTGGTTGGCCACCCGTTATGCCGTACGCTTATGCAAATGGCCCTACGGTACAAGCGACCAATGTTGGCCAGTTGAACTGGTAGCCGATAGATATGGCCCTACTAGGCTATTTGGTGACGATGTCTACAGCGGGACACCATTCCAGCAGTCACAGCCGGTACCCAATACATACCATTCAGAAAGCAAAAACTTTTTAAGAACGGCTGATATTTGGGGAGAGCAGACATGGAACAATGTTCCACCTTATCCTCATGTTCCGTCGGATGTCCCAGGAGCTCAGGTTGCAGGCTTTAGTGGCTATGCCCAACAACAGCAATGGGGATATACCCCACATGTCGGTAATGGTCAGCAGATCACATATAATTTTCATAATCCTGTTCAACAAGGTGCAGAATGGAGGCCTCTAATTCAGAACGCCTACCAGCTGATTCCAGTTGAGAATCGACAGGGGACGCCACAGCTGATGAACCCTAAAACTATTACGAATACTATAAGGAGGTACTTTGGCATCCAACTGAAACCATTGGACAAGCCTGTTTACAGGAAGCCTTACCCCGATTGGGTAGATCGGGCACATCTGCCAAGAGGCTTCAAAATGCATGATTTTGCCACTTTCTCGGGTGATGACGAAAAATCTACCATTGAGTACATCGGCAGATTTACCGCCCAATGTGGCGAAGTTGGCCAGAACGAGTACCACAAGCTGCAGTTATTCCTCGTTTCTCTAACCGAAATGACATTTACATGATACTCATCATTGGCCCCCGACTCCATGCAAAGTTGGGCTGACATTGAGCGTTGCTTCCATGATAGATTTTATTGGCCCCAACCTCAAATCACTGTGATGGATTTAACGAATCTCAAACAACAGATCGATAAGTTGGCTACCGATTATATCGAGAGATTCAGAAGGAAGGTTGGGAATGGTACTGTACACTTTCCTAAATCAGAATGCGCCTACATGATAATCAACAACATGCATCCACAGCTAAAAGAGAAATTATTGGGACAATCTTGCTCTGACTTAAGCCAGTTAGCCGAGAAGGCTAGCCAAATAGAGCAGTTTATTCAGGAGAAGGAGAAAAGAAGAGCTAACCAAAACAGAGGCTCCCATTTGGTATCTATTATTGAGGCAGATGAGTCTGACTCAGAGTCAGCCGATTGCACGACAGACACAATGGTAGTCGAGATCGTCAGGGGTAAGGTTTACTCTTGCCCAGCCCTAAAAGATATGAAGGGCAAGGAGACAAGTTTGACTGATGACAGGATCAGTTACTCGTTTGACATTACGAAGGCAGATCAGATCTTTGATCATCTGCTTAAAGATAAACAGATTTGGCTGCTTGATGGCCATAGGATTTCGTCTGCCGAAGAACTCAAGGATAAGAAGTACTGTAAGTGGCATAATTCATATAGCCACGCTACTTCTAATTGTGTGGTCTTCAGGAAGGCGATTCAAAAGGGCATTAAGGAGGGCAGGTTCAAGCAAGCCGATAAAAGCATAGCTAAAATATCTGTTGATACTGACCCCTTCCCTGCAGTATCGATATCTATGGTATCCTTTGCCAAGCAAGATCAATAAAAAAATGTCAAGGGGAAACAACTGATGAAAACCATATGGGTCCCAAAGAAGCCTACTGGTAAGGAGGGGGTCATCAGGACCTTTGTGTTGGTTCAGCTAGGCAGCTCACGTGACATCTATGAAGACTTGGACAGGCAGGCAGCTAGAAGCAGTTTTCGTGGCCGCCCTTATAAACCAGAGCACACGGCTTGGGAACCTCACAGACAGTACCCGGTATTCAAAAAGATCCAGCAGACCTCAGTAGCAGGCTTGGGGGGCAAGCATGGCCGCCAGTCGAGGAGAAGTCGAGCGTGCCCCAGATAGACAAGGAACCACTACCCATGACTAAACAGATGGTGGATGAGTTCAATGTGAAGGAAGGCATTTCTTCCCTACGTATCATAGTAAATGATGAAGGTCAGCTGAGATCCCGGAGGATGATCAAGCCAACCGCCAATATAGAGAAAAGAGAGTGGTTCGTTAATCAGGCTTCTGGAAAGAAAGAGGCACCACCAGGTGTCATGTCCAGGAAGCACTAAAGAAGGATGCAGCGTACCAAAGCCTTGCGCAAGATGAAAGTAATGTTGCACATGATATCCAGTGTTGAGGCAGCCGAAAGATAGGAAATTCCTGAGTCTGTCGTGGCTGAAGCTATAGAGCGGGCATTCGACTCAGCCTTTTCAGAGACAGAGCCACATGAAGGAGAAACTTTAGACCATCCAGAGCTAAGCATACAGTCGGGTGACGGCTCGATAAAGGGACTTCAATAGGAGAATACAGTCTTGAAGGAATCTCTAGCCGAAATGGCTCCACAAACCGTGCAAAGAATCCAAGCATTAGAACCTCAGTCTGCTCCTATATGTCTCCAGGAGATTAAAGGTATTAACTTCTCGTCAACTGAATTCGATGAGGTAGAAGATTCCATCCTAGATTTATTTAAGCAGGATTCAGTCGATGAGATCTGGGTAGCTATTGAAATGGTCAGCCTGATTCCATATGAGTTCTGGGCCGGCCGCCCTCAACTGGACAGCCTAGAAGGTGATGTATGTGTGGTAGACACCGAATGAGCGACATTAGCCGATACCACAGCTAGGGACGCTTTGAGCACTGTATTTGGTGTACCTACAGAGGAGATGGTTAAACACATCAAGCCCCTCTATGTTAAGGCTTACATTAACAACAAAGCTTTTAGCCGAGTGTTTGTCGATAATGGGGTTGTGCTGAATGTGATGTCGATGCTTACTTTGAAAAGCCTCAACAAAACCAGGGAGGATCTCATCCCAACTAACATGATGGCATGGGAGAAGCCTCTGAGGCTTTGGGGATCTTAGTAGCAGAAGTCATCGTAGGTCCTAAGACGGCCAAATCTTCCTCTTTTGTGATAGATGGCAAGCCGTCCTACACCATCCTGTTGGGAAAATACTGGATTCACACCAACCGATGCCTTCCTTCCACCATGCATCAAAAGCTCATTTTATGGGAAGGAGACAGGATAGAAATCGTCCCAGCCGATGATAACCCGTTTTAAGCAAGGGTGAAAAACTTGGAGGATGTCGTATATTCACCCTATATGGCTCCCATAGTTGTTGTGGAGCAGTATGAAGAAGGATCTTGGGAATACTGCAATCTTACTTCACGAGGTTTGAAATAAAATAATTAGCCGAACCACGACTTACCTTGGAAGGGTTAAATGATTGAGGAGACCCAAATCATACATGACATGTGGCATCGGCTGGCTGCTTTAAATTCTGAAGCAAGAATAGCCGAATCATCACAGATAGAGTACTACAACAGAGAACCAACACTGGCGAACGATGACATTGAGTTGTTAATGGAACTTGAATCGCCCATAAGGAGGGCTATGCCTACTTTTAAGTCTCAGGATCCATTGGAAGATATCAACTTGGGTACTGAGGAAGCCCCTCGGCTAACACATATTATTGACTTACTGAATGAGGAGGATAAACAAAGCATAACGATTCTTCTACTGCAGTATAAGGACTGATTCGCGTGGGATTATCACGAGATGCCTGGGCTGGCACGAACTTTGGTAGAACACAGATTGCCAGTTAAATAGGGTTTCACACCTCATAAACAGTCGCCCAAAAGATATCACCCTCAGTTGATACCTCAAATTAAGGCCGAGATTGAATGACTACTGAAATCCGAGTTCATTAGAACGACTAGGTATGTAGAATGGTGAGCAAATATACTGCTAGTCAAGAAGAAGAATGGCAAGGTTTGGGTATATATTGATTACATGAACCTAAATCTAGCCACTCCCAAAGATGAATACGCCATGCTTATAGCCGATATGCTAGTTTATTCGGCGGCCGCAAACGGAGTGTTGACATTCATGGATAGATACTCCGGCTATAATCAGATAGCAGTAGCCGAGGATGATATTCACAAGACCGCCTTCAGGTATCCAGGAGCCTTGGCCATTTACGAGTGGGTAGTTAAGTCTAAAGAATGCTGGTGCTACTTATTAGAGGGCAATGAACACCATCTTCCATGATTTGATCGGCAAGACTGTGGAGGTCTACATTGATGATGTGGTGGTGAGGTCTAAGGACTTCAAAGATCATTTAGCCGATCTGGAACAAGCACTAAAAAAATGAGGATTCATAATCTTAAAATGAATCCAACCAAGTGCATGTTCGGGGTATTGGCTGGAAACTTCCTCGGCTTCTTGGAACATAAGAAAGGTATTGAGATAAATTGGAACCAAGCCCGGGCAGTAATGGAGTCGGCACCACCCATAACAAAGAATGAGTTACAAAGCCTGCTAGGGAATATCAACTTCCTAAGACAGTTCATATCTAATTCAGCTGGCAAAATAAAGGCTTTCTCACCTTTGCTTAGGCTTAAAGGGTTAGAAGAGCTAGTATGGGGCCCAGAACAGCAAGAGGCATTCGACCAAATTAAAAAGGCCCTAGCAACTCCTCTCGTGCTGGTACCTCCCATGCTAGGGAAGCCGTTGAAATTGTACATCTCGGCTGAAGATATATCTATCGGCTGCTTGTTAGCACAGGATGTCGATGATGGAACCGAAAGGGCAGTTTACTATCTTAGTCGAATGCTCAATGAAGCTGAAACTAGATATACTCCTATAGAGAAGCTTTGTTTGTCCTTATTCTATGTTTGTACAAAACTTGAACATTATTTAATGCCACATGTGGTTCATATTTTGTGCAAAATTGACATCGTCCGGTACTTATTGAATAGACTTGTTTTGCAAGGATGACTAATGAAACGGGAAATTAAGCTCACTGCGTTTTCCCTTGAGTACAGGCCACTCAAGGCTGTCAAAGGTCAAGTGGTGGCCGATTTCTTGGCAGACCACCCTTGTGTAGATGTGGAGGACCCTTGCACCCCTCTACTGCATGTATGGACGTCATCCCTTGGACGCTGACTTTTGATGGGTCAAGAACCCAGAAGAGAGTCGGAACCGGGATAACAATAGCCGATCTTAGAGATGAAAAGTGGAGGTTCTCTTATCGGTTAGATTCTGACTTGACAAATAACCAAGTTGAATACGATGCTCTCATCATAGGACTCAAACTCCTAGTCTCTAAGAAGGAAAAGTACATCAAGATTCACAGAGACTCTCAGTTGGTTATCAAGCAGTTGGCTGGGGAATATGACTGCAAGGATCCAAATTTGTTGACCCGTTATGAAATGGCTAGCAGGTTCTCATCATCTACATTAATTCATGTTCCCAGGGGCATGAATGTTGAGGCTAACGATTTGGCACAAGAAGCTTCTGGCTTTAGAAAGTCTCTACCCACTCTAGAGTATGATGAGCTGCCAGTCGAAGTGTTAGCCATGGACCAGATCGACTTGTGGAAGCAGGCATTGATCGGCCACTTAAAAGATCCTTCTATGTGCAAGGACCTTAAGGTTAAGAGGAAGGCCTTGAAGTATGCGCTCATTGATGATGATTTTTACAAAAGGAATGTAAATGGGGTGCTACTCAAGTGCATTGATAAAGTAAAGGCCTTAAGAGTCATGGGAGAAGTTCATGAAGGAATCTGCGGATCACACAGAGCCGGGCCAACGATGAAGTGGTTGATTTATCGTCATAGCTATTATTGGCCTACCATCACTGCCGATTGTTTTTAATACGCAAAAAGGTTGTGAAGAGTGTCAGATACATGGACCAATCCAGTGGGTACCAACTGAGGTATTGCACCCGATCGTGAAGCCTTGGCCTTTCAGAGGATGGGCTATAGACCTCATCGGCAAGATTCAGCCACAATTGGCAAAAGGACACAATTTTATTATTGTGGCTACCAATTACTTCACTAAATAGGTAGAGGCACAACCGATGAAGAGGGCTCATCAAACAGATGTCACTCAGTTTATCTAACACCAATCATATATAGATATGGTATTCCTGAGACGATTACAACTGATCAAGGGACGGTGTTCACTGGTTCTAAGGTGGTAGCCTTTGCTGAGAAGTTTGGGATCAAGATGATCACATCTTCGCCTTATTACGCACAGACGAATGGATAAGTCGGGGCAGCTAACAAGCTTATTGTGGACATAATCAGTAAAAACGTGGAGGATAAACTGGCAGTATGGCATCTCACTCTGGATGAAGCTATTTGGGTAATCAAAAACTCTAAGTCTACCGCTACGGGGACAACACCTTATCGGCTAACGTATGGACAAGATGCAGTGTTACCCCTGGAAATTAATGTTAAGTCATTACGGGTGGCCAAACAGAATTCTTTAAGCTTGGAAGAATATCAGCAGGCCATGCTAATGATTAGCTAGATGAAGATCGACTGATGGCGAGAATCGAAGTCGACAAATGGAAAATAGCTAAAGCATACAACAAACATGTTAAACCCAAGAAGTTCGCCGAATGAGACTTGGTTTGGAAAAATGTATTGCCGCTTGGAATGAAAGATCGTAAATTCGGTAAATGGTCGCCAAATTGGGAAGGACCCTTCGTAGTAAGCCAACAGATTGTTGGCAATGCGTATCAACTAATAGACATGCATGATGAAGAGCTTGACAGAAACGTAAATGGCAAGTATCTAAACAAGTATTACCCTTCAATTTGAGGTATGCATGAGTAAATAACAGCCATAGACCGGCTGCCTGGTCACAAAAACAGACCATTCGATTTGGGGTCAATAAAACTATGAAGCCAAGTTGGTTGACGTTTCACTAGCCGGGGGTTGCTCTACATTATCAGGCTTAGCCGAATCCACGGTTGCCTAGTCACAAAAAATAGACCCTTCGATTTGGGGTCAAGAAATGGCATGGTCATAGTCACATGAAAAAAGTACTTCCCTTCAATTTGGGAAAGACAAAAGTAAACAACAGCCACAGACCGGCAGCTTAATCACATAAATAGACCCTTCGATTTGGGGTCGGTCGATAAAGCTAGAGAGCCGAGTTGGTTGAAATTCCACCAGATAGAGGTTGAAATATGTCAACAATAACAGAAGTCTTAGGATTAGCCGAGTCCACGGCTGCTTGGGCATCTTGGGTACCTGCAATCTCCCTTTCTCTCTCAGCTGTAACAATGGCTACTACCTCAGCCGCTCCCGCTCCTACTTGGACCTCCTTTTCAGCACCCAACAGAGGCTCAGCCACTACAGTCGATGGGACCACGGTAAAAACATGAGTATCGGCCGATACCTCTTGAATAACAAAAGCAATGATGGCTTCGGATTGCAAGTCCATAAGGGTATCGTCTGACAACTCAGCAACAGGATCAGCTGGAAAATGAGTAGTGATTTTCGACATTGCTTGAACTAGACGGCTTTTCCACTCAGTCCATTCATTCTCCAGTTTGGCCAGTCGTTCGCTACCAGCTCTCTGATCTAGTTCCCAGACCACCTGCTGGTTACCAAGTTCTCGAATTTTGTTATCCAATTAAAGGCTCTGCCAAAATAAAGAAGAATGTGAGGGGTCGTGGGCACCAATAGCCGAGTCTAAGGCGCTTATAGCCGGAAAAGTAACCCCGATCTCCACCTGGATCCACTTTAACTCAACTCACAGTTTGGACAGTTGTTCCTGCAAGTCATTTCTTCGACTGACATTTTGTTTCCTTTCTGCATTTACCTCGTTGAAAGAAGTCTGAATGCGGTTCTTCTCTTGCCGAAGAAACCCCAAGTGTTGCAGAGCAGCGACACCCTCATCATGGTTATCTTTGGCCGTTCTATGTAAAGCAAATAAATCATTCAGAGCAAAAGCCATGTCATTATAAGTGATTTCCAGAGCCTGGGAATCCGTTGTTTCTTTTGACAATCGGAGCAAAAAGGCCCTCAGAGCATGGAACTCTTCTTTGTTGGTTGGAATTCCCCTGTCGAGAAACTCCTCGACTCGATCTCGATGGATGCCAACAGGCGAAGCTGGTGGAGATGCAATTTCGGCGGAGCCAAAGTAGCGTAAAAGCACATCTTTCGGGATAATTTCGGCTGGTACCTTTGAGTCGTCCGCTGGGTGGGCTGCAGCCGAAGGATTTTCTTCGGCGGTCTCCTATACAGGAAGGACATGTTCAGTATAGAGGCAAGAGCCCAGAGTCAGTGAAAGACCAAGCATAAGAGAAATGGTATACCTCTACGGCTGCCCCAGTATAAGAAGCCTCGGCTACCTTGGCAAGAGATGTCGCGCCCGATTTTCGACCTTGCTCGGGTCAAAGAGCGGAGCACAGACGTGTCCGATGATTCCTGGGTAAATGAATTGAGGAGTCGCCACCTAATTATTTTTACGGTGAATTAGGCCACCTAAATATTAAACTAAGTGTTGCAATGTAAACTCCAATTTTAAGGTCTGCGAAACTAGCGAGATTCTAGGTAAGGGTTCTTTATTATCCTAAAGGGAAGGGGTTAGGCATCCTTTAAGATCCGCTAACTTGCAGTTATCCGGTCAAACTCAGGTTAATATTATACTAAGAAAAATGCATGTTTACAATATATAAAGTTAAACAAAAGTTTTGCAAATATTTAATAAAAGAATGCATTTTTTTGTACAAGTATGCATTTGTACGGTATTTAAAGAGAAATACATGTAAAGTTGAAAAGCATGCATTCTTAACAATTGATAGTAAAGACAAATTATTTATAATGCCAAAGAATAAAATCTTTTGGAAATCATTGAGTTGCAAATTAAAAGATAAACTTATTTGGTACGATAAATAAAGCAAATAAAAGATGACAAAAGTTGTTTTGAAAATCTTGAATACGCGTGACGAGCCTAAAATAAATAACTAGCGGAGGATTTCTAAGTTTGAATTAACCGAGCCTATGAATAGATAAACTAGCGACAGGTTTCAAGTCTTAAACTACCCTACGAATTAATCCTAGGTTTGCCTATTCTAAGCATTTCAATAATTACATAAATGCGATAAATAATATTACAATACAAAGCGGGATAAAAGCTGAATTAAAGAAAGAAATAAAATAAATAAACTCCGAGGAATATCTGTCTTTATTTACTTTAATCCCTGCAAGCTGTCAAGAACAAACGGTTAGAAACAGTTAAATACGAATAACTTCATATCCGTATTCAAAACAGTGAATGTTTTGATCACGGAGGGCTCAGACTTAAATTTTGAAAAGAACATTCCAATCACGTCGTGGCTGCAAACATATGACTAATGTGGTTTATTTTGATTGTCTCGCCTACTAAACGTGTTGGTCTCTCGGGTGAACTAAAAAAGATCACTATAATCACGTCGTGGCTGCGAATATATAACTTGTTGGTTATTTTAGTCACCTCGCCTACTAAACATGTTGATCTCGGATGAAATAAAAAGGTTTAAGTCTTCATCATTGCCCAGAAGTTATATTTCCGTCTTTACGACTGTGGAGGCCTCAAAATCGACGGATATTTTTCATCGGCCAGTGTAGTATCGTGTTCCAATCAGTAAAATCAAAACGAAACAAGAAATGTGAGGCGCAAGCGGTGAAAACGAAGGCGAAAATAGTTTCCGAAAATGACGCGGTGTTTTAGTTTAAAACAAGAAAAATGAAAATATCATTGTCTTGATACTTAAAAGCAGTCTTTGAAAAACAGAGGAATGAAACGAAAGAAAAGCGCGGCCTCGAATTCAATTTCGTCGGTCTTAATGCAATATTAATAAAACAATAAAACAGTAAAAGCAACGAGCAGTGAGCAGTTAAAGTATCCGGCCCGAGTTCTGAAATTCTGGAAATATTCAAATCGGGTCGACCCGACCCGGATCAGTGATTCAAACTCGAAATAAGATTTCAGCACCAATTTCAGATAACCAAGAACAAGAAATGAAATGCAAGAATTCTAAAAAATATCCGAATCGGGTCGACCCGACCCGGGTAAGTGACCCGACCCGAATCAGGTGTCAAAAATCCGAAATCAAATATTCACCAAATTCAGATAACCAACATACAGAAACATGAAATGCAAGAATTCTGGAAATAACGCCCAAATCGGGTCGATCCGACCCGAATCAGTGATCCAAGATTCGAAATCAAATATTCACCAAATTGAGATAACCAACATACAGAAATATAAAATGCAAGAATTCTGGAAATAATACCCGAACCGGGTCGACCCGAACCGGGTCAGTGACCCGACCCGAATCAGTGATGCAACCCGAAATCGAATAATTTCACCAATTTCAGATAACCAACATATAGAAGTATGAAATGCAAGAATTCTGAAAATAATACCTGAACCGAGTCGATCCGATCCGGGTCAATGACCCGACCCGACTCAGGTGTCAAAAATCCGAGAATCAAAAGTGGAGAACAAACCTTTTCGAACTCAATTCTTGAACAACAAGGGAGGAAAAAATGCTTGAAATCAAGAACACAACCAAAAATCTTTCATGTGCCAATCGGACCTCCGAAATTTTTCGGTTTTCTTTTCTTTTTCCCCTTTTTTCTCCCCTTTCTTTCGAAGAACACAAGGGGTATTTATAGCCCCATTTTTCCAAAAACCGAGCTCAAATTCGAAATAAAGGGCCCAAAACAATGATTTTGGAACGGGGTTTTTTAGGGGTATGGGTTGGTGGTGTCAGGCGGCGGTGTTGGCGAGTGGTGGTGTCAGGTGTAGGGTCTTGGCGACGCGTCGGGGTAGGGTGTAGGAGTCTGGCGATTGGGGATAGGAGTGTAGGGTGCGCGTCGGTTTAGGGGGGGTAGGGTTTAGGTTTTTCTCTTCTTTTTTTGGTTTTTTGGGTTCCGTTTTTGGGTTTAAAGGGGTAAGGGAAATGGGTCGTAGGTTGGGTCGGTTCGGGTGTGGGCCGGGAAATGGTGAAATTTGGTCTGGTTGGGCAGCGGGTTAGTGGGTATTGGGCTTTGGGGGAATTAAAAAAGTTTGTTGGGCTTGGGAGTTTTGGGTTGTGGGAATTGGGTTGTGGTTTTGGCTAATGGCCGGTTGGGCACTGGGAGTGGGCGTTGGGCTTTGGTTGTGGGTTGTGGGAATTGGGGAAATAAAGGGAAGGGAAATGGGTTTTTGGGCTTTGGTGAATTTTGTTTGGGTAGAATTTGTATTGGGTTGGGAAAATGAAATGGGTTAGAAATTGTTTTGGGTTTAAAAAATATAAAAGGGGGTTTAATATTAAAACATATTTATATATATTTTTTTGTAAAAGATGTGAATTATTTAAAATAACGTAACGATGTGATAATAATAAAAATATAATATTTGCGAAATGTTTAATGCTTAAAATAAAAAATGTAAATGTGATGCAATTTTGCGAGAATAAAATAACGTAGAATTTTTTGGATAAAACTTATGATTATGATAAAGAATGCAAATGACAGTAAAAACGCGGATAATAATAATAATAAGATATATGCACATATATGCCTATATTTAAAAATTGTTTTAAAAGTGTCAAAATATTAAAAATTACGAATAAAATCATAATAGATGGGACAAAATTGGGTGTCAACAGATGCCCCTCTTTGGACGGAGACGATGAAAGAGTTTTCGGCCAAAGAAGTTGACTGAGTGACCAATTTTGTCCTGATCATCGGGACTGCATGGTAAGAAATAGAATCCCGAGGGGTATAGAAGTTGCAAAAAGATGGTGCACATTCAAGAAATGCCCCAGTGTCGACTTAGGATGACAGTGGTCGCAGATGCGAGAAACTAATGGGAAAGAGCGGATCGACGTTCGAAGTAGGTCGTTGACCAAATTGCCTCAGTTCGCCGTAAGAGATAGCTCCACGTTGTGATGAAGTTCCTGCAAATTAAAAACTCCTGCAAACTAAAGCTTAAGATAAAATTAGTGTATAACTGCTGAGAAATATTGTAGAGAATATAACTTGGGAATACCCGTATTAGGAGGTGGGCGCCTGACTGAAATTGAAATACCCGCATTATAAGGTGGGCGCCTGACATGAAATTAAAATACCCATATTATGAGGCGGGTGTTGTGTCGTTGTAATGTTGTTGATGTCGCTGCAATTATGTAAAAGATAGTTGTGCTGCCGTAACGTCGAGGACGTTGTTGTAATGCTGTAAAAAGTAAATGTTGTGCTGAAGACGTCGTTGTAACGCTGTTGACGTCGTTGTAATGCTGTAAAAAATAATTGTTGTGCTGAAGACGTTGTTGCATAGGCGTGTTGTTGATGACGCCGTTGTATGGGCGCGTTGTTGATGACGTCATTGTAATGCTGTTGATGTCATTGTAATGCTGTAAAAGATAATTGTGTTGCCGTAACGTCGAGGACGTTGTTGTAATGCTGTAAAAAAGTAACTATTGTGCTGAAGACGTCGTTGTAACGCTGTTGACGTCGTTGTAATACTGTTTTGCTATAACAGATAATTGTTGTGCTGAAGATGTCGTTGTATAGTTGTTGACGTCGTTGTAGTGCTGTAAAAATAATTGTTGTGTTGAAGACGCCGTTGCATAGGCGTGTTGTTGATGACGCCGTTGTATGAGCGCGTTGTTGATGACGTCGTTGTATGGGCGTGTTGCTGATGACATCATTGTAATATTGTTGATGTCGTTGTAATGTTGTAAAAGATAGTTGTTCTGCTGAAGACGCAGTTGTATTCCTGTTGACGTCGTTGTAATCATGTTCATGACGTCGTTGTATGGACGTGTTGTATTGAAGACATCATTGTGATGTCGTTGTTGCAAGAATATAATGGTGTTGATGACGTCGTTGTATGGACGTGTTGTGTTGAAGACGTCGTCATATAGTCGTGTTGTGTAGACATAATGCTGATGACGTTGCTGTAATGCGATCTGCTGTAAGATGTAGCTGTTGTGCTGTCATAATGTTGATGATGTTGGTGTAATGCTGTTTGCTGCTGACATCGTTGTAAAGCTGTTGATGTTGTTGTAATGCTGTAAAAGATAATTGTTGCGATGCCGTAACGTCGATGACGTTGTTGTAATGCTGTTTGTTGTAAGAGATAATTGTTGCGCTGAAGACGACGTTGTAATGATGTTGACGTCGTTGTAATGATAATGCTGATGACATCGTTGTAATGTTGTTGATATCATTGTAATGCTGTAAAAAAAAATAGTTGTTGTGCTGCAGTAACGTCGATGATGTTGTTGTAATGATATTTTGCTGTAGAAGATAATTGTCGTGATGCCATAACGTCGATGACGTTGTTGTAATGTTGTTTTGCGATAGAAGATAATTGGCGTGCTGCCATAACGTCGATGACGTTATTGTAATGTTGTCTTGCTGTAGAAGATAATTGTCGTGCTGCCATAACGTCGATGACGTTATTATAATGTTGTTTTGATGTAGAAGATAATTGTCTTTGAAGACGCCGTCGTTGTTGTTGACGCGTCGTTGAGATCTGTAAAAGATAGTCGAATTGATGAAGACGCCGTTGTCGCTGACGCCGTTGAGATGCGTAAAAGATAGTCGAATTCTTTGAAGACGCCGCTTTCGTTGGCGCCGTTGAGATGCGGTAAAGATAGTCGAAGTCTTGAAATGCTTGTCGATGACATTGTTGTAATGTTGTTTGTTGTAAGAGATAGTTGTTGTGTTGCCGTAAAGATAGTTCTTTGCATTGAAGACGCCATTGTAATGTTGTTGACGCCGTCGTTGAGATGCCGCAAAGATAGTTGTCGCTACCAAGACGCCATTGTAATCTTTGTTGACGCCGTTGAGATCTTGTAAAGATAGTTGATGTGTCAAGACGCCATTGTAATGTTGTTGACGCTGCGTTTACGCCGTAAAGATAGTCGTGACGTCCTTGCCGTCAATTTGCTGTAATATGGTTCCACGTTGTGCTGAATCTTCTGTTGATTCAAACTCATGTGGACCGTGAATTGAAATGTCACCCAGACGAAAATACGATGCGACACCCTTGTCGTCGTTTGATGTAAATGATGTTCTTGCCGTCAGTTTGCTGTAATAGATGGTTCCACTTCAGTTTGTTGTGTTTAGGCTCCCTGTGATTTGAAATAACATCATTGTGCAGACATAATAGTCGGGACCCTGTAGGTCAAGATGATGTCTTCATATAAATGCAGAATAAGAACGCAATCCTTGTAGTGAGTTGTGGTGCCGAAATTCTTTGGGGAATTGATCATAATTGATGTGGTTTCCCTGCTTTTTCAACCTGAAGAACCTGTACTCAAAGAAAATTTATGAGTTTGGGGAGGGGCGGTTGATTCGCATTGACTTGGTAGCTTTGGCTCTTGATAGCTGCATGTCCTGCTGATTCGGACCTGTAGCCCTTGTCTGGTTCCCAGTCTTGGCTAACCGTTAATGAAAACATTTGTTGAAAATAATTTGTTTATAAGAAAGTATGTTTATCATTAAAAAAGTTCTTGTCGAACTCTAATGAAAATATTCGTTGAAAATGATTTGCTTATAAGAAAGTATGCATATTAGTAAAAAATCTTGTCAAACTTTAATGAAAATATTTGGTGAAAATAAATTGTGTATAAGAAAATATGCATATTAGTAATAAAAATCTTGTCAAACTCTAATGAAAGTATTTGTTGAAAATAAATTGCTTATAAGAAAGTATGCATATATGTAAATGTCTGTCGAGCAGCGACATGCGGTGAAACAAAGCAAACGTCTTATCCAAAATCCTCTTAGGCTGAAGACTTAGTTTGCCGATGCTTTTCCATGTTTATCGGCGTCCTCCGGCAGTGATCCCTTAAAAATGCCCCAGTTTCCGATATGTGAGAATGACGATCTTTTGAACGGACAACCGAGTCTTGTGTGGGCTGCTTGCATGTCCTATCAAGGTGATTAGAGGGGTGCATTTTGTCATATGTGATATAAAGGAGAGAATATTTCCTAATGGTGGGACCGAAGCCGATTTAGGCCGCCTACGTATCCCCATGAGGGAATCAGGTCATGACGTAGTTCATTACAAGCAAAGGAGATTGTAAGGGTTTTTTTTTTTCCTAAAATGGGACCGAAGCCGATGTGGCCGCCTACGTATCCCGCCGAGGGAATCAGGTCATGACGTAGTTCATGGTTACAAGTAAAAGGAACTTGGGGAAATTTGTGATCTAAAGAAACGGAACCCTTCGTGGGTTCTATGCGTATCCCGCCGAGGGAGCGCAACTTTTACAACATAGAAAAAGTATTACATAGCGTAAAGTGGCCCCGGATAAACTGCGTCCATCTGCTTTTCATCAATCAGTCTCTTCGTACATGATTCTGTATCCACTTGACTGCGAAAGATATATCATTGCCCCAGTAGAAGTCCTGATCGTAGTGTGGTAGCCCAAGAGTACAAATGGCAAACGTCTGTGCCAATGCTTGTAACATCAACCATCTTGATGTTTTGATCCAAACCTGGCTTTGGCTTATGCCCCAGTTCTTCCGGTTGTGAGTCTTCCTCATATCCCTCGAAGTCTTGTTCGTAGTTTGGGACTTTGTTTGCTTGTTTCATTATATGTCACATATTATCGACAAATTTATTAGTTCGCATGATGAAAAAGAAAAGAAAACAAAACAAAACATATTTTAAAATAGCAAAAGCAATGCAGATTTGTCTTTTTAAGCTTTCAAAAAGTAGAGGCAAAACACATTAAATGCGTATATGTGATTCAGGCCTCAATCTGAATCGCATTGTTTCATTAAATTAGCGCTAATACAATTTGGGTAGGCATGATTGAGAATAAAAGATGGGGTGATCCGCCAGTTTTAGCCAACACGAATCAACCTTTTGGGGAAATAAGTTAGGCAAAATAAACCTGCTGAAAAATGAAGAAAACCAAATTAGTATAAGGCGGGTAATTATTGCTTCAAATAACATGCGTAGAGTGTAAGCAAATAGCAAAAAATTGTATGAAAATTAAATGCGCGTCCTAATATGCATGGGGCCTCTCTTATGCCTGAGGTGGGCCTAAACGCCAGAAATGCGAGATTACGACAGATTGATCCAAGCTGTTAAACTGTAATGCTTTTGTTGGAAATGAGACAAAATGAATGTACATTTTCCAATTTCGGCATGTCATGATTAGGCTTGGATTTGTCTATCATTATCATGCTACACGTAATATGCTGATTGGTCGTTGGGTTGCGAGACCCGTTGACAATTTTGGCGGATTTCTTAATTGTGGAGTCGATGCCAAGGATCGACCCACCTAGGGTGTATGCATGCATGACTTAAAATAAATGGTGGTATAGCTCTATCCTAAATTTTCTAAGATTTGGCTGACTAGACTCAAAGTTCCCGAGCGGACTGCTCGAGTGAGAAGGCTACGCGGCCAACCGGATGGTCCGGACGCTCCGCGCATATACCAACTCTCCTAAATATTTGGAATTTTGAAAGAAATTTGCGGGTGCGCAAAACACACCTCGCGTGTAATGTGTGATAGTGTCAATTTTCCAGAGTGGAAGAAATATGAGCGAAATGCCAATTTAAGGAAAGCAGTAAGAGAATATAGTAATTAAAGCAATTATGCATACAAAATTTCAACAGAAAATAATTAAAAATAATAGATCAAATAAGGAGCAATATAAAGCACAATAATGATTAACCTGAACTTGTTATGGTTAAGAACCTGAATTTCCCCAGTGGAGTCGCCATGCTGTCGCGCCCGATTTTCGACCTTGCTCGGGTCAAAGAGCGGAGCGCGGACATGTCTGATGATTCCTGGGTAAATGAATTGAGGTGTCGCCACCTAATTATTTTTACGGTGAATTAGGACACCTAAATATTAAACTAAGTGTTGCAATGTAAACTCCAATTTTAAGGTCTGCGAAACTAGCGAGATTCTAGGTAAGGGTTCTTTATTATCCTAAAGGGAAGGGGTTAGGCATCCTTTAAGATCCGCTAACTTGCGGTTATCCGGTCAAACTCAGGTTAATATTATACTAAGAAAAATGCATGTTTACAATATATAAAGTTAAACAAAAGTTTTGCAAATATTTAATAAAAGAATGCATTTTTTTGTACAAGTATGCATTTGTACGGTATTTAAAGAGAAATACATGTAAAGTTGAAAAGCATGCATTCTTAACAATTGATAGTAAAGACAAATTATTTATAATGCCAAAGAATAAAATCTTTTGGAAATCATTGAGTTGCAAATTAAAAGATAAACTTATTTGGTACGATAAATAAAGCAAATAAAAGATGACAAAAGTTGTTTTGAAAATCTTGAATACGCGTGACGAGCCTAAAATAAATAACTAGCGGAGGATTTCTAAGTTTGAATTAACCGAGCCTATGAATAGATAAACTAGCGACAGGTTTCAAGTCTTAAACTACCCTACGAATTAATCCTAGGTTTGCCTATTCTAAGCATTTCAATAATTACATAAATGCGATAAATAATATTACAATACAAAGCGGGATAAAAGCTGAATTAAAGAAAGAAATAAAATAAATAAACTCCGAGGAATATTTGTCTTTATTTACTTTAATCCCTGCAAGCTGTCAAGAACAAACGGTTAGAAACAGTTAAATACGAATAACTTCATATCCGTATTCAAAACAGTGAATGTTTTGATCACGGAGGGCTCAGACTTAAATTTTGAAAAGAACATTCCAATCACGTCGTGGCTGCAAACATATGACTAATGTGGTTTATTTTGATTGTCTCGCCTACTAAACGTGTTGGTCTCTCGGGTGAAATAGAAAAGATCACTATAATCACGTCGTGGCTGCGAATATATAACTTGTTGGTTATTTTAGTCACCTCGCCACTAAACATGTTGATCTCGGATGAAATAAAAAGGTTTAAGTCTTCATCATTGCCCAGAAGTTATATTTCCGTCTTTACGACTGTGGAGGCCTCAAAATCGACGGATATTTTTCATCGGCCAGTGTAGTATCGTGTTCCAATCAGTAAAATCAAAATGAAACAAGAAGCGATGGCGGCAAGCGTGAAAACAAGAAATGTAAAATAGTTTCCGAAAATGACGCGGTGTTTTAGTTTAAAAGCAAGAAAAGCGATAAAATATCATTGCTTGATACTTAAAAGCGATCTTTGAAAAACAGAGGAATGAAACGAAGAAAAGCGCGGCCTCGAATTCAATTTCGTCGGTCTTAATGCAATATTAATAAAACAATAAAACAAGAAAAGCAACGAGCAATGAGCGATTAAAGTATCCTACCCAGTTACGAAATTTGAAATATTCAAATCGGGTCGACCCGACCGGATCGATGATTCAAACTCGAAATAAGATTTCAAAGACCAATTTCAGATAACCAAGAACAAGAAATGAAATGCAAGAATTCTAAAAAATATCCGAATCGGGTCGACCCGACCCGGGTAAGTGACCCGACCCGAATCAGGTGTCAAAAATCCGAAATCAAATATTCACCAAATTCAGATAACCAACATACAGAAACATGAAATGCAAGAATTCTGGAAATAACGCCCAAACCGGGTCGACCCGACCCGAATCAGTGATCCAAAATCCGAAATCAAATATTCACCAAATTCAGATAACCAACATACAGAAATATAAAATGCAAGAATTCTGGAAATAATACCCGAACCGGGTCAGTGACCCGACCCGAATCAGTGATGCAACCCGAAATCGAATAATTTCACCAATTTCAGATAACCAACATATAGAAGTATGAAATGCAAGAATTCTGAAAATAATACCCGAACCGGGTCGACCCGATTCGGGTCAGTGACCCGACCCGACTCAGGTGTCAAAAATCCGAGAATCAAAAGTGGAGAACAAACCTTTTCGAACTCAATTCTTGAACAACAAGGGAGGAAAAAATGCTTGAAATCAAGAACACAACCAAAAATCTTTCATGTGCCAATCGGACCTCCGAAATTTTTCGGCTTTCTTTTCTTTTTCCCCTTTTTTCTCCCCTTTCTTTCGAAGAACACAAGGGGTATTTATAGCCCCATTTTTCCAAAAACCGAGCTCAAATTCGAAATAAAGGGCCAAAACAATGATTTTGGAACGGGGTTTTTTAGGGGTGTGGGTTGGTGGTGTCAGGCGGCGGTGTTGGCGAGTGGTGGTGTCAGGTGTAGGGTGCGACGACGTCGGGGGGTAGGGGTGTAGGGTGCGGCGATTGGGGATAGGAGTGTAGGGGTGCGGCGTCGGTTTAGGGGGGGTAGGGTTTAGGTTTTTCTCTTCTTCTTTTTGGTTTTTTGGGTTCCGTTTTTGGGTTTAAAGGGGTAAGGGAAATGGGTCGGGTAGGTTGGGTCGGTTCGGGTGTGGGTGAAATGGTGAAATTTGGTCTGGTTGGGCCAGCGGGTTAGTGGGTATTGGGCTTTGGGGGAATTAAAAAGTTTGTTGGGCTTGGGAGTTTTGGGTTGTGGGAATTGGGTTGTGGTTTTGGCTAATGGCCAGGTTGGGCCTGGGAGTGGGCGTTGGGCTTTGGTTGTGGGTTGTGGGAATTGGGGGAAATAAAGGGGAAGGGAAATGGGTTTTTGGGCTTTGGTGAATTTTGTTTTGGTAGAATTTGTATTGGGTTGGGAAAATGAAATGGGTTAGAAATTGTTTTGGGTTTAAAAAATATAAAAGGGGGTTTAATATTAAAACATATTTATATATTTTTTTTTGTAAAAGATGTGAATTATTTAAAATAACGTAAAGATGTGATAATAATAAAAATATAATATTTGCGAAATGTTTAATGCTTAAAATAAAAAATGTAAATGCGATGCAATTTTGCGAGTATAAAATAACGTAGAATTTTTTGGATAAAACTTATGATTATGATAAAGAATGCAAATGACAGTAAAAACGCGGATAATAATAATAATAAGATATATGCACATATATGCCTATATTTAAAAATTGTTTTAAAAGTGTCAAAATATTAAAAATTATGAATAAAATCATAATAGATGGGACAAAATTGGGTGTCAACAAGAGAAACTGTGGCTTTGAAGACAGCCGATGATGGGTCCTGCGAATGCACGGAAGCATGAGACAGGGAAGACGATCCGCCAATATGAAGGGGAGCATCAGACGCTTTATGCAGCCGTCTGCTCGTTATCAATTGTGGTCCCTAGATGGCTAGCAGAAAACATAAATATTAATAGCCAATGCGAATGTGTTTTAGCCAGCTAAGTAGTAATCCTCGATTTTCTCATCTTTCTCAACAGGAGCAGGAACTCCGAGTCTATGGGGGCCTTCCTCACTATAATCTCAAATGACAACCCCTTCACTTCGTCGGGGTTGCTTGGGCACTGGTTTCATGGGTGATGGGGACTCGGTGTCAAAAGTGGTCTTCAAATCAACAAACTCTGGAGGAGATGGAGTTGCTGAAAGATACATAAGAGATGTTAGCCGAAAATTCACAAGAACATCTAGCCGACAAATATGTAGAATACAATTTACCTTTTCCCTTCGTCTGTCGTAACTTGACAGAAGACCTTGAGGCAACAGGCCTAGCCGATTTAGAGGAAGCAGTTTTCAGAGTGGCTTCTTTTGGCCTCGGTTTAGAGGTTTTCGGGTTCTCCTCTTTTCTCGACAGAATCAGCCGATCACAATAGACATCTAAAGGAGATTGAAAAAACTTCTCCTTAGTCGTATCCCAACAATCATCCAAAGCGACGGTAGTATTCGCTCTCAGGGGAAACGGCAGCCAGTCAAACAGGGAGAGCTTGTCAAGATTATGATCGGCTAACTTCTTTGCGTGTTCTGCATCAAGAATACATCGTTGGGTTGAACTGACAATACTGCGGTGGGGCCACGACACGTGCTGAGTAAGGTCGAATTGCCTTGCTACAAAGTTTGTCTGATATGGCTCCGCGGTCAATTTATTATTCCTAGAAGTGGGATTCAAACCACCTAATAAGTCTCTGGCTGTGAGAATCCGCCCCCATATGAGAACCATAGTCCTCCATTGGAATAAAGTAAGGTCCTCATCGGCTACTTGACGGACCCAATCAGGGGTGGCCCATCTCTCTAGGACCGATTGTCACTCTGTGTAATGGTCTCTAGACAGACCATGCATGGTGGAGACTGCGGCAAAAACATCCTGGGGCACAAGGGGTGTTCTCCGAAGAGTATCGGCTAATACTGGCAGGTTTAACGGAAAGCGGCGGTCATCACATTTATCGAGGATAAACTCAGAAAAATAGAGGGTGATCCACAATTGAAAGAACCACAAGGGACTGGCTAAGGTGTCCAAGTTTCTGGAATTCCTTAACCTCGCCTAGGCATCACCCAGAGCCATGTAAAGATAGGTCAAAAAGAGAGATGCCCAACTGACATCCCTCCCCGAAACGGCTAACGCCGCATAAATTTCCAGCTCTTTCACAACTGCACAAGATCCCGTACAGACAAAATATCGGCTAAACCAAAAAAGCAGAAAAGCATAATGCTCGGCATCATCGAAGGGAAGAGGGGATATGCGGCGGTTGTTGGTTATAAACTGGTCGTAGCCTGAAGAAGTCTTTGAAACTTTGATGCCTAAATCGGCAACATCTATATCGCTTAGGACAGACGCCTCGGCTCCCGGAATCGAAAGGCCAAGTATCGTTGTCACATCAAGCAATGTGGGGGTTATCATTCCCCAAGGGAAAACAAAGGCATTGGCATCGGTCGACCAGTAACTAAGAAAGGCATATATAAGACCGATGTTGCAGGAGGAGTTAAACTCCGATAGCACAATGGCGTCGTAGAGATCTGTGCACCTTTATTCGACTTCTTTGGCCGACTGCACTAGGTCCAACCAAACAGAATTGTTGACGATATTGGTCGGCCAGGTACGCAGACTAGCCGGACAACGGTCGCCGGTGAACCAGTCACAGGTAATCGGAAGGTCGTAGTTCGCCGGGCTTAAGTTCTGAGAAAGAATGAGGTCACCTTGTTCAGATGTACCAAAAGGGGCGAGAACCAGTTGTTCATCTATGAAGGCAAAAGTGGGGATTAGGTCATTAGCAGCCAAACCGGTGCTATCCGATCCCAGAGAGAGAAGAAGAAGATGAAGACATGGTTTTTTTTTTCTGATGAAGAAATAGGGTTTTCTGAAGAAGGCGAGAAATTTGGGAATGACCGAGAAGATTGAATGAGAAACCTTTTTGTTGGGGGATGTATCTCCTAAGTATTTCTTGGAGATATGATTGACACTCTGTTGAGAGTCTTTTCGTCCCAAACGTGCGACTAAAAATTCGTCAGAAATTAGTTGTGGAAGCCGAGACATTTTATGTGGAAGGAAAAAAGAACTTTTAAAGATCATCATTGCATGCATTTAAGGCAAAAGTGATTGAAATGACACCTACGGCTGCCACACGAAACGACGACCATTTTGGAATACATCAACTCGACAGCCGCACTCGAGCTAATGTAGGGGGCAATTGTTAACACTAAAAAATATTTAGTCAAATCAAGTGACAGTCGAAGGTGGAAAAGGATTCTAAATTGGTGACTGAGCGGAATCATAGCCGAATCCGTTAGTCCCTACCCTTGGCTAGAAAAGCATCATTGGCTATTATAGTTGTCTGGCCGAGTCATAATTCCGAGGAACGGTTGAGACCCACACATACTCAGACGTCTCGAAGACCAAGTCAAAAGACCTTCTAGAAAAGGTAGCAACCAGCAACAACCTGAAGGGAGTGCCGTCAATCGTGCTAGGGGTCCATGCGAAAAAATCGGCACCACCTCCTCATAGTTGGCTAGTGGATTTCGTGGGTAGTTCGATGGCTAACATAGGGGGTCACGTTTATATTTCTTGTACTATAAATGTAAAATCACTTGTACAGAATACACACACAATCAATCAAAAATCAGATTCTTATTTATTTTCATTCTACATTTATCGCCTTTATTTGCACTCTAGTTGTATTTATGTTTCTTACCACTTATTTTACTCACTCACCATCCTAACGCTTTCTGAAGTAGTTGGAGAACTCATTGCTGGAAGTTAGAGTTCCGCTTCCGGCCCAAATCGCTTAGTTAAGGAATTAATTTGTCATTCGATTTCGTCATCCGATAAAACGGCAAACACTTGGGAGGGAAACAAATTCCAAGTTGCCAGATAAAAATATGAGTTGACCTTAGATTAAATCTATTATTTTTTATAGGTACACGTGAGATCAGTTGAAAAAAAAATGCATTTTATAGTATTTGAGATCCAAGTATATTTAATAAACTATGCTATTAATCCTAAAATAATAATCAATTAACTATTTAAAGGATGTTGCTATTCAATTTTATGACACCTCCAGTTTTTTAATTTGAGAATGCATACAAATATTTTAATAAAGTGAAGTATGTTATGCTTAATAGAATAGTTGAGCAATCATATTCAAATTACAAAATGCTATGAATGAATTCTAACAAGCATTATCCAAGAAAAAAGATTTAATCATGATAACTTATTACTTCTATTAATTAGAGCATTTAATGTGAATTATTTACATATTATATCTTTCATCTTTTGGCATATGCATTTGAGTAAATATTAAAAGCAAAGTACATTAATTTTTTCCTAAATCAGTGTAAATAGTATTTTTGTTAGTGCATAGCACCAAGTTACCTAATAATATTAGATACAAATAAATTAAGAATCTATCATTCATACAATTAAATCCTAACATGAGAATGCATACGATAAAATTGAGTACAATTTTCTTTAACAAGTTGAAGTATAAGATACTACTTAATAGAATATTTGAATAAAGGGGCAGCCCGGTGCACTAAGTTCTTGCTATGTGTGGGGTCCAGAAAAAGTCGGACCACAAGAATCTATTATACGTAGTTTTACCCTACACTTCTATACGAGGTTGTTTTCATATCTTGAACTCGTGACCTGATCACATCATATTCAAATTACATAATGCTGGGAACGGATTTTCACATGCATCATCCTAGGAAAAGGGATCTAAAATCATGACAACTCACTTATTACTTCTAAAAAATATAGCATTTCATGTGAATCATTTATTACACTATATATTTCATCTCTTGACACATGCAATTGAGTAAAATTAAAAGAAAATACACAAGATTCCTTTAAAGAAGAGTATTTTCTATTAATGAATAGCCCCATGTTATAACATATCGTATATAAATAAATTGACAATCTGTAATTTCATACGATATTGAATCCTAACTAGCTAACTTGAGAATGCATACAATAAATTTGTGTACAATTTTCTTTAACACAATGAATTATGTAATGCCTAATAGATTATATGAGTAGGCATATTTAAATTACAAAATGTTATATATGAATTCTCACATGCATCAACCGAGAAAGAAGGATCGATCTACAATCATGATCTCATTTCTTTTATTAAATGGTGCATTTCATGTGAAGTTTCTTATGAGCCGAGGGTCTACCGTAAACCTCTCTATTCCACAAAAATAGAGATAAGGTATGCATATATCTTACACTCTCCAAACCTCATTTATGAAAATATACTAGATATGTTGTTGTTGTCGTTTTGCATTTCATGTGAATTATTTATCACATCATATCTTCTATCTTTTGACACATGCACATGAGTAAAATTAGACGGAAAATACACAAAGATCTTTTAAATTAGTTTTTAGAGTATTCATTTTAAGTTTGCGAAGTCCTATAACTTCTTGAACTTGTATGAAGTGAAATTCTCATTTTATTACCACTTTATATGTTGATGTGGCACGAGAAAGTGTATCAACTTAACTTGAAGCACGTGAGGGGCAAAAAGGACACCAAACAAATTTAGTATGTCATCCAAATTGATTTTGATCCCAAATTTTAAGAATTTACCTCACTCAAACTTGTAGAGCCTCATTCAACAGAAATACATGTCTCAAGGTTATTGGCACTTTAGCATATACAGGCGTTTGCGTTACATTGAATTTCAACACCACCTCCAACATATAATTTAATCACTTTCTTTTTGGATCGTTTTTCTTGTATTTTAGACACCAAATGATAAGAAACAAAAATAAGTACTACTTAACAACATCTCACTTTATTATGTACTATATTCAGAAGATGGAAAATGTTTCATTCATTCGTATCTATTTTGCATAGGAAGTGAGAAGTTTATCTCTTACCTCTCTAATATGAGCCGCCTATAAACATAATTTATTAGTGAAGAACTGAAGATTATATCTTTACTAGATGGGCGACTGATGTATTTTCCTTTTTGCTACTAAAGTAACTACTTTAAAAAACTTCTATTTAATAATATTGTATCCAATACAAGTTTTTTTCTGAGCATCTAATAAGAAAGTGCAAACAAAGACATAAGATACTTTTAGAGTTCATTCACATTGAAATCACAAAGCATTCCCTAAATGTCACAATTCTCAATTACAATATGAACATCATTTGTCCTCGAGCGAAATAGAAATTGTTTCACATCATCTATCATCTCTGGTGCGTGATAAGAAAGAACTGTAGTAGTACTTGATGTGATTTGTGATGGAACTACAATTACCAAAAGTCAAGGCTAAAACGACAAATTTGAGTGAGATAATAGCAAAGTCAGGTTATACATACATGTTATCTATAAAACTGATGACCAGTTGATCCAACTTGAACATCAACGAACTCATGCCTAGTCAAATGCATTTGAAGATGCATATTCAGCTCCTGTACAAGAACTTACTTCTAATGAATAGTGCGCTAATCCAACCTAATAGATAGTAGCATTTATTTTCTTAAAAGCTGCCATTTGAACTATTGTATGTAATAGTTGGAGAAAAACTCACCCAATTTGTATAGTTCCCAATGGATATGGAGCTGCGAAACCAAGCAAAAACCAACAGAAGAACTGCGACTGTGACCCATAAGTTTCACAAGTTTAAAAGAAAAGGAAACCCGGTGCACAAGGTATCCCGCGTTAGCAAGATCCAGGAAAGGGCCGAATGAAAAAACTATAAAGAAGACGAAAAGTTTAATCTTTCTTTTATCTTCACAGTGGTTGCAGGATACACTCCTTCTGGTCTCTCACATGATCAACTTGAAGTATAGAAATGAGATGCAAAGAAATCACCATGTTGACATTATACGCATTAGTGTGAAAAGGAGACTGAAAAGGGAGATATATATATATAGTAGTTCTACTCCAAATAAACCACAATGCCAAGGTGCTGGAGAAGTGAAATTACATCAACTTACACAGGAAAGCACTAAAAAAATGAACAGATGAAAGAGAGAAAATTAGAGAGGACACACAAATAGTTGAAGTTGCAATTCTCATATTGATAATTTCTCAACATGATATACTGCCTTGCAAAGTAGTAAAATATTTACTTCTCTCAACAGACAATTTAGATAATATGGAACAGATAATTGATTTTTTTAGCTTCATGAAAAGTCAAGAGTTTATGCTGGAGCTAATCTTATATTGTATTTTTCTTGTATCCTGTGGATGTCTATCAATGAAATGCAAATAGACATGGTTATCTCAAGAGGTTATTAGTACTTACCAGTATTTCCTTTTGAGTGATTTTAAGTAGTTCCACTGGATGCTTATACATGCATTTTTTCTGCCAAAGCTGTAGTGGTACAACCTGGCTCTCTTGGGAGGTTGACAATCTCAAGAAATTTTTTCTTCATTCACATAATTGATTTATGCAACCAATGTGAACAATTCTCTGCTAACAACTGAATGTATACCAACAACACAAAAGACTCATCTCTAAACAAGGACCATTTTCGGCTTTTTTTTCCTCAACAATTTAACAATTCATGTACGACATCAATATAAATAAGTCTTGATCTTAATTATCTTTGTTTCATGAAAGCCAAAAGTAATTGCAAAATGGACTTTGTTAACCTGCAAATATTTTTTATAAGAAACAGGGCACGATGTTTCAGATCCACTTGATAGTTTCCCCGGACCTTCTCCTTCATTTTCTTGAGGTCCTTGGCCTGTGATTGGAAATCAGGGAACGAAATTGTTAGTGTTGGAAATTAGCCTTTGGCGGGAGTTGCGACCGACCAACTTTAACGGCTTAAACACTAGTGTTACGTATGTTGGAGAATCCGGTTCTTCACACATGCATGATCTACTAAGTACGTAGATAACCGTAGGGCCAAGAATCGTCAAATTTCATTGAGAAATGAAAGAGATATTGGTTCACGAAGTGAGGTGTTTGAAGCATGGAAAAGTGTGGTATTGTGTTCAATTCTCCCTCATCGGTAGAGGAAGAAAGAATTGTTGTGTATATAAGACTCGAAATTGGTTTGGGACCCCAAGGGGTATCCCATGTGTTTAAAGGAGGGAGGACCTAGATGTGCTTCGGTTCGAGGAAAGACCACACGCGCGCCGCCGCCGCCCGGTCCGATTCTCGTGTTGTCGTGATATTATCTTTTTGGGCCAGAAAACTTTGCCAGAAGTACAGTTTGATCCCAGAAGTTTCAGATGTACAGTTTGGTCCCTGAAGTTTCCAGAAAGTCAGAATTTGGACAGTCAAAGCAGAAACGCCAAGCACTCAATTCAGCCATTTATTTTGGCTGAATTACTCCTCCTATAAATGGCCAATCCGTTGGTCTTTCACCATTTATGTTGGTGACTTTACTATCTCCATAATGGCCATTATTTGGCTGTTATGGAGGCAGTTTTCAGTCCCTCCCTCACCTATATAAACACCCCCTTACACCATTGTTGAGAACTAACACTAAGACTCACACATACACGAAAATACAGAAGCTTACACAAGCAGAAAACTCTTCTTCCTACAACTTCCAAGCATCATTTCGTTACTCAATATTCTTCACGGTAGCATTTGAGTTTCCTTTGCTCAATTGTTCCATTGTTGTTTTATCTTAGGAGACAAATTGTCCAGGACGTATAAAGGATACATACGGGGCAATATTGTCTTAAGGACAGAGTGCCACACTCGACTCAGCAAAAACAGTTTTTCAGTTTTTCTTGTTCAACAATTGTAATTTCAGATTTCTAGTTGAATTATTGAATCTTTGTTTATCCTTTCGAATACTTGTAATAGTAATATATTTTTCGTACTGCATTATAAAGTACAATAGAGTAAAAACTCCCAACAACTTAAGACAATATTGTATTGTATTACTATTAGTGTTCGAAAGATGTCGGTCAAATGTTGTGTGACCAAATCTGGATATGGCAATGATTTTCTGGTAGAAGAGATTGATGATGATGAACGTGTTCATGGTGTCACCACTACCAAGACTGGTGGGAACAATCGCTCTCGAGAGCCTGAGGATGTCAACTGGGACAAGAGGAGAAGACTGAAGATGTTATTCTATCTTGTAGCAGAAGGCCTATATCTGTCCCAGACAAAAGATCTGAATAATGGTGAGAAGGAAATGGACACTCAGTCTGATGAAGTGACTGAAGTGAGCCAGAATCCAAAATTGGGATAAGTATTTTTCTTACTTGTCAAGAATAAAGATTAAATGATAAGTATTTTTCTTACTTGTCAAGAATAAAGATTAAATGATGTCTGATTAAAAATGGATTAAAGTAAGGAGGAATATGAAAATAATTTATATTCCTTACGCTTTAACAAATCAGAAGTTTAATCTCATCTTTTTTTCCGTTTAAAGATTGGATTTTGTAAACGACTTAAAAAAGATCCGTTATTTTAAATGTAATTATTAAAGTGTGTAAAGTATGTTCGCACATACGAGGGAGAAAGATCCACTGACTGTGCGAAAACTGTTACCACACTTAAGTAAGCGCCAAGAATTATCTGGGCACCAATCATAACGGAAGAAGTCTAAAAGTTAATGACGTTGAGCATGTCATATTATTTGGCAGAAGATCCTTCATAGGATGATATTGGACACTCAGTCATACAAAGCCTCCGGGCGACTGGAGTGGGCCAAAATTCCTTTGATAGGATGATATTGGACACTCAGTCATACAAAGCCTCCGGGCGATTGGAGTGGGCCAAAATTCACTGATATGATGATATTGGACACTCAGTCATATAAAGCCTCCGGGCGACTGGAGTGGGGCCAGAATTCATTTCATAGGAAAACGTAATGGACACCTAGCAAGGTGGGCTAGAGTTTCCAGGTCTGAAATAATCTGAAGGCCTAAAGAAAGGCAGAAAAGAAATTAGACACTCAGTCTACAAAGCAACTGCAGTGGGCCAGAGTATCCAGATCACATATGATCCGGTTACGCCCTAACCACGGGCAAGAGGTTGTTCATGTGAAGAAACACCATCTCTAAAGTAGAAGGGGTTGAAGAGGTTGTCCTCAATAGGACTTCAGGGAATGGGATCACTCTAAGATGAGGTGATCAATGTCCCAAACTTGGTTAAAGGGACGATGTTGGTCAAGCTGGTTTGAGACTAGTCCAACAGGTCTGTAATAACTAAGAATGGTACAGTATGTCTGTAGCCATATGAATGATATATTTGTAATCCGTGCATCTATGCCATCATAGATTAAGACACGTTAAATAATAAGTCATTCAAAAGCTAATGATATTGAGATTGTTGTCTTCTGTCGACATAAACCCTCAAAATAAATGTGAGGTAGATGAAGAGGCAAAATCACCTTTCCAAATTTCGTCAAGGGAATAGCGAAAGAAGCACCGCTCCTCTAGAACTTAGTCACACCTACTTGGGTGATTTAAAGTTCATACAAAATAGAGGGATGAGACAAGTACTTTGTGACCTTCATTGATGATGGTACAACGTATGTAATCCGTTATTTGTTGAAAAGCAAAGATGAAGTTGTTGAAGCGGATAAGCGTTACAAAGCAGAAGTTGAAAATCAACTAAGCCTACGGATTGAGAAATTCGTAGTGATAGAGGGGGAAAATTTGAAGCATCGTTCATTAAACGACTGTTCATTACTCACCTCAGTCCAACGGTGTTAGCCAAGCGCAAACCCGTATGCCCAACTTATGTGGGGCAAGGCGATCCTTACCGCTAATGTGATTCTCAACAGAACTCTGCATAAGGATAAGGATAACCCTTCGTGTGAGACATGGAAATGATCTCACATACAAATGTTGTGATGTGAGGTGGTTTCGTACCTAAAGTTGTAGATTGCATATCCACTAGATCTGCAAATAACAGTAGTGTTTATCGCCTCTTGGCGTCAAAGAATGCTGAATTCATTGAAGATAACTTTTCTTGAAATAGGAAAAAGGAGTAATTGCTCAAGGTTAACAAGAACCCGCGAAGGCCTGACTGTCAGGAACTAGACGTTCCGTATCTACAGGACTCGAAAGTTGCTGGCTATCCGGAACGTAATATTTCAGATCTGCAGAACTCGGGAATTCTAGATGTTGAACCGAGACGGAGCAAAGAAAGGGACAAAGACTTGTTCCAGTCCTTCTAGCTTGTATGGTTGAGAATGAACCATGGACAATTAACAAATAATTGTCATCTCCAAAAGCGCTGCTTTGGAAAGAAGCTACAAAGAAAGAAATAGTTTTCCTCATATAGAACCATACTTGCGTAATGGTTGATCTTCCTCCGGGAAAAGAACATTTGGGTTGTGAAAAAGGATACTCAAAAGTGAGTACAAAGTAGATGGATCTACTGACGAGTTCAACTCCTCAGCTACTTGTACATGTGCTCCCCTGGGAGTAGCTTAACATCTAGGGCCATTGCAGTCTTGCGTGGCATGGATGTTGAAACAACCTTCCCAACCGGAGAGTTGGAAGAAGAGAATCGGAGTTAGTTGCTGGACTGTTGGGCTTCTTCCTGAACTTTCATTTTGGTCTCTAAAATGTTTACATTTTGGTCCTGAAAGTTTCAGATAAAACAGAAACAATGAATCTGACCGCAGAAACATTGACTCTGAAGTTAGAAAGCCAACAGTTGGAGAATCAACTGTCTGAAAGTAAAAGTCGTATTGAAACAAAGTCTAGATATGAAATATATGGTTATCACATATGGCATCTTAGGAATTAGATTTCTAAGACATCTAACGGACTGGTCGATAGTTCACAGTCTCGTTGAAGCCACCAAAGGATATGAATCATAGAACTGATTGGAATCATGGTGCACCCATAGATAAGGAGCGATATGCACAGGTCATGTGTAGTTAAATGTATTGTACACACTACAACCGACCTGGTATCGTCCTACAAACAGATCAGTTGAACTAAGTTTCACTGATGATCTTAATACATGATCAATAGAAGGCGTTAAGTCGGATATGACGATATCTGAATTATTCGTTTATCTTCAGATTATAGTATTCTGGATATCCAGCGGTTCTGGGAGAACACAGTGATGCAAACCGAATATCAGATCTGGAGAACACCAAAGCCACAAGTAAATGTGTATGGTGGGTCTTGGAAAATCCTCTAAGCAAACTTGCATCGACCGATTCATGATGGTATCGGAGTTTATCGCTTTATACAAAGCATGAAAGAAGTTGAGTAACTTCACGACTCATTAGAGGACGTCCTATATTGGGAGAAACCCGTGTCTTCAGCAGTTATATATTGTGGCTAGCCGGTCGGCTTCAGGAAGGACACGGATGACGGCGTCTAGACATATCTGTCAGGATCTGTCGGAGACATAAGACCGTATGGCAGTTGATCATCACGGGTGTCACTTCCTTATTTACTAACTAAGGGACAACCCGAAGATCAAGTGTTCTGCCTGTCTAGGGGAATGGGCTTAAAACCCAAAATATACGGACCAATACAGTGGTAACCCAACCTTACTAACTGGAGATCCCAGTAATTTGGTTCAATGGGAAAACTAAGTTGTAAAGGTTCAGTTGATCGCTTCAGTGGAAGCATGAGCACTTCGGATAGTGATTTACGAAAAGAAACACCAAATCCAAAGTCGTTCCCGCGATAGACGTTAAGTGCTATCTGCAAGATGGGTAAAGGTTAAGTTTTCAAAACTCAGAATGATCCTCAACAAGTTGAGGTTAGGTCTTTGGGAAACTTTTAATGGTTCCTAACACTTGTGAAGTGGGTATAGCAGGATACCTTGTAGGAGACCACCTATTTAAGTGCGAGGACGGGCCGCCTCAAATGAACGCACTTAAGAATCCAACACGTTGTCCATGGCCAAAACGGACAAAACATTACGAAGAAGAGAGTAAGGGAATTTGTTGTGTTGGTACCATTGACTTGGCTCACACTAAACACTGACGGTTCAAGACATCACGTTCACCGCGCAGTAAGTAAGTCCGATGGTATTTAACTATGGAAGGTTCAAAGCTGAAGCTACCTCTCCTTATGTAACATCGGTCCGCTGAAATATTGCTGGAAATGAAAAGACACCATGTGAGTACGCCAAAATCTCTTTCAAGAGGGGATTGTTGGAAATTAGCCTTTGGCGGGAGTTGTGACTGACCAACTTTAACGGCTTAAACACTAGTGTTACGTATGTTGGAGAATCCGGTTCTTCACACATGCATGATCTACTAAGTACGTAGATAACCGTAGGGCCAAGAATCGTCAAATTTCATTGAGAAATGAAAGAGATATTGGTTCACGAAGTGAGGTGTTTGAAGCATAGAAAAGTGTGGTATTGTGTTCAATTCTCCCTCATCGGTAGAGGAAGAAAGAATTGTTGTGTATATAAGACTCGAAATTGGTTTGGGACCCCAAGGGGTATCCCATGTGTTTAAAGGAGGGAGGACCTAGATGTGCTTCGGTTCGAGGAAAGACCACACGCACGCCGCCGCCGCACGCCCGGTGCGGTTCTCGGGTTCTCGTGTTCTCGTGGGTCTTCTGATATTATATTTTTGGGCCAGAAAACTTTGCCAGAAGTACAGTTTGATCCCAGAAGTTTCAGATGTATAGTTTGGTCCCTGAAGTTTCCAGAAAGTCAGAATTTGGACAGTCAAAGCAGAAACGCCAAGCACTCAATTCAGCCATTTATTTTGGCTGAATTACTCCTCCTATAAATGGCCAATCCGTTGGTCTTTCACAATTTATGTTGGTGACTTTACTATCTCCATAATGGCCATTATTTGGTCAAGTATGGAGGCGCTTTTAGTCCCTCCTCACCTATATAAACACCCCTTACACCATTGTTGAGAACTAACACTAAGACTCACACATACACTAAAAATACGTAAGCTTACACAAGCGTAAAACTCTTCTTCCTACAACTTCCAAGCATCATTTCGTTACTCAATATTCTTCACGGTAGCATTTGAGTTTCCTTTGCTCAATTGTTCCATTGCTGTTTTATCTTGGGAGACAAATTGTCCAGGACGTATAAAGGATACATACGGGGCAATATTGTCTTAAGGACAGAGTGCCACACTCGACTCAGCAAAAACAGTTTTCCAGTTTTTCTTGTTCAACAATTGTAATTTCAGATTTCTAGTTGAATTATTGAATCTTTGTTTATCCTTTCGAATACTTGTAATAGTAATATACTTTTCGTACTGCATTATAAAGTACAATAGAGTAAAAACTCCCAACATTTAGCTCTATGATGTGTAGCAGACTCCATTATGAGAAAATACATAAGTTAAACCTACACAAAGTTATTCACAACTTATCGACTTAACTTAGCCAAAAGTGAGTCAGTTGACGTTGTCTAAAATCATGAAGTTAAAAGATGCAGCAATCGAGAAGTAATAGAACCTTTCAGTTTTTGTATGTTCAGAAGGAATTACATGCTCGAATAATTATGTGATATTATCTCTCAATATTAGCGAATATTCTCCGAATATTCACAGTATATTTTGTAATTATGATAGATGTATATTTAAGGTAACTTAGAATTCTTATTGTATTAGGAATCAACCATTTAAGGTAAGTTATGATTCTTATTGTATTAGGAATCAACCTCTGTACAACTATATATATTGTGATTAATGAAAGGAATCCATAAGGGGGATTATTCCAAACTTACATGGTATCAAAGCCAGACTCATTCCAATTCTTTGTTCACCGATGTTGGGCCCCCAAATTATATTATCCACGCTCCAGTTAACAAGGTCTGGCGTTCGGGGAGTGTTAAGCGTCCCACATCGGATATGGAATGGGAACATGATCTCCTTATATGGACTTGAACAATCCTCACCCTACAAGTTAACTTTTGGGGTTGAGGAATTTAATGATTTAACCAAGCAGAACACTTGGGATTTGGTACCTAGACCGGACGGTGTGAATGTTATCCGGTGTATGTGGCTATTTCGTCATAAGTACAGAGACAGTGGTGACTTGGAGCGGTATAAGGCATGACTAGTTGCTAATGGCACTAATCAACAGGAGGGTATTGATTGTGGTGAGACATTCAGTCTGGTTGTTAAACCGGCCACTATTCGGACTGTTCTCAGTATTGCTATGGGCATGCATTGGCCGATTCATCAGCTTGATGTCAAGAATGCATTTCTTCATGGGGATTTGAAAGAAACTGTGTACATGCATCAGCCCCCTGGCTTTGTTCATCCAGCAGTCCCGCAGTTTGTATGTCGTCTCAGGAAGTCATTGTATGGCTTGAAACAGACACCCCGCGCTTGGTATGATCATTTTACCAGGTATCTTATGCAGATCGGTTTTATATGTAGCAGGTGTGATTACTCTCTCTTCACTTTTCATCGAGGTAGCAGCATGACTTATTTGCTATTATATGTGGATGACATAGTTCTTACTGCCTCATCTGACGGTTTGAAGAATGAAATCATTGCTCTACTCAAAACTGAATTTGCTATGACTGACTTGGGCAAGCTGAGTTATTTCTTAGGTATATCAGTGACCAGATCTGCAGCTACTATGTTTTTGTGTCAGCGTAAGTATGCAGAAGAGATAGTGTACACGGCTAAGATGGCAAATTGTAAAATTATGCCAACTCCGGTTGACTCGAAATCCAAGTTCAGTGCCAATGACGGTGCGCCAGTTTCTGATCCCACTCTATCGGAGTCTTGCAGGTGCCCTTCAGTATCTTACATTCACTAGGCCTGATATTGCATATGTCGTTCAGCAGGTGTGTCTGTTTATGCACGACCCTCGAGAGTCCCATTTTGCAGCCCTCAAACGTATTATCAGATACGTTAAGGGCACACTGGACTTTGGACTACATCTCTACCCCTCTGCCCCAACCAAGTTACTCTCCTACACGGATGCAGATTTGGCAGGATGCTCAGACACACGTCGCTTCACCTCAGGCTACTGTGTATTTCTTGGGGATAACGTTATTTCATGGTCCGCCAAGCGGCAGGCCACGCTATCCCGTTCGAGTGTTGAAGCAGAGTATCGCGGAGTTGCTAATGTCATTGCTGAGCTCTGTTGGCTCCGAAATCTTCTTTTGGAGCTCCAGTGTCCACTGCGAAAGGCGTCTATAGTCTATTGTGACAACATATCTGCCATCTATATGTCTCACAATTCGGTCCAACATCAGCGGACTAAGCATATTGAGATGGATATTCACTTTGTGTGGGAGAAGGTTGCCCTTGGTCAAGTCAAAATATTACACGTGCCTTCCACCTATCAGTATGCAGATATTTTCACAAATGGACTACCGAGACAACTCTTCACCGACTTTCGATCTAGCCTTAGCGTTCGGCCTCCTCCCGTTCCGACTGAGGGGGAGTATTAGCGAATATTCACAATATATTTTGTAATTATGATAGATGTATATTTAAGGTAACTTAGGATTCTTATTGTATTAGGAATCAATCATTTAAGGTAAGTTAGGATTCTTATTGTATTAGGAATCAACATGTGTACAACTATATATATTGTGATTAATTAAAGGAATCCCTACGGGAGATTATTTCAAACTTACACTCAAGGACCAACTTCAACATATATATATACTTAAAAGATAACATTCTTTTAAAGCAGAGAATTACATTGATTAAATTTTTTAACATTTCAACATTTATAAGGCTGAAGGAAATAAGTATAATCCTGAACCATAAAGAAATTCGATAAACTTTCATCCAGAAAAGCAACTGTTAGATCACGAATCCACTACCAGAGTTATGCATCATCTTCGGCATGAAAAGAAAAGTAACAAAGGACAACACTATTACCGCATGATCACAATAGGAACTTTCATTGTATAATATACTCATTTCGTCTTTCAGAATAAAGGCAAACCAAAAAAGGACCATCGAAAGAAATAAAAATAGCATATACACTGCATATTCACGTCTGCAACTAAGGATGAAATCAAAGTTACTACTCCGAAGCTCGATGAAAAAGTACTTGTAAAAAAAGCAGGAAAAAGGAAAGCTTGTTATTCTTTCTTTAATCTTTTAAATCATAACATTTAAAAGCCATTATCTTCAAAATTTAATGAAAACAAAGGACATTCAAAGGAAAATCATTTCGAAGGAATACCTATAACAGTCAGAAACCCACCCAGGGAGATATACTCAGGTAAAGAAACCTTTTTTTAATAAAGTACTTGAGTAAGGAAAATCTAATTTTATCAAACTTTAAACTATATCTTTAGAATTTGTTTACAAATTTTATATGAATCAAGAGTGATTGAAGCTATCCATAAATCACGAAAGAGTCTTAAGAAGTTCTGCCATATTTTTTAAACTATAATCTAGAAAAAGAAAATTACAAGTATGGAATCAGTGATTTTACTATAACAACTCCAATAACATAATAGGAAGATAAATATTTACTATAGAATCTTCAATGTAATTCAAGGTACACCTATTACTCATTTAGAATGACCACAACCTCTCGGCCCCGAAAATAAGGAGACTAATAAAAAGATTAAAGCTACAACTAACTGGGAGCACTTTAATGTAATTCAACGCCCAATCACACTCATTTGTAATAACCACATGCATTTTAATTGCTTGATACCCATTATTTGTCCAAGGCATCTGACATTAAAACTTCTGGCTTTCATATTCATAACCTAATGAGTTTAGTGTAATTTATGCATTTCAAAATCAGTATAGTATTCAAAATAATATTGAATTTATTCGAGGTTTAACATATTTTAAGATTAGTGGATCAATCACAGCAAAGAGCTCTAGAGTAATTCACTCTATCAACTTAATATTTAACATCCCCGACCACAGTGTAAAGTCAAAACTGTCAAAGGTTAGGAGAAACAGAATTCGATATGCTTGTGTGAAAATAGTATTGGATATTGTAAAGCAGTACGGAAAGTAAATAAATATTACAAGTGTTCGAAAGGATAAACAAATAGGCCAATGTTCAGATCTGCCGCAACCTTGTTGTGTCTTGAATCTTGATAACCTGAAATCAAGAAACACTAAATCTGGATTGTTACAACTGTGTGCTGAGTCGAGTGATTGCACTCTGTCCTTAAGACAAGATTGCCCCGTATATATGCTTTTACGTTAATGGGCAATAGTTTCCCAAGATAAAACAACACTTTAATATCAACACTACAAAGCAAATAGGTTGAGTATGACGAAGAAAACAAATACGAATCGACTTGCTGAAGAAATGGAAAAGGAAGGAAGAGTTTCTGTTTGTCGTCCCAACATTACTGCTCACGTTTTGGACTGAGTTTTACTCTTCTGTTTGTCTCTGTGTATATATTTCTGTCTCTCTTTACTGCATGTGGGTGTTTCATTTTTCGTCTATATTTTTTGTCACGTTATTGAGCCAAAAAGGCATCAATATATAGCATGGAGGAGGGACTCCTCAAATGCCAAAACAAGGTTGTTAATAGTCATTAGTGAGGGCAGTTAATAGCAGATTTATGGCCATTAGGGAGGCTGTTTATGGTCATTGAAGGAGGGTTGTTGATGGAGGAGTTAACAGCCAAGTAATGGCTGGTTAATGCTCCAAAAAACAGCCCAAACGGTAGGCAGAAACTTTCTACCTTCCGTCATTCCCAAAATCAACTTTTCATAAACACAAGGGACCAAACAGTAAATATTAAGCAATTTGGGTCCAAAAAGATAATATCAGAAAGTCCCACAGCCCACGATCCGAGACCGGACCGGACTGGCGGGCGGCGGCGGCGGCGCACGTGTGGAGTTAGCCTTGAACCCAAGCACATTTAGATCCTCCCTCCTTTAAACACATGGGATACCCCTAGGGGTCCCAAACGAGCAATTCTTCATTTTTCCACCGATGTGGTAGATTTGTCACACACCATATTTTCATGCCTCAAACACCTTACTTCGTGGACCAATATCTCTTTCATTTCTCAACGAAATTTGACGATTCTTGGCCCTACGGTCATCTACTCACTTAGTAGATTATGCATGTGTGAAGAGACAAAGCCTCCAACATGCGGAACACTAGTATTTAATTCATTAAATATGGATGGACGCACCTCCCCGCCAAAGGCAAATTTCCAACAAATAGAACTCAACAAGTAGTTGCAACAAAATTCATTACTAATACATTAAAGTAGACGCAACTTGAGCAGACGAAGTCTTCTAAGCCTTTAACAATCCGTCGTGGTGCAGTCACATTTGAAATTATTTCGGCCTCATTACCAATAAGGAGAAAATAACATAAATTTTAGTTAAAAATCTAGTAAGTCAAGCAGTTGTTTTAGGCATAACACCACTTATCTTTATTCTTCCCTTTTCAAATAATTTTTACCATAAACAGAATCTGCCGAAAATAAAGAAAGGAAAAAACCCATACACGTATAAACACTATATTAAAAGTTAGATTTCCAACGTCTTATACATTAAATTAAAAGGAGAATAGGGGCACACATGTGACAGGCAAATGAAGATACTTAAGCAAAAAGAATTTTACATTCTTACCAGGAAAGAATGGAGCAAAACTGCACAATAACACAAATTAGAAATACTATTTTAGTCCTTTTTCAGGCCCTCCGATTGTATCTTGCCGATCAGGATGCAAGTGTATTTCGGGGAGTGTAGTGAGAACATGAAATACATACAAAGAACAAATACATAAACACTATAATTAAAAACACAAACTGAAAAAATAAGATACTTTCAAGAACAAAATAAAATTCAATGAAGAAAGAAACAGATTAAGATATAATAGAATTTGTTAGTAATTTAAAAGGTGATTACCACAGTAAATTATTAACACATGCATGGTTCATTTCCCCGTTTCTCTGCAGCGAGAAATTGAAAAGCCACAGCAAATAACACTAAAAAGAAATACTGAACACAAAAGAAGAGACACTCACTAGGATTGCAGTATGTAGAAAGTCAAAAAAGAATGATTTAGTCCTCCGGGGCATAGTCCAGTGGCAAAGCCTGGGCGCTATAAGGCGCTCTGGCATGGGACAGCGTGAGTTCGATTCCCGCAAGCACGAAAAAACTCTGCATGTTGAGGAATTTGACCTTGTCTCATTGATCAGTTGTACGCTCCCAGAAAACTGGTCACCGGAGCACATCCCGCGATTTACCTGGTAATAGTGTTGAAGGACCGGTGCTATTACCTCCAGGACTTAGTTAGGCGCAAGCCTGGAGACCTGGATTATCAAAAAAAAAATGATTTACCTTTACTTTTTTATTTTATTTACGTAAATGTCGACGAAAGAACCCACACTTATTAAATAGTTAAATAAAAATAAAAAGATTTCACGCTAAGTTTTTGTACGATCAAGGGTAAAACAGTAAATATATATACTATCTTCAAAAGGTATATTTCACGTGTCCTTCCATTTTCAGTAAAAAAAAACGTGTCCCATTTTTCTTCATCTTGGCTCATGTATTTCATTCTTCGTTATTTTTTGGTTTTTCTCTCCTACGTCCTCTGTTGGTTGTTATTCTCTTTGTTCTTAATATGTTTGATGTTACTTTTCTGCTGAAAGGTTTTATGGAGTAATTTATTAAATTTATAACTTGATGAAAGATTTTAAGATTTTAACTTGAAGGTTAGAAATTGAGGTTTTGAGAATCTAATTAAACTCTCATTTCACATATGGATTTGATACAATTGAAAGATTCGAAGTTTAGACATTGACGATTGCCATTTGTGCTTGTCCACTACAAATTGAAGACTTCTCCCTCAGAGAATAATCAATCTCCGTTTCTCAGTCAGCACAAACATTTTAACTTTTTGTAGTATCAATCACATCATTTCAATCCTCTCAGTTGGATCTTCGCCGCGAGTCGGTGAAGGCTGGACTATGCTCTGCAAGTGGCCATCACTATTTATCATGTCAAGCCGGAATTCCGCTTTGTTTTTTAAGGTGATCAATTATGATATATACATAAAAAAATAATTTTAACCATATCTAAACAGGTAAGTTTTCGTCTAATGATAAACCCTTAGCCCTACCTAGCTCCGCCCCTACGGCAATAGCAATGACCATTTCATATAAAGTACATGATTTTTTTTGCTAGATTATTTATCCCGGTCAATTATAACCTCTGAACTAATCGTCTTAAGACAGCTGGATCTATAACATCACCGTTATTCTTGTTGCAAGTAGATAATAGATGCTAACACAATATACAGAGTATATCAAGTACAAAATTTAATTTTTACGCTTGTAGTCAAGTGCAGAGCGGATAACTGTTGAAAGCATCTAAATAGTAAGCCAGCTCAAAATGTGTGCTCTCCTATTCCGACTTCTTCAGAGCCTCCGGTAGCACGATCGAGACAGCAAGGGGTTCTGTCCTTATGGGGATGGAGCGAGAAGTTTTCTTGAGAATTCAAGAGAAGATCACGGCGCGACTAGTCGCTTATCATTAAAGTACTACCCATCAAATTACCCTTTTTTTTCTGATTACCACCCATGAAATAATTTCATTATGATTTTTTGTACATTTGAAAATGTGATGTTGTAACCACCATCCATGCATTGCTGTTCTGAGTAACATCCTGAGGTTCGAACTACTACGAGTGAAATTTCAGCATAGTGTCTTTGAAGTTCTATTTGTCGAAATCGTCTTATATTTTCCTGATTAGAACTTAATTACCATATTATGAATATTTTGAAGCACTACCAACTAGAGTATTCTTAGCGTCAGTTTTCCTTCCTTTATTTTCCTCGTCATCAGTTTTGAATAAGGCGAAATTGCAGAGCAACAGTAAGAGTGCATAAAAACAATACTATTGAATAACATCATCCATTTGAACTATGCATGGATATCTATTGTATAAAGGTAAGAAAAATAAGTAAGACTAGTTCTAAGTTGAAATATGGGTTTAAAATAAAATTCCACAAGGGTAACTATAACAAGTGCCCATAAATGCAGAACCTCCTAGGCACATGAATTAACTATTCAGCTAATTTAAAGTTGCTTCGCAATGCATTGCTTTATCGCTTTAAGCTTAGAGTGATGGCTTTTAATAGAACTGGTTAAAATGATACTTTAGGGTACACCGAGAGATCAACTACATCAATGACCATCAGATCAGAAATACAAACAAATGAAGGTAAAATAAGAGTCAGAAGCAACGATTACTCCTTGGGTGCAAATACTACTTCCTAATGTACAACATTTTAATTGTGCAGGCACAAGTAAACAAAAGGAAGTTGATGAGAGCAAGAAATAGCAGGTCTTGGGACTTTTTAAAAGTAACACAGCATTCTACATCTAGAAATAAAAGAACTAGGTACGCCGCTTCCTATCATCATCATCCTCTTCATCAGAATCACCACTCTCACGGAAACGTGGATTCTTCTCCTGCGCAAAAGATTGCGACAAGTATCACTAAACAAACAAAAGAGAGATAAAAGGATTTGCATCTCAACCTCCTATTTCATTAAAATCACAAGCTAAAATCAGGGAACCTGATATCCATTCAAACTAAGGCTTGGTCATCAATAATAATATCCTATTTTTATTTGCTGAATTTAGTAGAAGGGGAACTCCCGAGCATTTAAGCGCATATTACATATGAAAAGATGGAAGAGGACACGCTGGCTAAAGCAGTAAAAAGAAATGATGCCTAAGGTATAAAAGAAAATACCGGTCTGGATTCATGATCAGAGGCTCTCCGAGATTCGCGTACATAACTCCTCTTTGGATAATCTGACCGATGGTCATCTTCCCTGTGTCGCTTGCGATGATAGTCTGTTTTCCACATAAGATGGAGTGTCATTTGTTAAATCTATTCTAATGAAACAAAAAGACGAAAAACTACAATGTTGTAGAGCATTAGAACTGAATCAAAAGCTTTGAAGAGCTTACCACCTCTACCATGTCGATAAGAGCCTCCATGACCATGGTTTCCACTATGTCTACCATCTGCAGCATTTCTTGTATCAGTCCATGACATAGACACAGTATAACAAGTGTACCACATTTTTAATCATATTATATTATATTGCAAAACCCCTACAGTTTGAACACCGCAAATAAGAGGGGAAGAATACGGCCAGCTCAAAATTTAGAACTGGAACAAAACCCAGATCATTAACAACCAGATCTATCCATGCTCAAACTTATACAATTCTTTTCATCAGAAGCATTCAGAATGTAGACATTGCGCTTAACAAGTGCATTATTTTATATAAAACGACCATTCCTCTGACAGCTATAGTAATAACTAATTAAACGAAAGGCACATATATTAGAACCAGTGAGATGTACGATAAGAACTCAGAAATTCACCATCAACATTGACACGAGTAGGGATGGCAAGGGGGCGGGGGGGATTTAGGCTTATGCGGTGAGGGGGCGAATGAACGCAGTGTGTTGCGGGGGCGGTGTGGGTTTAATAATATTTCAAAATTTCAAGGACCGGCTTGATAATAACAATTAACAACTCAGAAGAACGGAACTTCACCATTGAACCAACTTTGTACTAATAAAGAATAGTTTTACTTATAGGAGTCAATATATCAAAGAAACAACTAATTACGAAGTTAAGAATCAAACTTACACTGAGGTGGTGGCATAACTGGTGGGTACGAGCCCAGTGATCCTGTACCATAATCCACTAGCTGCCTTTGTGCTTCCAATTCCTTTTGGACCAATTTTCCATAACCACCTCGGCGTATAACTAGTTAAGGTATTAAAAGATAGTCCTAAATTCTTAAATAATGAAGAAAGAATGATGTCTTAGACCCTGTTGACATTTTCAGGGTGAACAAATGCAAAACTAGCATTGTTCTAGTTGCTTGGACTATCATGCTAGAGTTTCAACCAATGATGAAAACTTACTAAATTGATTAACCATAAAAGCAAAACATTTTTGTGCACATCTTCGTGTTATAAACGATATTCTTTTCTTTGATAAGTTGGGTTAAACAATAAACCTTAAAACGCATATATTAGAAAACCATGTAAACAGTGTCAACTACCTTTCCTATTCTTGATTCGGTAACATATCTGTGAGCCAAAATTCATCTCCTGAAAAGATGGTCACTTACACTAAAAAGTGTACTTCTCTACATCGTAGAAGTTCTGATTCATGACAAAAGAATAAAGGAAGATGTACTTCGAAATATTTCCTTGTAAAACAACTAACAAAGAAAAGCATTGCCCTGATAAAGCTTTGCAACATCACATTGGCTACCAGATGAAATCCCCCCCCCCCCCCAAAAAATCATCAAGTCAACCTAAAAGGCTAAAATCATAGGAGAAGGATGCTGAAAATTAAAGCTTTTGAAACACATTTGTGAAACCGGTTCCTGCATAAGCCTTGGTGGGCAGAGTTACTCGGAACTTATGCTGGCGGGAGGTATTAGGTACCCGGTGGAATAATTGAGGTACGCATAAGCTGGCCAGACACCGACGACATAAAAAACAAAAAGATTTGAGACTCTGGCTCATTCACTCAAAGCAAAACACATCAGGGTCACTAACACCTTCAGAAAGAATGCTATAGACCCTTATGATCACAAGAGGAAGAAGCTTTTGCTTTATCCACTACCTTATCAAGTAACTTGCTTGATGCAAAGGGTTGCGGTTTTTATAGATGGTGATATAGAACCTGAAAAAGACAACTAACAGCTGAAGCACAGCCTTTTGATGCCCCAAGCAGCTACATGTAGCGTAAGTGCTTACTGAAAAATGCTAGAGAGATGTACTCCCTCCCTCCAGATCAAGTACTATAGAGATATTTCTTAAGAAGGCACTTGAGTAACCTATGATGTTGCATCAACAAAGTATAACCAAAACCTCAAGCAATATTGTGTATAGAGGATTAATGTATACAATTGAACATAGTAGCTAGTCAAGTACCACTTTAGTTAGAATTGCGGACTTCAGCTCTTCTATTTTCTTCACTTACACCTTACACTTCAGCTGAGTCTAACGAGGCTCAGGTGCGGAGCCTTCCACTGTGGACCGAGACTACGCAAAAGGTAGAACACATAGACAAGTCACACACACCACATAACATATGTACATAATATTAGAATATGTAAATCCATTAAACTATATTTTTTCTTTTTTCTCAATTTACTTTATACCATACTGGCATATATGACAATAGTATGCCAAGTTTTAACACACTTTTACATACACTTCCATGTTTTTTTTATTGATCATCAGAAAAGACATTTTCCTAAACAAATTAGCTAATGTACTTAGTTTGACATCCTTCTGCATACAATGAATTAACTTAGACTAGCTTTGTCCTAGAAGTTCCATGTCTGTTGTGATCAATTACAGAATATTCATCACTTTAGTGCATGATAGGACCAAAACATTTTTATCTGAAATTAAAAAATTTAAGAAAATAGTTTTTAAAAAATGAAATAAAAAAATAGCTAAAGAAGTTGAACGAAAACTGTTAACACATGTTTATCAATAGAAGAGAAGGATATCTGGATCATAGTCGGTACGATATTCATCGCGTACCTGAAAAAAAAGACGTAAATCAGATTAAATGCTAGTATGAATCTTAAGATATAAGGATGGGCCACTGAGGAGATTACCTGTCCACCACTCCTACCACGGCCCCATTGCCTACCTTCTTGAAATCCCCAATCAAAATCAACACGAATAGGGCGATCATCAAGAATTGTTCCACTGATATATTTGACAGTGTCTTCAGCGTCGTCTCTAGAGTAGTACCTGAAAATAGTTTTGCAGTTATTACCACTGAAATGATATTCTCCTCACCTTCTTTTGTTTTCTTCTTTGGCTTTTTTTCCCTTGTGAAGGGGGTAATGGCCTAATGGAAGATAAACTCAAAGATATAGATGGAACAAACTACAACATACACCTTCATCCAAAAAAAAAACTACATCATACACCTAAATCCTAATACCATTTTGGTGTTTATAAAAAGAATTCACTTCAACTATCATTCAGTTTCTGATACACTCCTTCCATTCAGTTTCTATTGATCTATATTTGTGTGGACACATCCAAAAGTTCACGTCTTTCCAAATGTCAATTTTTTACTCTGACATAAATATAAACTACTAAATCATCTGACCTCATTTCAACTAAATTCTCTCCTTTTTGAAGTTCAAAATATTATTTGAACTCCTTCCCATCAAACCTAATATAATAATGCACATCCACACATTTTTTCTTAAACTTTCTAAGTGTCAGCCCAAGTCAATTAAAATGACGGCAGATCTAAAAGTAGCAAATTTGACAAGCTTGGAACAGGACAACAAGACAGAGAATGCTAAGAAACAGATACACTTACCAAACACAAATCCACTCACCACCACTACCACCCGTGCATCCAAAAGAAACACAACCTAAACAAACACCATAACCTATAAAAAGTTTTCTTTGTTTTTTAAGGAACCAATAAAAAGTTTTTCTTGAAACATTAGCAAATATTTTCCGCAAGTCATCAAAGAACTAGATTATTGCTTCTGGACAAAGAGTGATGATACATGGATGACATGAAGTTACAAATACATTATTAGTATCAAACTTTGGGCTTTTAAGGCGAGAACAGAGATCCACTTTTACTTTGTGAAATGTTAATTTGGTGATTCGTTTTTACAAGGAATCTATTTTTCTCTGATTTTCAAGCAAGACCTCTCCTCTTTCCTTGTAAATGATCTTGTTTTCCATGTTAAGAAGGTAACAAATGGGTAACAAAGGAGTGAAACAAGCAGATAATAACATCAAAGACACCAGAGCCAAAATACTCAACTTTTTGTTGTGATACCTATTAGACTAACAAAGCTAAACCAACCCTGGACTTGAAAAAAGGAGAAAAAGATAAGAATAGGAGGGATATTCTTTAAAGCAGGAGCAGAATTTCCTTTTCACTTCAAAGTGGCGAAAACACGGAGTAATGCAACCCCAATTAGCGAAATGTTGTGTACCAAGAAGGACCTCAGGATTACGATCAAAATAACTGCACAGGAGATTAGTGTTAGATAACAGTTGCGCCTTTCATTTTTCTCCAAATTGATGCAAAAGTAATAATAAATACTCCTTCCCTTCTCTCCTCTCTTTTCTTTTCCTCCGCATATCTCTCTTCCCTTTCTCAAAGGACTCTTTCAATCCAAAAAGTACATAACAAAGTTTAGCATTGATTGCTATGTCAAAGTTGGACAGATAATTGCAATAGTGTTGAATCCATTAACGAAAATGGAACTGCGTTATTATCTTCAGATATTTCAATTTTTTGGAAGTCCTTACTTTTTTCCTACCTAGACTTCTAACAAATTTCAAACTTTCTCATCGTCGATAAAAAATTGTACATTTCCATTTTCTCATCCAGGTCCCAACCTTCTTCCGTTTTTTCCTTCTTTTTTTTTACGAAGTCTCCCATTTTTTTCTTTTAAGATATCCAAGTTATCAAGAGATTCAAATACTCATATCTGACTTCCGTAAACTCCACTATAGCCTTCTCTACTCCCAATAGCCAACTGCCACTTATCCAGCAGTATGAATCAAATCCTTGACAAGCTCACCATATGATAATATTGCCTCCTGTACTTTCATTTCACATGGCCTAAGAACATCTGACTTTAGAATTAGGCAGCCCAATGCAATGTGTTCTTCCACTCCTGCCCCTTCTTTTCAATTTAGTTGTTCTTCATACATCGTTCACTCTCAAGCCACCTCCGTATCATCCACGTATTTAATAGCACCTCTCAACTTGAACCTTGTATGTCTAATCTTCTACTCATACAGTGCCTGCCTTTGCACCAAAGAACAACTGGAACTAATGTTCAGCTTCATGTAAAAAACAAGGTTCATCCACCATTTTCAGCAGACATCTGTCTTGTCTTCTGCCTATGTCATTGGCCATACTCTAATACAGCCAACTTCCCACAAAAAAATGAAAAACAAAACGAAATTATATTGACCTCTTGCTTCTACCAGGTATCTTGTCCTCACTACGTGGTCTTAATTGCATCTAATGGATTCAGATTGCATACAATATGCTAGGAGAACATGTCAAATTATTCTAAACACTCTATACTGAACAGATAATGATTGTGGTATAAGCTTCTTTAATAATCTTCAGAGTACTTCTCAAGTTCCTTGTATTAACCCTCAGGATTGTAAAATGTGTCATCTAAATATGAAGACACAGCTGGTAACAGTTGATTGATATCTTGTAGAAGTAGAAATGGCGGACATGATTCTTAAATTCATCAGATAGCATGAACAAATGAAAAATACATAATATGAAATCCTTACTGAAAAAGTAGACAAAATCAGAACTAGAGGGAACGAATTAAGCTTGAGCAGGTGTACCATAATTGGAGAGGAAATTATACGATTGAAAGTTAGCAACACAAAACGGAAGAAATTGGAGACTGAAAACAAGTTCAGGCCATACATTATAAAGCTGAATCCACAAGGAGTTTTGGTATTCTTATCCAATCCCATCACTATCTTTTTAATCTCTCCAGCACGAGAGAATAGCTCATATACTTGCTCCTCTGTTGTGTAGAAAGACATGTTACCCACATAAACAGTTGTCGATTTTAACAAAGCCTCTTCAAATTCTTCTTGCGTTCCTGGAAACCTTCTGTCCCTATATGCTGAAATCTTGGCTAAATCCTAAGAGAGAAAACAGCAGAGCAAATGTAAAAAGATAGTTAAAAGCAAATAAAACCTAGATTAAGAAAGGACATAGGACACCGCAATCTCTTTATGTGAAAATTTCATGAAATGTCAATGGAGATTCAATTGCTTCACTTGGATAACATTATACAGAAGTATGGAAAGTCATAGATTTATCTTGCTTCCTAAACAACAAACCTTCGAGTTAAATCAGGAAACCATGACTGAGTTGTTAGGTACTCATACCGAGGCTTATAGCTTAGTGGTACCTGTTCAAGTCCCCATGCAATAGGTGTGTATTCGATTCTTACTGCCCCCATTCCTAACCCCCTTCATAACAGAAAAGTTTAGGAAAGGAAGTTGTTAGCTCCTCGGATGAGCAGCTATACACGGATTACAAAGTTATAACATGTGTTTTTATATGCTCCTCCAAAAGCTGTGCTTTTCACAGGTAGGAGAAGATCCCTTCAGGCATTAGTACAATCCTCGAAAACACAAAGAAAGACGCAACTTAAAAACAATAAATCAATGGACAAATTGATTATTGAGCAAATATCCCATATGTATACAGCATACATGAAAAATCAAAGGACATTTGTGGCATTCATATTACCTTGAACAGAGAAGCCATTATGTTTTGCTCCCAAGGATATCTCCCACTTTGTATCTTTTGCGCCTAGTAACTGCAACATTCTAATTCGGGTTAAGCACAACAGGAAAACAATTCATCGAATTATAAATAATCTCAATAGACAAAAGAATGATTAATCATTCAAGATAATGGTTATCAAATTCGCCAATACACTAGCCTCAACTTAACAGCCAGCATTTTGATAGACTGACTCAGAGTTAAATGATAGTTCAAAAACATTAGCATATTCTAAATGAAACTGGTAATAAGAATAAACATAAAATTCTGGTAAATCTAATTGAGAATTATGACTTCCACAGTGCTGGAAACTCACAACATTGATAAAAGCTCCGTTAAACTTGATCGAAAAAAATCATTTTCTTTTTTTTCACAAGTTAGTCAAAAAGATTAAAAAAATTTATGCCCTTATTTACTTTATTCCTTTCTTTTACTCCCTTCGTCCCCATTTATGTGGCATCATTTGACTTGGCACGGAGTTTAAGAAAGAAAGACTTTTGAAATGTGTTGTCCAAAACAAGTCTTGTATAAATGTGTGGTTGTAAATCCTCTCAAAAAGTTAAATTGTTTCTAAATATAGAAAGATGACATTCTTTTTGGGACAGTCCAAAAAGGAAATGCTGCCACATAAATTGGGACATAGGGAGTATTATTTAACAAAAATATTCAGTAGATTAATATACCATCATGACTTTGAACCCCCACCACCACATGGGAAACATACAAGAACACATATGAACTTGTAAAAATCAGAAAGAACATTGACAAATAGGTATAAACAGGGCTAGCTTCAGGGTGAAGCGGCTAAAGGGTGTTCTTTAGGCTCCCAAATTTGAGGGGACAACTGTCCCACTCCCACCCCTTATTTTGATATAGGTTTTATTATTCTTTTATTTTATCAAGATAAGTGAACTCTCCATTGAAAGTTGAGATTCATCATTTCCTACAAGTTACAAATTACTCCGTTATACATGGAGATACTCCTTCACATCTTGCTTATGAGATTGATACCATATCATAAGATAAATACCAAAACAGACCCACAATAAAAAAGAGCACGAAACAGAACACAATCTAAGTTTTATGAGCAAAATTAGGATTAAATCATCAAGCATCTATCATCACAGCCCAAATGAATATAGCACAAGATTCTAAATTAACAAATATCTCACATGGCTCATGCTTTTACTTTGCAAATCGTTCTGTATCCCCATTTTCCTCATTCACGTAGTACTAAAATAGGCACGTGAACAGATATATAGACCATCCGTGAAAAAACAAATTGAAATAGAAAAGCACCTTTAAGTATGAAATTCTCTTCAATACAAAGCCTTCAAGCAAAGTCGAACGGAACCCGGCAACCTCGACTCGACTGACTGAACCACCCGAACGGTAAGGGTTTCAGCAAACTGGACTTGAGGTTGGGCTCTGAAATATGGGCTCAAATTTAAATTGGGTTTTTGTAACTGAGGCAACTTAATATGGAGTATAAACATTAATAGCTCGGTATGACCGAAATATCCAAACCTTTAAAACCAAAAACCGAACTTTAAAAACTCAATACTAAAACAATCGAAACTCGATTTTCAATTTTTTGGATTTTATATCTACCAGAGGTGGCTCAAGGGGGAGGCTAGCCTCCAAAAATTTGAGGCCCCAATTTTTTTTATAAATAGTGAATTTTATGTTTTATTTTTGCTTCAACAATATTGAATTTGCAGGGGAAAAGGTAAAATGAAATCATTATATTATACGTCCAACTTTTTTATCAGAAACACACAAATTCTATTTTTATACTATTCACTTCTCTTTCTTGGTTTGTCCAAGACCTGAGTCAATCTCTCACATAATATATATTGTGGCGTACACTAGGCAATCAAGAATATGTATGATGGAGCCAAGATCAGGATACGGACAATAGGAGGAGATTCGGAGCACTTTTCAGTGATAATGGGGTTGCACCAGGGATCAGTTCTAAGCCCATTCCTATTTGCCTTGGTGATGGATGGGCTAACGCAACAAATTCAAGGGGAAGTATCATGGTGATATGACATAGTCCTAATTGATGATATTTGCATATGACATAGTCCTAATTGATTATATTCGCAGCGGGGTAAACGCTAAGCTGGAGGTTTGTAGACATACTCTAGAGTCTAAAGGGTTCATGCTGAATAGGATCAAGACAGAATACTTTGAGTGCAAGTTCAGTAACGGGAGCGACCTTGAGACAGGCGTGGAGGTGATGCTTGGCACTCAGGTCATTCCAAAGAAAGGAAGTTTCAAGTATCTCGAGTCTATTATCCAAGGGAATTGAGAGATTGATGACGATGCCACATATCGTATTGGTGCAGGGTGGATGAAATTGAGGCTTGCATTTGAAGTTTTGTGCGATAAAAAGGTGCCACCAAAACTTAAAGACAAGTTATATAGGGTGGTGGTTAGACCGACTATGTTGTATGAGGCGGAGTGTTGGTCAGCCAAGACTTCACACATCCAAAAGATGAAAGTTGCGGAGATGAATATGATGAGATGGATGTGTGGGCATACAAGGAGGGATATGATTAGAAATGATGATATCCAGGACAGAGTGGGAGTGGCCTCGGTGGAGGATAAGATGCGAGAAGTGAGGTTGATATAGTTCGGGCATGTGTAGAGAAGAGACACAAATGCCCAGTGCGGAGGTGTGAGATGTTGGTTATGGAGGGTTCATGAGGGGTAGAGGTAGGCCGAAGAAGTATTGGGGAGATGTGATTAGACGAGATATGGCGCATGTGCAACTTACTGAGGACATGACCTTAGATAGAGAGTTGTGGAGGACACGGATTAGGATAGAAGGGTAGTAGGTAGTTGAGCGTAGTCTACTTACGCTTACATACTGGTAGTAGTGTTATTATTGTAGACCTCTGTAGCCTATCGTACTAGTAGGCGCAGTATTGTTTTATAGTGCCATGTCGTTTGATTCCTGCTGATGTGTGTTCTTCAATGTGCTTTGTTTATCTTATTTATATGCGTTAGTTACTGCTTCTTTTTTCAGAATGTTTTATTATGGCTCATTCGTTTTTGTTACCATCATTGTCATACTGTTTTAAATTTCTTGTCCGGGTATGACCGTTTCTCTTGTTTTGCTTGTGTTTATGTTTTGTCTTAAGCCGAAGGTCTTTCGGAAACAACTGCTCTACCTACCAAGGTAGATGTAAGGTCTGCGTACACTCTATCCTCCCCAGACCCCACTTTGTGGGATTTCACTTGGTATGTTATTATTGTTGTTATACTCTACTGAGTCTAAGTCTGATAATTTATAATACTACGTTTTTTTTTTAAATCATAGGTTAAAGAGTATTATTCATAAAATACATTGCGCACCTTTTTTATATTTTTCCTCATGTTTCAACCATTGTGATGAGTAATTCAAGCAGCAAAAAAAGACATGTTGGACATTGGAACTAAGTGATCAATTTTCTTGAATCATATTCTATTATTCCAACACACAAGTGTTATTTTATCTCATATTTGTTATTTTTGCTATTTCCAATTTATAGTTATATATTATCTTTTAATTATTTATTAGAATTTAAATTTATCAACTCAAAAATATGAATCCGTTGTTTAAAACTTCAAAAATAAACTTGTGATACACTACCAAAAAGGATTATTGGGAGAAATCAATTATAAAAAATTATGAATAATTTTGCATCACAAAACGTTAGGAAAATAGACTTCAAATATTTTGTTGTAGTTTCGTGTCATTTTCTTAAAGGTTATGATTATATCTTCAGTCTTTAACTCTTTACTATTCTAGGCAGATATCTTGTTAGACGGAAAGCTTCTGCCAAATTGAATAAATTTTTACATTGTTAACAGAATAGAGAAGCTAGACCTTTCTTTAAAGACATAATCATATAACAACGTTTTTTCAAAAACAATTTCTTATGTTATATTTAATTTCTCTATAATATCTTTTTACTTGTAATAAAAATAACTATCTTTATAATAATACACTCTTTTATAAAATTACTTCTCTATAACAGTTATCTTCTTTTTTTGGTAATATTATGATTAATCATCTTCATAGAAAATAGAATCTCTAAGATTACTAATAATAGGTCTAGAGATTTTGACCAAATATTGTAATACTTTAATACACTATTTATGATAAAGAATATTATATTAATATATATTTTCAGCATTAAAAGTTTTTTCTTCATTATACGAAGTCTTTTTAAGCTTAAGATTTGACAATTAATAATGAAAAATTAAATCTTATGCATCTTTTTTGCCTATAACAGCGAAATATTATTTAAATATCAATATTGTTATAGGTGTATAAAAGGCATTCACTATAGCAGCCAGAAAAATTTGGAATCAACGAAGTTGTTATAGAGAGTTACTGTAGTAGTAAGAAAACTAAACAATTCATAAGTAGGGATTGATCGCAGTGGTGGTAGTGGCTGATAGTAGTGACAACGGTAGTGGTGGTGGTAGCGGCGATGGCGGTGACTGTTGATATAATTATAATGGTGGAGGTGATAGGTGTGGTAGCGAATGACAGTAGTTGTTGATGATTGTGATGATAGAGGTGGTTAGTAGTGGTGGTGACTGGCGACGGTGATGATGTGATTGTGATGACAGATTGTGATTGCTTTATTTTTATAAGAATGTGGAATAGTAAGACAATATACCATGCCAGGTACTCCTGAGCAGAATGGTGTGGCTGAAAGACGAAATCGTACTCTCATAAAAATGGTGAGAAGTATGATGTCAGGACTAGCCTGCCTGAGTTTCTTTGGGTGAAGCTTTGAAAACAACTACCTATATTCTAAATAGAGTTCCTACAAAATCTATCCCTAAAACCTCTTTTGAACTCTGGACAATCCGAAAAATAGCGTGAACCATTTTCATATTTGGAGATGTGCGATTGAAGTTCATATTTACACACCCATTGAAAAGAAGACTGGTCCTAAAACTATCAGTTGTTTCTTCATTAGCTATCCTGATCACTCTAAAGGTTTAGATTTTTCTGTCCTAGGCGTGGCACAAGTATTGTTGAGTCCATTAATGCAAAAAAAAGTGAGCATGATGTTTGTCATTGTACATGTGGTAATGCAGTTGTGTTGAAATAAAAAGAAGTCATTGTTCCTATACATATTGTACATGAAAGTATGGTAAACCCACACATTCATGAGTGGGAAGATTTAGAGAACAATGATAATAATTATGCAATCCTTGAGCATAATCAACATATAGAGTCACCTCGTAGATCACAAAAGAGAAAGAAGATCTGCCAGTTCTGATGATTTTATTGTGTCTATGACTGAAACTCTTAGTGATAGTGGAGATTTGACTAATCATTTATCATATGCTCGAGCCCTTTTCTATCTGTATGTTGATAAATGGCGTGAGACGATGAAAGATGAAATGTGTTCCATGGAACACAATAAAGTGTGGGAGTTGATTGAATTTCCTGTAGGTTTCAAACCTATTGGTTGCAAATGGGTATTTAAAATAAAAAGAGACTCCAAGAAAAATATAGACTTCTACAAAGCAAGATTAGTTGCTAAGGGTTATACTCAGAAAGAAGGTATTGATTATAAAGAAACATTTTCTCATGTTTCGTCTAAAGACGCATTTAGAGTTGTCATGGCTCGTGTGGCTCATTTTAATTTAGAATTA